>JACEFZ010027689.1:600000-755000 GCA_014155875.1 Cepaea nemoralis | reverse complement strand
ACGACTGACCAAATCAAATGCCTTTGTGAGGTCGATGAAGGCAATAAACAGTGGTTGATTCTGTTCACGGCATTTTTCTTGCATTTGTCGCAATGAGAATATCATATCAGTGGTAGACCGGTTCTGTCGAAAGCCACACTGTGATTCGGGGTAGACTTGATCTCCTAGGACTTGAAGTCTGCGCAGAACAATTCTGGCAAATACTTTTCCAACAATACACAGAAGTGAGATACCCCTATAGTTGTTGCAGTCGCTCCGATCGCCCTTGTTCTTGTACAGTGTTATGATGCTTGAATCTTTGAAATCCTGTGGGACTTGTCCTTCACGCCAGCATAGCTCTATTAGCTGGTGGATCTGTATAGTGAGTGTGTCTTGCCCACTCCTGATAACCTCTATTGGAATCCCATCCTTACCTGGAGCCTTGCCAGATGCAAGTTCATTTATAGCACACTTAACTTCTGTTATGGTGGGAAGTGTGTCCAGGTGGTCAAGAGTTGGTAGAGCCTCTATGGCGTTGAGGGCATCATCAGCTAGTTTGGTCTCACTTGAGTAAAGCTCCAAATAGTGCTCTACCCATCTGTCCATCTGCTGTTTCTTATCAGTGATGATTTCTCCAGTCAAGGTTTTCAATGGTGCTCTTCTTTTGATCACTGGACCGCAGGCTTTCTTTATTCCTTCATACATGCTTCTTATGTCTCCCTTATCACTTGCGATTTGAATGGACTCACATAACTTGATCCAATAATCATTTGCACACTGCCTGGCAGCCTTTTGCACATCCTTCCTAGCTTGCCTAAGCTCACTCAGAGTGTTACGCGTTGGTCTTTCCTTGTTTCTTAAGAGAGCTTTCTTCTTCTTATCAATCAAGGGCTGCAGAGTCTCGCTGTTGGCCGCAAACCAGTCCTGCCTCTTATGATCCACAGTGCCGTAAACCCCTACGGCAGTTTTATAAAGAGTTTCCTTAATTTGACCCCACTTTTCATTTACTGTACAATTTTCTGGTGTATCAGTGAAAGCGTCTTCAAGTTGCTGTTGAAACTGAAAGCACTTTTCAGGATCATGAGTGTTAATAATATTAATCCTGAGGCTAGATTTGTGTTTAGCTGTGTAGATTCTCTTTGGTCTCAGTCTAACCCTTGCAACAACCAAAGAATGATCCGTATCACAGTCAGCACTGTGGTAACTACGAGTCAATGATATATGGTTCAGATGTTGTCTCCGTGTGATGATGAAGTCCAGCTGGTGCCAATGGCCGGATCTTGGATGTTTCCATGTGACCTTATGCATCTCTTTTGTTTTAAAAAAGGAGTTTGTAATACATAGGTCATTACTGGTGCAATGCTCCAGCAGCCGTTGCCCATTTCCATTCATGCGACCGATGTTGTATTTTCCAAGGCACACTGGCCATGAACTCGAGTCCTTGCCCACACGAGCATTGAAATCACCGAGCATATAAATGTAGTCAGATTTTGGAACTGCCTTGATCACGGAGTCTAACTCCTCATAGAACGAATCCTTCACATCATCAGAGGAATCGAGTGTCGGTGCATATGCAGTAATAATGGTGGCAAACCCACAAGAGGTTGCCAAGCGCAGGGATAATAGTCTTTCATTTCCTCCTGCTGGAATTTCAATCATTCCCAGTAGCGAATTCTTCACTGCAAAAGCCCACACCGTGTTGCCTTTTTCTGCCTGCCCTCTACCCTTCCAGAAAAAGGTGTAGTTGTTTTCCCTGAGTGACCCTTCCTCAGCGAGGCGAGTCTCCTGCAGGCCAGCAATATCAATGTTTAGACGATTGAGTTCGGCATCAATCACAGCCGTTTTTTCTCACATCGTCAATATTGGTCAAGTCAGTGGAAAATCCTGGACACATGGTTCTCACGTTCCAGGTTGCAAGCCGTAGCTTGAGGTTTCTATTTTTATTTTTGTTTGTACCTGGTGCATTGGTTTTACAGCCTGCGATTCAGATTTTGTCCTAGCCCCAAGCACCCATTGAAGCAGGCAGGCTGTGGCGGATCAGCACCCAATTGGCTGGGGGCTGCCCAGCTTGAGGCGGGCGGTAGCTGATCAGTGACACCTATAGGTGTCTCCCACCGTCAGAGGCAAACGCGTGGCGCCCATGTCTACGCCAACTGACAAGGACTTATAACCCGTAACAGTTGCCTCTCGCTTTGATTCCGAGACCAGTTAAGACCAGGGATGGAGTTATTGCCTCTCCATAGCACAAAGCCTGGGCTAAAATATAGAGATCATGTGTTGCCCATGCAGCATGATCCCTCTCTCGGCCTGCCTAGTTTACTCCAGAGGAAAGGTAACACCCCTACATCTGGAACAAGACAAGCTGCAGAAGCTGCCGGATCAGCAAAGCAATGCTCTAACTGTCCGCCTGTCGGAGCTTCGATCCTAGACCAGTCGCCAACCAAGGCTTAGGGCCTGGTCTGCCCTGCCATGACATTTTGTCTTTAGCTTGCATTTCCTCGCACCAGGGTAAGGCTTGTACCCTCCCAATTGCGCTCTTCCGCCCGAAGCCGTTGGCACAATGTGGGGTGTCAGGTTTGGTAAGCGCCGCCCAACGTTCAGCGCTAACAGAAACCAGGTAGTACCGTCTACTGTTATACGGTAGCTCAGTCATATCTGACTAAGACCTGACACCGGATATATATATATATATATATATATATATATATATATATACACACACACACACACATACACACACAAAATGGACATATGTATGTGTGCGTGCGTGCATATGTGCGCGCGCGCACACACACACACACACATATATATATATATATATATATATATATATATATATATATATATATATATATATATATATATATATATATATGTGTGTGTGTGTGTGTGTGCGCGCGCGCGCACATATGCACGCACGCACACATACATATGTCCATTTTGTTTACAGCAACCTATCACAATAAGTAATTATTAATTATTTATGGGTTATTAAGCAGTATAAATAACTAATTATTGCAATTTTATTTTGCTTATACACTTTTACATTATATTTGACAATATGGACAAAAACTTTTACTAATTTGTTAACAAGATTTTACAACTTGTTATAACAAATATTCTTTATTATCTACCAATGGCTTTAATTTAGACACAAACCGACTACACTGTCACTATAATTGTTGATTTCTAATGAGATGTATGTAACTGCTTGAACTTTTTGACAATATTCTTGAAAACTGGAGAAGTTTACTTGTTGAAATTCGCATGACAGCATGCAAGTTGCAGTACGACAATAAAGACCTATTCTTAGATTTGTTGATCTTCAAGCAAGAGAATGTTTTTCGCAAATGTATGTTGATCCAAACAATGATAAAAGTTTAGCTGCAAAGTTTTTCAAGTTGTGAAATGATTCTTGTGATAAAAATCCATAGAAATCCAGCAAACGTCCTTGAATTTCTCTTTCAGGTCATGATCTGCTTGTAAGTCAAGCAGCACTAACTGTATGTCCTCTGTGGCTGTATCAGCTTTTGCACTAAAAGGGGAACTGAGAATATTAAACTGTGGCTCTAAGTTCTTGCAATCTTGGAATCTCCATCCAAATTCTTCAATTAATGCATCTAATTGGGCTTTGTACTTTTCAGTAATTTCACCAGAAATGGTTTCTTGTTTCAGCAAAGGGAAGTGACAAAATCTTTTTTCACTTGCTTGTCTGAATAACAGTGAGCGTTTTGACCTTAAATGATTTACATGTACATACAATTCATGTGCAAACACACCATTTGCCCTGAAGGTTTGACAATTCAAGTTCATTAACTTTTCCATAATGTCAATGGCAAACATAAGTCTAACTTCCACTCTTTACTGACAATGGTAGTATTAAAGTCACATTCATGCCTTCATCTCTAGGAACACCACTATTTCTTCTCTGAGATCCACACTCGCTTCAATACCTTGCCGAGACTCAGCAATTGAACATTGGTTGGTACAGGAGCTTGGAATGTTTAGTTTCCAAATCGTCAAGTTATGCATTGAACTGTCTGTGATTAATCCTCTTGATCTGATGAGGTTGATGGCACTGACAACTGGGTCAATAACATGCTTGTATTCAAAACAGTTTACACAGACTTCTTGATGGATCACACAATGAAGTGGTAATAATGTGTGATCAGGATATTCTGCTTTAATCTTATCACTTATCAACTTTACCAGACGTACATTTTTACCAGTCAAAGCACAAGCTCCGTCAGTTGTAACACTTGCCATCTTGTTCCAAACCAGCCCAGTTCTTTCAATACAGTTAGTAACAGCATTGAATATATCATGGCCTGTGGTTGTGTCTTTGAGTGACTCAACACTCAGTAACTCTTCAGCGAGTTTGAAAGAAGTGTTTATTCCACGTATAAATATCAATAATTGGGCAGTATCATGTACATAGGTACTATCATCCAATGCAAGAGAGTACCACACAAAATGTTTACTTGCATCTTGAAGTTTATGCATCAAATTGTCACTTATCTTGTCAACACGTCCGACCACAGTTCTCCTTGATAAAGTAATGTTGTCAAATCAGTGTTTTTGTTCTGGACACATAATGTTTGCTGCATCTAACAGATATTCCTTGATGAACTCGCCATCAGAAAATGGCTTGTTCTGTTTTACAATTATGTGTGACAGCACAAGATTAGCTTCAGTTACAGCATCTTAAATTGAAGACAGTTTAGTGAAAACAGTTTGCTGTTTCTCCAAGTTTTTCACTAACTCATGGCATTTCCTTTCCCTCCCTTCGGTTGTTAAATTGTATCCAAAATCGGAATGTTTTGTTTGATGTCTTTTTAAATTGTACTCCTTGAAGACAGCCACTGACTCATGACACAACAAGCAAACTGATTTGCTACCAACTTTTATAAAACAGTACTTAGTTGTCCATTGATCATTAAAAACACAGCATTCATCTTCAATCTTACGTTTGTTATTGACCCTCTTTGTTTTAATAAAATTTGAACATTTAAAATTGTACAAAACTTTGAAACGGAAATGAAACAAAACCTACTTCCGGCTGTGTGTGAAAATAAAATATTCGGAAAACATGTAGTAAACTCAGAATAAATTTCAGAAATATATCAAGACTACTACAACAAATAAATTAATTTGAACACTGTAAATGTGGAAATAATTTATAACAGCAAAAGACTTTTAAATTTAATATTTTCTTGCAAAATAAATCATTTTATTCACTAGAGAAATATCTGTTTTTCATAAAATCATACTTGTTAAATTTCTACATGTTGATGAATATTTCTCTAAATAAAAATCGATAAATCCGCATTTTAGCTTTGCATGGTTCCAAATGTTGCTGTATGTAGCCAGGGGCGGGTTGGGGTGAGCAACCAACCTTGCATAAATACCCTAATGGCTTGTGCATTCATCACCTATGCAGCAAAAGTCCATCTCCTGGCCTTCTCATGCCGGAACTGTTTTAACAAACAGGAGAAGGGACGGCGGCGAGTCACTGGCGCCGAGAAATATCGTGAGCGCTCTAGATGTATACGCACGTACATGCATGCGCAGACATGTGTGTGCGTGCCTACACACCTAAACTCGAGTAAGACCACAGTCTGCTCTAGCAAAGGAAAGGTGCTGAATACGGAGGCAACCAGCCAGGAGGCCTACCACAGAAATCAGGATGCCACCAATCACGTGCAATGAAATATGTTGACTACTGCTAAATGTTACGGTGCTCGCCTGCTTTGGACACCCAGGCAGGTGCAGTGCCGGGCCATATGCCTCGAAAGGGTCCAACCACAACTACTGGAGGTCCTTCTCAGATGTCCTGTGGAGCCAGGGGATCTGAGAATAGAGCGTCTGGCCATACCAAACAAAGACTAAAACTAATGCACTGGAATGCGGAGAGATTCAGCAACAAAACAATAAAACTAGAAAACATCTTGGATCAAGAAAAGCTAAGTGTGTGTTGCTTGCAAGAAACTCACCTCAACGAAAACGAAATAATGTCTTGGAAATTGCCAGTACTAAGGACACTACTTTCTGAACTTAGCAGCCAGCATAAGGTCACCATACAGTGGATACCATCCCACTGTGGAGTACCCGGAAACGACAGAACTGATCGATTGGCTAAGGGAGGAGCAAAAGAAGAACAGCCTGATGTGCCCGTTACATACCACCAAAAGAAAAGAATGATCAAATCAGTCACAAGGCCACCAAAACCTGCTCAAGACGACTACCACGTTATGGACAGACCAGAACAAGTCATTATTCTGCGCCTCAGAACAGGACACAATAGATTAAGCAACCACATGTATACAAGATTCAAGATTGGTGAAACAGCCATGTGCACATGTGGATTATCGTCACAGACAGCAGAGCACATACTCAAAAACTGCCCAAATTACAACATGTCTAGGAAAACCTTCTGGCCTAGAGAGACGACAGTGAAAGATAAACTCTATGGACTGCTGAGTGAACAAAAAAGGACAGTTAAATTCATACAAGAGGCAACATTGCAGTTATAGACATATTTAAGGCGAACGAAAGAAGAAGAAGAAGCATTACATTAGGAAGGTCAAGGACTGTTTACAAAAATAGATAATTAGAAAGAAATTTTATCAAAAATGTTAAAACAATCATAACGGTACATAAAATTCTGTAAAATTCAACAAAATAACTTAAAACGAAGTAAAAATTTTAATTCCTAAATGCCCTTGCAGGCCGCATAAAATCAGTTGGCGGGTCACATGGCCGTAGTTTGCCCACCCCTGATGTACAGGATAGGCATGGAGATTCATCCTGCATGAGGCACTTTGGAGAATGTCAAATCAACCTTTTCGAGGAGTCACTTCTTGGCTGTTTTCTAGAGTATCCATGTACTGTTTCTTCAATCAGCTTACTAGAAGCATTTGTTTTTCACCTGGATCTGGACTGCAGGAGATTTGAACCTGCACCTACAACTAAATGCCAGTATGAGTCAACTGGCTTCTGACACTACCACAGTAACTTTAAATTGACTATCATGTCTTTGCTTTTGCACAAAATTGGTTTTTCTATATGAATAGCAATGGAAAAACGTAATGTCTTTATATCATGAGGATCAGATGGCCATTTCAGTAACAAGTAATTTACAGAATACATAGAAAGCAAGAATCTATAAACTCACCTCTAATATTTGATCTCCTCTCTGTAATGGATGTGTGCCCCCCACAAAACAGTCATCATAGATCTCATGAACAAATATGCCAACAGCATTGCCACCCACGAATGAAAAGCCTGGTCCTATCATATTTGGGTTACTTTTCTTTAGAGTGATGTAACGTCTTTTGTCTGGGCTCACATCACAAGACCTTATGCAGATATGAATACAGGGAAAGACAATAAACGTGAAACCAAGGAAATTGTAATGGCTATGGACATAAATGGGAGCCAAAGTAACACACTGGCTAGTGCACTCACCTGCCAGTCTGGCAGTTTTGGATTCTGACCCCCTTAGGATGGAAATTGATTTCACTAACAAAAAGGATTTGGGATCAACCCAACCTCATAACAATGGACACCAGAACATGTTCTGGATAGTTGAAGGCAAACAGTGTTTAACACCCATGAAATGTTGATCGGTCTGAACATATGGTACACGACAAGAAAACAGGGTCTTTAACTTTTTAACTTAAAAATAATATTTAATACTACTGAACAAATGACTATCTATCAATGATAATGTATGGAACATTTCTATCAATGTTTTACTAGACTATTGTGAATGGTGAAGAATGAATTGAGAATGCAAAATCAAAGTAAATGGAACATTTCTTAAGCAAGTTTTTGAGTTCAAATATCTGACTACCTTGATATCAGCAGGTAGCAGATGTAGTAAAACAGTGACATATACAAGAGTAAGTTAATAAGTAAGCCACAATTGGCTGTAGAAAAATAACTAAATATGATAACAACTTGAAACCAGTTTATTTTTATACATACATTGTCCCTTTATTTCTCAACATAATTTCCACCAACATTGATGCACTTATCCCATCGTTTTATCAGTCCTCCCACTGTTTCAGTTCCCTTTGTCGTTTTATTAATTCTAACATGTCTGATGTAATCCATGGCTTATGTTGCTTATTCTTTGTCAGAATTAACTCTTTGGCTGCTGTTATCAAGATATCACTAGAGTGTACTGCCCATTCATCAGGTGTCATCTCCTCCTGTATAGACATCAAGACCCTGAAACGATTCTTCACTCCTATGCTGTATGCATCTGGTATTCTTGTGAGATCAAAGCAAAGTGGCCTTGGTCCTCGGGTAAGCATTTTGAGTTTTACTTCTACATCTGCTTCTAATAACTGATGATCTGCAGCACAGTCTGCATGTGGTTGGGTTTTTGCTGATGTTATATTGATCGCCATCTTCTTTGTTTTAAAATATAATCTACCTGGTTTTTGGCAGAATAAAAGAATACAGACATAAATAGTACAAAAATGTAAGGCAGTAAAGAAGCCTGGCTAAATTGTCAGTGCAGGGATATTGGAAAACAACAAGAAGACAAAATCTATGCACAGAAAGATTCAGGAATTATCAGGCATTAGAAAGTATACAGCAAATAGATGTTTGAAAACAAAAGAAGGTAAAATATGAATGGACAAAGAAAATATAATTGAAAGATGGACAGAATATAAAACAGCTATATGATGAGGATAGTAGATTAGACAACAACAAAATTATGATCAATGTGAAGGACCATCAATATGAAAACAGAAGTTGATGATGTCATACAACACACAAGGTAAGTTAAATCCCTGGGGCCAGTTAACATCAGTGTTAAAGAAATTTAATCTGTTGGTGAATTGGATACAAAAGTGATAACAAAATTGTTGAATGATATCTACAACAGTGGATATATAGCTGATGATCTCTTGAAATCTATTGTCAAAGCTCTAGCAAAGAAATATGGTGCAACAGATTGTGGAGAACATCACACAATTAGTATAATGAGTAAAGTGACTAAAATACTAATGAGAATTATAATGACAAGAGTAAGAAATAAATTAAACCAGAAATGTATGATGAACAATGGGATTTGTGGAAGGCAAAGGCACAAACAATACCATAAACATCTTGAGGACATTTGCAGACAGAATGACTGAAATGAACAGAGATCTATTTTTGTGCTTTATTGATCACACTAAGGCATTTAACAAGGTGAAACAAAGAAATGATTACAATGTTGGACTTGTTAAACATTGATGGTAAAGATCTAAGAATAATAAAGAGCATGTATTGGAAACAAAGAGCAGCCATAATAATTAACAATCAATTAGGAACTTTTCAACACATTAAATACAGTTTGAATAACGAAGACACAAACAATAGATTGCACGATTTATTGCCTGGCATATTTCGCTGCATCTCGTCAGGTACATACTGCAGAAATCACACAACTTACGTGAAATTAACTAGATAAATCCTTCAAGTTGAAATATACACAATTTCGCACAGTAATGTCGATTGTCTACCACGGTAATTTTAAGCTGACTAACATGTCTTTCTGTTTACACAATTCTGGCTTGCGTTGATAGATCATAATTGCTTCTGCAAATTTTAACAAGCGAGTATTTTGTGTTCTAAACAACACGCGAAATGCAGTCTCTCTGGACACAACATGGCGACTGGCGACAATGTGCCTGCCGATTGAAGACGCGGGAGCTTCCGGTGTGTCGGCTCCTCGTGGCTATCATCTCCTGTGTGTTGTATCTTGTTGACCCATTGAGGTATGTGTTCTGACACCCGTTTGTTAAGTTGTCTCTCCGTTCGACCAATGTAAACGGCCCTGGCATCTACATGTGAATTGGTAAATACAATTGTTTGTGGCGTACAGAGGAACAGGCTCTTTGACTGCTTGGTGTAGGAATGGGTACGGTTTTACATCTAATGACTGGAGTTGCCGCACAGAAGTTCGACTACTGCTGTAGTAAGCCGGTCTTGTAGACGTTGCATTACGTCATCCCCTCGAAAGGTTAGCTGGATGAATACCCTTGAGTTTAGGGACTGTAGTTACGTCTGCTTTGGGTTTGGGCTGTTGGCAATGGCGCTTTATAAATCCTGTGGAGTACCCATTCAGGTTTAAGACATTCTTCAGAGTTTCAAATTCCTCTGTCAGTGTGTCCTGGGTGCATATCTTTCTAGCACGGTCAAACAAGGTCCGTACTAAGCCCCGTTTGTACTGGACAGGTGTGAAGCTCTGAAAATTTAGGTATTGGCCAGTCCATGTTCCCTTTGCGATACACCGATCTTTGAATTGTGCCGTCTGCTCTACGTCTCATTAGATATCTAGGAACGGTAACGCTTCGTTGTGTTCGTGTTCATAGATAGAGATGTTTTTATGCGTCTTGTTCATTGTAGGGCATGAAACGATGTTGCTTGTAGCTCGTCTGTAGGTAGATAATTAGTATATCGTCCAAATAACGACGAGTAAAAGGCCAAATTCAGGATAGATCAAAAGTAAACAAGTCGGAGGACCTGGATGCTATAATGAGGAAAGAGATCCGTCACTTGTGAATGCGAGACTCATCAGTGAGGCCACTGCAAAACGCTCACACCACGTGGCTCGCACACTCCTCAGATGTACGGTCTACCCAAACTTCACAGCCGGCATCCCTCTAAGACCTATCCTGGTCCATGGTTCACTCTGCACAAACACCGAATGGCGAGATGGCTAGCCGAAATGTAAGCCAGTACTGACAGTCCTTCGATCCAAAAATACTCAGAGATACATTCCAACTGGTGGAATTATTGGATACTATGGACATAAATAACAACACATGGCATCCATGGATATAGCCTCCCTATTCACTAACGTTCCATTAGAGGAGACAGTGAAAATAATAAGGGAACGCATTGAAGACAAACAACTAAAATTAGGCATACCAACACCTATTCTGGAGAGGCTACTACTACTATGTACCGCCAACATCCAATTCAATTTTCTAACTAAGTCATACCGCCAAATTGACGGAGTGGCCATGGGGAGTCCTCTTGGTCCTATTCTAGCGGACATCTTCATGGCACACTTTAGAAGAAAAGAGATCCTCAGACATCAACAACTTGGCCTTTTACCGGCGTTATGTGGACGATATACTAATTATCACCACAGACGAGCTACAAGCAACATCGTTTCAGGCCACAATGAACAAGACGCATAAAAACATCTCTCTATCTATGGAACACGAACACAACGAAGCGTTACCGTTCCTAGATATTCTAATGAGACGTAGAGCAGGACGGAACAATTCAAAGATCGGTGTATCGCAAAGGGACATGGACTGGCCAATACCTAAATTTTCAGAGCTTTACACCTGTCCAGTACAAACGGGGCTTGGTACGGACCTTGTTTGACCCGTGCTAGAAAGATATGCACCCAGGACACACTGACAGAGGACTTTGAAACTCTGAGAATGTCTTAAACCTAAATGGGTACTCCACAGGATTTATAAAGCGCCACTGCCACAGCCCAAACCCAAAGCAGACGTAACTACAGTCCCTAAACTCAAGGTATTCATCCAGCTAACCCTTTCGAGGGGATGACGTAATGCAACGTCTACAAGACAGGCTTACTACAGCAGTAAGGCTCGAACATTCTGTGCGGCAACTCCAGTCATTAGATATAAAACCGTAACCGATTCCTACACCAGCAGTCAAAGAGCCTGTTCCTCTGTACGCACACAAACAATTGTATTTACCAATTTCACATGTAGATTGCCAGGCCGTTTACATTGGTCGAACGGAGAGACAAGCTTAACAAAGGTGTGTCAGAACACATACCTCAATGGGTCAACAAGATACAACACACAGGAGATGCTAGCCACGAGGAGCCGACACACCGGAAGCTCCCGGCGTCTTCAATCGGCAGGCACATTGTCGCCAGTCGCCTATGTTGTGTCCAGAGACACTGCATTTCGCGTGTTGTTTAAACACAAAATACTCGCTTGTTAAAATTTGCAGAAGCAATTATGATCTATCAACGCAAGCCAGAATTGTGTAAACAGAAAGACATGTTAGTCAGCTTAAAATTACCGTGGTAGACAATCGACATTACTGTGCGAAATTGTGTATATTTCAACTTGAGGGATTTATCTAGTTACTTCACGTAAGTTGCTGTGATTCTGCAGTATGTACCTGACGAGATGCAGCGAAATATGCCAGGCAATAAATCGTGCAATCTATTGTTTGTGTCTTCGTTATTCAAATTCACTACGGGAAAACATTGTTTTGAATTAAATACAGTGTTAGACAGGATTGTGTATTATTACCTGATCTGTTTTTGTACAGCAAAATTAATAATTAAATCCATTCAAAACATTATCGGTTGGCAGGCATAATGTAAACAATCTGCGTTATAGTGATGACATGGTTTTGGTTGTTGAAAATGAAACGCAAATACAAGAAATGATAGATGCAACGGAAAGTCAGAAGAAAATTAATGGTATTACAATGAAATATTATATATCCAAATGCAACATCAAGGTGAATAGAACCAATCTGAAACAAGTCAACGTTTGTAAGTAGTTTGGTACTTTAATAACAGCAGATTAAGGAAATTAAATGTAGAATAGACAAAGCAAAGGCAGCATTTCACAAGATGAAGAATATTCTCTGCAATTTATTTTTATCAATAAAAAGAATGCCTAAGAGCTATATTGAGCCAATCCTGATGTACGGAGGTGAATCATGAACAATTAGCAGACTAGTGAAGAATTCTGTGGAAGCTGTGGGGATGTGGTTTTATAAAAAAAAAATAACAAAAACATTGTGGATGGATAGAAAGACCAATGAAGACAACTTGAAAGAAGTTAGCTCACAAAGAAAACTAGTTTCTCGCATCAGAAGAAGATAGTCCACATTCTGTTGGCATGTCATGAGAAGGGGAAAGCTAGAGTATGGTCATCACAATGGGAAAGTTGGAGGGGAAGCGAGGAAGGTGAGAGAGCTGAACAGTTTACAGTCATTATAACCAACATCACATGGCATGGACTATAAGAAGAAGAAGTCTACAAACACAACACGCTGTGAATCTCTCCCTCCCCTCCTCCTTCCTTCCTTCTTTTCTATTCTTCAGAGGGAGGGAGGGAGGGAGAGGGGGGGGGGGGGGGTAGAGACAGAGAAAGAGAGAGAGAAAGAGAGAGCTCATTGATGATATTTTATTATCCAAAGGAATTCAAAATTAAGATTCCATTAACCAAACTCTCCAGAAAGTTGTGAAAGACAAACCACTTGTATAACCACTCACTAAGCAAATTATATAATTTTGAAATCTACCCTGACATGCAGCTTCTGGACTGGTGCTTAGGTGTAGCTTTCTCACTGACTGGCAGGTTGTAATGATTCAGGGATATGGTTATAGAGGAGGAGTTAATTGATGTGGTACTAGATAGATCCTGATGGTCAATGTACTCTGTAAGATGAAAATAAAATTGTCAATGACTAAAAATTCAAAAAGGGTGGTAAACTTAATACAAATTAATTAATTTTTAAGAAAAACATGATAAACTTCTTCTGGCCAAAAATGGAAAGCCCATGAAAAGTATAGTTATACTTGTATACCATTGTTCTTAAACAACTGTTTAAAAATTTTGTATTATAGAAATAACTGCCAAAAAAGCAAAGCCAATACCAATACATGCATAATACATGAATAGATTTAATCTGTCTCCTTCCCCACACTACGTGTGTGGGCTAAGCAAAAAAAACTGCTGAAATTGTTCTGCTGAACTTCCTCTCTAAACTAATTTATACAAGCCTTACATGTCATGAAATTAAGCCACCTTCAGCTCGATAAACAAGATTCCCCCCCCCCCCCCCCCAATAATTCCATCCCAGGGATCACATAAACTGAGTGGCACTCATGCCCTCTTCTTTTCCGTGTCTTTCATTCTGGGGTGAAATTTCTGACAACCATTATGTCACAGTCTCAGGATAAATAACGCAATTCACCTCTGGTCTTATACTTATAACTGAAACAATAGAACTTGGTCTTGAGAGTGAGAGTAAGAGAGAGAGAGAGAGAGAGAGAGAGAGAGAGAGAGAGAGAGAGAGAGAGAGAGAGAGAGAGAGAGAGAGAGAGAGAGAGAGAGAGAGAGAGAGAGAGAGAGAGAGAGAGAGAGAGAGAAGCATGCACGGATGCACACACACACACACAGATATGATTTAACTGTGCTAGGAGTTATAGGTGTGGGATACAAACAGACACCCTGAAGGGTACCAGAATTCATTAACGTATAGATCTAAGAATTGTCACTGTCCAGACTCAACGACTCTCTCATGGAAGACTAGTCTTGGTTAAATTATCATTTTGTCCATAGTGATTTAACAATGGTGTGTAAACCAATGTAGTCAGGAATAATAGTAAGACTGGTTAAGGGTCCACCTCATGGATGTTGTCTTTGGTATTTGTAGGCAGACACAGTACAGTCACCAATCTTGACCTCTTCCGTCACAATTCTCCCAAGTACAGCTGGCTGGGGTTCATGCCCTCGACCTTTCAGCAATAAAGTTGACAGGGTGTCCAACTTGGTAAACAATCTCATTCTGGAGGCATCTCTGCATCAACAACCTCTTTAGGTGAAATGATAAAGGAAACTGGCATTGACCATCTTTTCCAACACAGGAAGTTGCAGTTGATACTATCTTAATCAAAGGGGAATCCTGCTACAATAATAGACCCAGGTGACCAATCTAGTAATAATCCAACTTCCTCACCCAATCGTTCAATCACCCCATTTCCAACACACTCCTGATCTATCAGATCGGCAGGGTCAGACCAACATCCAACAAGACATCATCCCCTTGAGAACAGACTTTATCTGAAAAGAGTTGAGACCTGTCTGCTTCCCCATACTGCGTGTGTGGACTATACAAACTGCTGAAATTGTTCTGCAGAATTTCCTGACATACTGGCTCATTGAATCAACATTAACTTCAAGCTGGAACTAACTCTAAAAATAGTCAAGTACATCATGATATCTCATTTGACAGTGCTTCATCAAAGATGCAATTGAAAGAAGTAGATGCTACTGAAGGAAAAAACAAAAATCATAAATAGCATATTTCTACCAATATTTGCTACAAGTGCTAAATCTTTTTTAGGGTCATTTAGTTGGTCATGGGTCAAAGTACACTTGTTCCTGCAGTGAGGCACAGGCGCCATTTGGAGGTGATAGATTCTAATCCCTGTATAGTAAATATAGCATTTACTTTTAATGTTGTCCCGAGTGTCCTTTAATCTCTATTTCTTTCTTCTACTTCTACCAATCAATACTTGTGAATTAGATTATCAGCTGTTTTAGTCAAAAGGTTCCTGAACTTATATTTCTTTGTACACTGATGCAAACTCAACGCAATTCAGATGCCACATTTGGTTCAAGCTTGATCACTTCAATCCACATCTGGACATTGGGTTGGAGTCTACTGATTATTAAATACCTAAAACCTATGGAGGAAACATGAACATCCTAGCAAGGTTGTATGTGCTGTGCTGAATCATGGCCTGGTGACATCCTAATATGCCATTCCACAGATTAGAAGTACCAGTCCAAGTCTTGTAAATTCAACAGGTTTCTGAAATTGGGAAGGGGAAGGAGAATGCAATACAATCCCAGTTGACACAGTGCTTTGGTACCGGATCAGGATAAAAGTCTCTATAACAGCCTCACTCCAGTATATGCAAATCCTTTTCAACGCTCAAACAACATGAATGCCAATGCATTCAACATAAGCATTAACATTCAAACTTAAAACTCAATCTTTCAGAATATTCACTACCAACTAACTGCCAACCAAAACTTTGATCCCTTCTCCCTCACCTATGCTTTTTGTCAAATGTGGACCAAGTCATCATCCATATGGTAATAATAACATATTAGACAGAATTAATAGTCAATAACAAGTGTTCTACACTGTTCACTTGCAAATGAACATTATTAATACAGTTTATTTCAGAAACTTTGTAATGAGATGTAATCACCATCTAGTGCCATCTCCAGAGTAAAGGTTGGTGAAAATGAAGCTCCAGCAGTCTCTGTCTTGAGTCTTGGTTGTAAACTAACGATGTCTATCCAGGTATATTTCTGACATCCTCTAGCTCTTTTATCTTCAACTATTCCTATCTTTTGACTTCCGGTCGCCAGCATGGCGGTTAGGCGATGTGCCATTAATGCACATGGCATGTTTATGCTTGTGGCTATGGTTTGCAATCGCATTTTCCTCATGTTGGACTGGTAGTACATAGTTCCGTCACTCTGCTACTGAGTGAGTGCGTAGGCGACACCATGAGTTGTGAAATTCGCATGGAATGCTTTTACATCTGTCCTGTACAGTGAACTGCATGTTCACAACAATGGTTACCAGCGGTGGCTGAATTGACTGTTTTGCCCTTTCGGTTCACGAGTGCATTTTTCAGGAGACTCTTGGGAGTCGGCGCTGAAGCTGCTGAGTTCGTGCTTTGTGCAACACTTTCGGCGGGTCGCCCTGCGGTAGGAGACCGAGCCATGTGAGAAAACCTGGGTCAATAAGGTCTTTCTGGTGACTGCCGAGTCCTTCGACGATTAACTGTGGTATTTGTGGATGAATTTTGTGTTGACATTCTGACGGCGGCATTATGCACAGTGTACCTGTGCTGGCTTGTTGGATTGCCGAGACTCCCATCTATTCCACATTTCACATTGGACAGTGGGGAGCATTTTGTGTGATATTCGCTGGCACAGGAATGAAGCATAATGGGGACGACCCGTTGCCGTGAAGTTGGAACCTCGACTAACTAACTAACTAATCTTCCTATCTTTTTGGCTTCCATTACACTGTTGACTTTTGATAAAGCCGACATATCTTTTCTGCCTAGGTTTGATGTTTTCTTCAGCAAGGCAATTTTTATATTGAAGTGTTCTAGAACTTTCTTAATTTTATTTTCTGTCCAAGAAACATTTCCTAGTTTTGAAAACTTCAATTTTATTTTCCATCCTGTTATTCATAGTCTACTCCACACTTATTATTACGTATCTCGCTTACTAGTGTGGACGATCAAGCTTATCCATGTATCAGTCTCCATAAACATGTATTGATTTGTGCACCGACACCCTTTTGTGCCATGACATAAGGCTGTCAAGAATTGTCTCACGCCGTTTTTCACTATCATTCTTTCTACAAATCTCTCCAGTTGTCAGAATATGTTCTAGTTCTTATCTTCTCATGTGGCCAAAAAATGGTGAACACCTCTTTTTGGTGTTTGTGATCAGTTGTCTTTGTGTCTTATATTCTTTGTAAATAATTAGATACTCATTTTAGCTGTTCCCATTATCAGCATTCTTCTGTAAAACAACATTTCTAAAGTTTGAAGTGATTTCCTTGCTTATTTACTAATTATCCTGGATTCACAGCCATATAGTAGAACTGGTTATCTGTAAGAATCTCTTTTTCTAACAATGACAAGCATTTATTGCATAAAATTTTCTTCATTTATAAAATACAGTTTTTGTTTGTCCTATATGTGTCTTTATCTCTGTAATGCATCTAAAATCTGACGTTGTCCATGTACCTGGATATCTGAATTTCTTATAAAACATCTGAAGAGCTTTACTTTGTTTCTGTGATAATCGTTTGAAGACGAAGCTTATGTTTCAAGTTACTGAATGCTTTACCATTTACAACTTTTTTTTCATAATCTCCTTGTCACATGAGTTATTTTTTCTGGCAATATCACATGTGTATTTGTTTTTTTTATAGCTTTGTACCCATTTATCTTTCATGTTTATATGAATGAAAGCTGTTGGGCTTTATTTTATTAAAAAAAAAAAAATCAACACTTTAGTATATTTCATGTCACTTTCTAAATCTTAAAGTCAGGATCTACAGATCTTAAGAGTAAACATTTAGACACTCACTTTCAGGATTGTACTGAACTTTGATTGTAAGGTTGTCTCCACATTGTCTCAAAACAGTTATAGCATGCTTATAGTTGGCATTCCTCATATTGATTCCACAAACCTAAAAGAGAATGAAGGAGCTTTAAAAATTAATACACTTAGAACTTTCAATTCTATCCTACATTTTTTGTATATTTTATGTGTGTTAAAGGGGCATTCAAGAACTGCCTCATCCAGTTGGGAACAGTATGTGCTACAGGTACCACACGAATGTCATTCAGCTACTTAAAGAAAAGGTAATTGAAAGATGGACACAATATTTAAAAGAGTTATAAGATGATTAAAGCAAATCAGAAACAAACATTCAGGCTCAATGTGAAGGACTATGAATAATTACTGTCATAGCCGGGTACGCAGAGTTGAGGGTGAGTGCCCAACCTTGCAAAATACCTTCATGGCTTATGCATTCATCATCTCTGGCAGCAAAAGTCAAACTCATGGACTTCACGTGATGGACATGTGTTAATTAACAGGAGGAGGGGAGACGGCGAGTAACTGGTGCCATAAAACCAGACTGCTCTAAATATGTATGTACGAGGGGTGGTCAATAAGCAATGCTTTGTACTTGTTAATTTCATTCAATAGGGAAAAAAAAAAACAGATAAAATTCACATTGAAATTGTCGGATATGGGTTTGATTGATGGCTCAACCCCACTGAGATAAATGATGAAACATCATTTTTCCCAATGTGATCCTGCCCGTTTAATTAATTTAGTTTTACTGACTCAATTGTTGAGACCAGACATAGAGTTTTAGAGAACCAAGGAATACCTTTAGGAAATACTGAAAAAGTGGTACTCCCTTTTATACCCAATTTATTCCCTAAGTGGTTCCTTGCCTCTCCTCTACCAACTAATTAATTATATCTAGGGTAATTTAAAACAATTTGATTATGACAAGTAAAATACAATCAATACATGACATGACCTTATTTTTTTATGATTTAATACACATAAATATGGATTTTGTAAAGTGCATTCAAAATTACAATTTCCTGTCATAGAAATAAGGACATATACATATACATAAAATATTACAGATTTGATGTGCCCATGATATGGTAGATATTAAGTTTCGATTTTTTCGCAGTGGCCTGTAAAGCTAATCTTTTACTGGTCTGGATGATCTGAAAAAAAGAACTGTCTCCAATCAGGATTCTCCACTTCCAGCTTTGGGAATCACTCTGGCTATCATCAATTGTAGTCTTATTGTTCCTGGGCGTAGTAGAACATACGTTGGCTCTTGTTTTCCTTTGTCTTGGCAGGTACTTATTTAAATAAAGATTACCTCTCCTATGAGACAAATGGAATGGTTGCAGGTAGATAAGGTTCGACGCTACTCTATCAAGGGCATCACTCAACCATGCGCTCACTCAACAGGTGCTGCCTTCAAACTTCACCAAGTCAGGTCTGGATTGACATGAATAAGACCACTACCTGAAATTCCATCAATCACATCATTCTAATAATATCAGAAATATGACATCAGAATTTACATGTAAAACCCTAAGAACATAACCAGTGAAAACAATAAAATGGATCCTGTTCTTTAGAGAAAATAAACATAGAAGAAAGATAGTCATGGTGTTCCCAATTGGTTATCACCAACACAGTTGTTTGCTCTCAATCCAATCTTCCACTATCAGGGGTTCAAGGTTTAACTAGCAGATGTGCAGTTTCATCATCACCTATGCCTGTCCTCAGGTTTATAGAAGTAATACCTTGAGTGATTGGGAATTTAACAATTATGTTGACCATTCTCTTCTGTATCTAGTTTTGTTCTCTACTTCATCTGTTCCTATTCAAGAAAAAGGGTCTTATAAATTAAGAGCTTTTAAAAGTCAGGTCCCATTTCCATGAGTATTTGCTTATCAACAAGATAAGTACATTCTGGTATTATTCTTGTATAGCTTTCAGGGGTATTCTTCTTCATTAAATGCTTCAAGTGAGAAGATTTCTTCCATTCTCATGGATGTAACATTGATTATTATCATCAACATCATCATGGTTTTTATAATAATTGTAATTAAAATCCTTATTATTTTCATAATTATTACATGGTTATTACAATCATCATCATTATTATCATGTTTATGACAGAAATCATTACATTATTCTAAAATTATCATCATAATCATGGTTATATCATTTTCATTAAATTACAGTCATCCTCATCATCTTTGAAATTCATTATTATCATTACAATAGACCATATGTGTTAACATGAACTACAAAGTGGGATTTTGCTTAAATTACAAACACAGATGCTGGGGCTATGCGTAATGTATGATATGGTTTGTGTCGTGCTTTGCGCACAAGACTAGATGATAGGGATATGAATGATACTTTATACAAAGTGGTGTTATGCGCCGGAGTGTACTAAATTATATTTAGTTTATGGGGTACACCGACGCATTTCTCTAGTGATAGGCATGGCATTCCACATCAAAGTTGCTGGCTATCATGAGATTGACTGTTGGCTTATACTCCCTCTTTCTCACTCAGTATGTAACTTCACTCACTCACTCAACTCTGACATCATTCATATGTATGGATGATAATTTCACTCAGTCCACAGACACATTCATATGGGTATGGGTGATCATATAGGAATCCTTCATCACACATTCTTCATACTGTCATGTAAAGTGGGTACTTATGTGATTTCCAAATGACAACATAACATGTTTACACCATATGGCATCACAATGAGGTCTCACCCATTCATCAGACACAATCATATCTGTATGGATGACAATCATGCATATGTAGGTGCTTTACACAGAATACATTCACAGATTCACCAAGAATGACATTACAAGGGCATCTCATCCTTCAACCTAACTTGTAGTCATGCATGCTGGTGGATTTTATGAAATGATACATTCACATCTGTTTAACAATGATGAACTCACACATGAATCCTCACAGACATGTTATCAACAATGTCATAGTGATCATTGTGATCATTAGACACACTTAGGCAATTCATCCAGGATTTAGCACTAGGAAATCCAGGAGTTTTCACATGTTCTCATAAAATACATATAATTTAGGTGATATATCCAATTCACATTCAGGCATTATGAATTAAAATACTTCTCGCATGACGGTTGGTTACGCACTATTATGAGGCACAAATATTATTATTATCCATGGTTAACAGCCATGTTTATATATTTGCCTTACCCCAAGTGGGCTGTACCATCACACAAATTATAATACCTGTAGAACTCTGGGTTGTTCTCATGTGCTCATGAATTAAAAGAAAACTATTTGGTTGTCCATGTGCTCATGTAAAAAAATAAATTTACTGACTAATGTGCTCCATCTACTTGACTATACACATTCCACTAACTTCTCTATTAGTGCTGGCACATGTAAACTAGTTTTTAATCTTACCAGTGGGCCATATACATTATGTCCTTACCACTGTACTAAGAATTCTGAAGTTCCTTAAGTCACTCTAATTCATTGTAGATTCAGTTTCATGCTTAAGAAATAAAAGTTACAACATGTGTCTAATGCTTTATACATTAACTAAGTTGCTTAGCTGGGAGAAAATAAACACTGCAGTTCTCCTAATGTACAGTAGTTTATGACTATGATAACTGAGTATAATATTATTTAGTTTGTACTATTCTTTAAGAACTCACCATTCCAACTCATTGTAGATTGAGTTGCTTAAGAATGAAATTTACAACTTGGATTAATGATTTGTATACATTAAGTCAGGTGTTTACTTTTGGGAGAAAATAACATTCAATATGGGTAATCTTAATTAATAGTTTATCTATAAACTATAACAATTAATTTAACTTCTTAATTCACCACACGTGTTCAACCGAGTCTACTTACCAACTCTCTTTTGGGAAAATAGGCTCACAACTAACTAAGATTTAAACTAAATTAAATGTGGTGTTTACCTTATTTATCAGAATGTCCTCAACATGTCGACACGTTTCATGATCTGAATGAGATGCAATTTCTCACAGCGATTTCGTAGGCTGAGGGTGTTCTTTTCTCATGAATTTTGAACCTCTCTCACTCCTTCCGCTGCTTCAGTTCTTATGTCTCATGCTGGCTGATGTACAAACAGGCCATGTCGCTCTGCACGCTGCTATTTATACGGTCCTTTCCGAGTTAATGTTTTTCATTCCCAACGGGTATATTAAATCTTGGATCGTACCATTATGGAACAAATAAATCGGTTGCGGTGAACGCCGATTTTTGTCGTCCTGGAAATATTTAATCGTGATGTTACGTTTGTGAAAATCTAATATATCACAGAAATGAAGCCCTAAGTCTGTACTTCAAAATTGTATTTCTCAATGTAGTCTCCATTATTCGTGATAGATTTTGTCCATCTTCTCACAGGGCATGTATAACTGCATGGTAAAATTTTGTTTTCTTTTTCTAAACCACTGGCGTATGGCGCATTTAAGGGTCTTGGTGTCCTCAAAGTGATGTCCTGTGAAGATCTTTCAATGATACAAACAGATGCAATTCTGAAGGTGCTAAATTGGGACTGTAATGGGGATGTGGTAATAATGTCCACCCAGATTCTGCAATCGTATCAATGGTGCGCTAAGCAGTGTGTGGCATGGCATTATTGTGCAACAGTAGTGCAGTTCTCAGATCTTTGAATGGGTAAAGTCGACGAAGAAGCCCTCTAAGCTTCTTCAAAATTTCAATGTAACGGCCAACATTCATCGTGTTTCCCTGTTCCAAGAATTCGAGAAGAATCACACCTTTCTCACCCAAAAACACGGAGGTCATAACTTTCAATACAGATGGTGACATTGCTGATTTCTTTCTTGTCAGCGATGTTATGGGATGCTATTCCATATAATGCCTCTTGGATTCTGGTTCAAAGAAATGAACCCAAGTCTCATCACCTGTCACAATATTCAATAAAAACCTTTCTCCTTCAGTTTTGTAACAGCGCAGGACGTTAATGGCTATGGTTTTCCTTGCTTCTTTATGTCTGTCTGTCAACATTCAGGGTAACCACCATGCACAAACCTTTGAATAACCCAGGTCTTTAATGATGCTCTGGGCACTGCCTTTACTAATGGACAACATGGAACACAGTTTATCCAATGTTACCCGACGGTAATCATGAAATATGTCATCAACTCAATGAATGTTGTGTGGAGTCGACAGACGGTCAGTCCACTTTGCGTCAGCCAGTGAGGATTTACCTACTTCAGCTTCGCCACAACAACTTACCCAACGTTGGACAGTCCTAACACCCACTGTTGAATCTCCATAAATAATACTCAAACGTTTGTGGATGCAAATGGCGATCACCTTCAGCATTGAGGAACTCTATAAAATTAAGTTGCTTTAACCAAACTTCTTTGCAATTTTTAAACCATTACTGTTGCGCTACCTGTGACTGAAACAGGTTGGTAGTGATATACAATGCAGAAGAGTATTTTAGGAATCCCGCTAAATTAATAAATTGCACACCAATAAAGTATTTACATAGACAAAAAATAGGAGGCATTACTTATTGACCGTCCCTTGTACATACATCCATGCGTAGATACATGTGTACATACATATATATCTAAACTCATGTAAGACCACAGTGTACCCTAGCAAAAGAAAGGTGCTGAAGGCGGAGGCAACCAGCCAGGAGGCGCACCACAGCAATCAGGATGTCTCACAAACACCCTATGATAAATGTCTTTTACTGCAAAACATTATGGTGCTCACCCTGTTATGGCAGATGCAGTATCGAGCCCCATGCCTCAAAAGGGGCCAACCACAACGAATCGAGTCCTCAGATGTTATGTGGAGCCAGGGGACGTGAGAGTGTCTGGCCATACCAAACAAACACTTAAAATAATGCACTCAAATGCAGCAGGTGTTAGCAACAAAGAATAGAGCTAGAAAACACATTGAATCAAGAACAAATAAGTGTATATTGCTTTCAAGAAACTAACATCAACAAAAAAATAACCTTAAAAATCAGAGGCTACCTGTGCTACCAATTTGATCAGAAAGACAGGCAAAAGGGTGGGATACTGACCAGGAAAAAGAATAACATCACTGCTTCCCAAACTGAAGTATATATGGAAGAGCTGAGTATCATATACCTATGCCTAAGACAGACAATACAGATCTACATCTGATCAATTACTACTGTCCAGGCGACTGCCCAAAGGTACTGGACACATAACCATTAAAAGAAAAAAAATGATTGTGTGTGGTGACCAAATCTAGCCAAGAACACCACAACAAATCATCATCATCTGCCATGCCGATAAGCGTGGGCGGTCATGTTTCACCACCTTAATCAATCACCATAGTCATGGATAAGCTCAGTGTTCCTGTCTCGACCATACCATGTAGTGAAGTAATCGAGACATTTATTTCTCTGCCTTCCCCTTGTTCTTTTCTCCTCAATCTTGCAAGCTGTCACCAAGTTCTCTGTCTGCGTCTTCTTCTTTTGTGTTCATCCGGAGAGTTTTTTTGGACGTGATTGCGTTGTGCCTATTTACAGCAGAGCTGCATTCTTGCGTCGTTAAGCAGACACATCCGACTTCTGTGGGCATTTGTTGACCGGGTTAACCTTCCCGGGGGTTTCGTAGGACGTTTGACTCTCACTGTTGTGGTGTTATCCCCATCCCAGCTGGCCCATTTAGAACAGCCGAAGACATCCCGGTCAGCCCTCAAGGGAAGGCAGGGGCAGACCATGGGCATTCCCCGCCATCCAAGGAGGCTTCCATAATTGCAGAGCCGACACATAGCGCTCTGGTACTGGGCTCACCCAAGGAATCGTCACGTCCTGCACATGGCTGCTTAGCCTCACTTCCGTATATTGGGCCTTCCAGTCACCACAGGCTGTTCCTCCGGAAACCAGAAGAATGCAGTCTGCAGATGACATCCACACAGTGAGCTTTCGATTCGGACTTTCCATGTAATGGATTTGCTATCCAAGCAATATTCCATTTCGTGCAACTAGGACACTTTTTCCACCTTTGATGACGCCCACACAGTGAGCTTTCGATTCGGACTTTCCACTTAATGGATTTGCTATCAAAGCATATTCATTTCGTGCCACTGGACGCTTTTTCCACCTTTGATGACTGCCACACAATGAGCTTTGATTCGTACTTTCCACGTAATGGATTTGCTAGCCAAGCAATATTCCATTTCATGCCTCTGGGACGGCTTTGCTACCGACATACCTGTGGTATGAAGTGTGGCAGTCTAAGTACTTCTTCATGCACCTTTAGATGTCAACCTGAATGTAGTTAAAGTAAGCTGCGATCAACTTGAGCTTGCTGATATCTCCATAGAGCTTGTCCTCAAATGAAACAGGCATGGGCCAAAATATCTTTCTCTGTTCTGCATATATTGGGCACTCCTGCAGCATAATGTTTAGCTGTCATTTTACCAGTTCCACAATTACATTCATCAGGTAATCTCCTATCTTTAGTTTATTGAACAAGTGGTATTTTCAGCCTGTTCTGTCCTGTGCAGAGTCTGAAGATTGCTACTTTGTTCTCTTCGGTCGAGTTTGTATATGCATCATCTTCTGTGGCCTGGATGCTCTGATTCCCATTTGGTTCTATAAGTGCTTTTTATAAAACCTCTTTGCCTCATTATAGGTTATGTCCTGATGTCAGGCCTGAAGGTATGGTCATGGTCACCATCTTTTGCCTAGTCTGTCAGGGCCTCTTCATTTCCTAGGATATACGGCAATGTGGATGGGAATCCACATGTATTACAACTTTTTTGGATTTTGGAGTCCATGGAGTGCTGCTCTTAGGTCGGCTAGTTTTGTGCTGTTTTTGCTCTTCAGTATCGAGACAGCTGACTTTGCATCTGTGAAGATAGTTATTTGTTTCTCTTTATTCTCCTCCATCATGAGCATTTCTGCTGCAGTTTTCAAAGCTTCTACATCTGCTTTGAAGTTACTTTTGAAGCTCCATTTTTTTAAAATTTAAGAGAAACTCCCTCCTCCTCCATTTTTTATTGTGCATGTGACAGCGGCCACCCCCGGGTAACAGCTGTGAGAGGCTGGCCAAACCAGGCGTGGGTACCCGATTTGGTGTCAGACCAAGCGGTGAACAAGTGCATGCCTAGCATCTTCAGGGAGTCTTTGCTGTATTTTACCGGAGATTTGTTTTGTTAATTTTCGATTTCTTGTTTTGGTGTCTCTAATTTAAGGATATATAGAGTACTCATGACATTAAATTCCCCAATTATTTCAAGATCGCATTAAAACAGAAACCCAAATGCCTGCCTTAAGAGAACGGCGAAGAAGAAACCAAAGAGTGTAGGAGCAAGCACACAGCCCTGTTTGACTCCACTGCTGATGCTGAATGGCTGGGATGTTGAGCCGTCAAATAAAATGGTCCTCTGCATGTTTTCGTGAAATGATTTCACGAGACTAAGAAGGCTGGGTGGACATCCAACCTTTTCAAGGACCTTAAAAAGGCCGCTTCTACTCACGAGGTCAAATGCCTTTGTGAGGTCGATGAAGGCAATATATATTGGCTTCCTCTCTTCTCTGGACTTCTCTTGGAGCTGCCAGAGTGAGAAAATCATATTGATGGTGGACCTGTTGGGTCTAAATCTGCACTGCGATTCGGGGTAGATTCTTTCAGCAACAATGTGTAATCTTTTAAGGATTACTCTGGCAAAAATCTTGCCTGTAATGCTGAGTAGGGAAATGCCACGATAGCTGTTGCAGTCGCTTCTGTCACCTTTGTTTTCATAAAGGGTAAAGATGTTTGCGTCTTTCATATCTTGTGGTACTGATTTGTCTTTCCAGCAGAGCTGAAATATTGCATACAGCTCTGGGATGATTGTTTCTTTGCTACATTTTAAAATTTCAGGTGGAATACTATCTTTTCCAGGTGCCTTGCCGGATTTGAGAGAGTCTAGTGCTTCGCTGATTTCTGTGAGGCATGGTTCGTTATCCAGGGCATGCATTGTGGACTGTTGATCGATGGCTTCCAGAGCTTCTTCACTGACAGTGTTATCCACTGAGTATAGCTCTGAGTAGTGTTCTACCCAGTGATCCATTCATTTCGCTCAATCTTTTATGATTACCCCCTCAGTTGATCGTAAAGGGGCCATCTTATTTTTTGAAGGACCGACAGCTTGCTTGATGCCCTCGTACATTCCTCTTATATTTTCAGTGTCTGCACAAGTTTGAATTTGAGCAGAGAGCTGTAGCCAGTACCTGTTCGCACATCTTCTTGCCATCTGTTGTACTCTATTTCTGGTCGTTCGCAATGCCTGCAATGTTTTCTCTGAAGGTGATGTTTTATACACTGAGAATGCATGTCTCTTTATCTCCAGGACTGGGAGCATCTCTTCAGAGTGCTTCAAACCAGTCGGTTGACTTAGTTTGCTTCTTGCCAAATGTTGATAGTGCTGTATTGTAGATGATGTCACGAAAATGACTCCATCTCTCGGTGGAATTTCCGTTTGTGGGGCCAGGCAGAGTATCCACTAGAGCCTGCATGAATTTGTTGACCTTCTCTTTATTTTGGGTGCCGCTGGTGTCAATGCGTGGTCTTCCTTCTGTTCTACTTCTGTAGATTCTCTTGGGCTTTATCTTCACCTTGCTGGAGGCGAGTGAATGGTTGGTGTCACAGTCAGCACTATGATAGCTGCGAGTCAGCCGTACATTGCGGAGATTGCTGCGTTTAGTGAGCACCAGGTCGAGTTGGTGCCAGTTCTTTGATCTGGGGTGCCTCCATGACACCTTGTGTTGAGGTTTCGTGTCAAAGAAGGTGTTGGTCACGCACAGATTATGGTGGCTGCAGAATTCCAAGAGACATTGTCCATTGTCATTGATCTTCCCAACGCCAAACTGTCCTAGACATGAAAGCCAAGATTTGTGGTCAGAGCAAACCCTGGCATTGAAATCCCCCAGGATAAAAAGATGATGTTTCTCTGGTGTTTCACCAGGTGTTTATATATATATATATATAGCCGGTCTCCCTGGTCGAGGGGTTAGCAGCTTTCTTCGTAACCCCGAATACTCTCGTGGTTGACGTGAGCACATGAGAATTGGAAGCGGTTCGAGTCGCGCCAGTGACTTATGAGAGTATGGAGCTGGTTGCTCAGAAAGCAATGGCAAACTACTGAGCGTAATCTTGCCAAGAAATCAACAATCAGCTGATAGACGCTGATGTTGACAGCAATGTCCTGTAAAGGATATGCAATGCAACACACACACACACACACAAACGCACGCACGCATGCACACACACACATACACATACACCTCAAGCTGCGGCTTGCAAACTGGAACGTGGGAACCATGTGTCCAGGGACCATGTGTTCCACTGACTTGACAGCGCAAATTGGCCTTATCAGTCACATTTACTACCGCCATGGGTAAAAGTTATTATGCCTTTTTGAAGCACAAACTATCATCTGTTAAGACGACAAGGTGCCAATGAATTAATTATATATATATATATATATATATATATATATATATATATATATATATATATATATATATATATATATATTGCATACCTGCTCACATACCTTTCCATAAGAAACCAACGTGATCTGCTGCTGAATCTCGTGCAGCTGTGTTTTGTACCTATGTATACGGGATTACGGACAGCATCTTTAACCTCTTCACCAGGGAGACCAGCATGTGTGTGTGTGTGTGTGTGTGTGTGTGTGTGTATATATATACCGCCGGCCTCTGTGGCCTAAAGGCTTGCGAACGTGATTCAAGAGCCACTTACCACGCATTCGGAACTCAGCGGCGACCGATTTGGCAGCAGGCCGTGTCGCACTGGGATTTTAACGTGTTGGCATAGGAGCCAGTCGTTCAGAAATCAATAGCAAACTACTGAACGTGAAACTTGCAAAGACATCAACAACAGCAGTCAAATGCAAGACAGTCTGCTGCCAAATCGCCCAAAACTGTGTTTCGAATGCAGGTATGTGGGATTACGAACTGTGTCAGTAATCTTTTCGCCAGGGAGCTGGCGATACAGAAAAATATGCAGACTAAATAACTCATGATTTGGTTATTTACTTTTTATAAAGTGCATGATTTGGCATTTTATAAAAATTTAAAGCCACCATAAATATTTATTTGATTCGATTTGATTTGACCATTACTCCTACCCCGTTAAACCTCAAGGAGAAGTTATAGTAGGGTCCATCACCGGCTCAGAATGATAGTCCCGTGACTAGACAGCCACCAAAACTGCTGAATATGGTTTTACCCTCACAGTCCTATCAATCTGAAGGTAATTGTTTTGCACATGAAGTAATGGACAATACATTTCGCTGGCCAGTATGGGGATTGAACCCACGGCATTCACGTTATTAGCACGACGCTCTAACCAACTGAGCCGACCGGCTTGCCTCAAAATAACAACACGAGTTATCCCCCTTAATGAGAAAAAACAAACCAAGAGCGGTTATCTACCCTTAGCTTATGTGTTTTGGTCACACTTTTCCAAAGGGGATTTTGACCCTTTCCCTCTTTGTCTATATTATATGATAAACTGACACACAAACATTAATATCTCAGCTTAGAATTGACCTACAGACATGAATAAGGTATCGTTGGGTTTGTTTTTTCAAGAGGTATCCAACTATGCAGATTATATAATTATAAAGCAATTTTTAAAATGTTACTAAAGTGGCTAGGTATGAATACACAGCATGTAAAGACAGGATTTGGCAGATTGCGCGGATGAAATCACTGATGCAAAGCGTTGTGGGAACATAATGAGCATGGCAAGGCATGTAAAGCACCCTGGTCATCCACTGCATCTGTATTCGTCACCAGTCGTCTTGACTTGTCTTGCCACTGGGCTCAGATGGACTCAGGCGAGAGAGTGAGGTCGACGAATTGCGCAACTCTTCCTCACTTTAATCCAATTCATCGAGCAAGTCATTCTTCATCCAACTTCATATATCACCTTCAAACCCTGTGGCAATGGGCGAGCGGCGAAGCGGCAGGCATGAGTATGCTGGCAGTCATAGTCGCAGACCTGCACACAGGCGGCTCAGGCCATATGGTCATCTTCTACTGACTGGAGCAGCAGTGGGATTCGGCAGCCCCCTGAGTGAATGAGCAGCCCTCTATAAAAAGGCACTGCTCACCTCCATAGCATGAGGAAGGGGCTAGAAAAGGTGTCCTAAACATTGTCTGCTACATCATTACCTAACCAGCTAGCAGCGGTTGGTAGGTACCCTATACTGGGGTCGACATACAAAGTAAATACAGGTAAAGCTAAAAGAGCAAACCATATTCCCTTGGCAATCGGGTTTTGGAATGTATGCATCCTACTTGACAGAGATGACGCTCTTGAACAAACAGCGCTCATTGGGAGAGAGCTGGGCAGGTACAACATTGACATTGTAGCCTTGAGCGAGACACGACTTGCAGAAGAAGGCCAAATCTGTGAAGTAGGTGCCGGCTACACATCTTTCTGGAGTGGAAGGAAAAGCTAGGAAAGACACCAATCCGGTGTGGGAGTTGCTATTAAGTCAGCAATGATTGGCAAATTAGCTGAATTTCTGAAGGCTACAAATGACAGGCTTATGACTATTAAATTACCCCTGCTGAAAGAAAAGAAGCATGCAACCATTGTGAGTGTCTATGCACCAACCATAACAAATGACATTGATGTCAAAAACAAGTTCTATGAAGACCTGCACAACGTATTAACATCTGTTCCCAAAGGAGACAAACTTATACTCCTTGAGGCGCGGACACCACCTCTTGGAGTGGCATCATCGGAAACAGCAATGGACTCCTCCTCCTTCAGACCTGTGCTGTACACGATCTCCTGATCACCAACACAAATTTCTGTCTTCCCATGAGAAGTAGGACATCATGGATGCACCCTCGCTGGAAACACTGGCACGTCATTGACTATGTCATCGTCAGGAGGAGTGACAGACAAGACGTTCGGGTGACAAAATCTGTGTGTGGTGCCAAATGTTGGACAGACCATTGTCTCATTATCTTGAAAATAAACATACACATCAAACCACCATGGCGTCCTAAAGGGGTAAAAATGCAAAATAAAAAACTAAATGTCACTTGCCCAAACAGCAAAAAAATGCAGCTGTGGTTTGAAAACATGCTGGAAGTCCACTTCAAGCCAAATGCTGCAGCTAAACAGGATGCGGAAAAAGAGTGGAGAGCCCTAAAGGACATAATTTACAACACTGCTATGGAAATCCTGAGTCCAGCTCCCCGAAAGCATAAAGAATGGTTTGATGAAAATTCTGAAGACATCAACCAATTACTGGCCGAGAAACATCTTCTCTTCAAGGCACATTTGAATGACCCGAAGTCAATATAAAAAAAAGATGCCTTCAATAACATTCGGAGAGTAGTGCAGCAGAAACTTCAGCACATGTGGGACTCCTGGCTGAGCAACAAAGCTGATGAAATTCAAGGCTTTGCTGGCAGAAATTATATGAAAAACTTCTACGACTCACTGAAAGCAGTCTACGGTCCTCCATCACCAGGCATAGTTCCCCTCCTCAGTGCAGATGGGGGAACATTGGTCACCGATAAGAAAGAAATCCTTCAATGCTGGGCAGAGCATTTCAGCAACATCTTAAATGCATCTTCCTTCTTCGATGATGAAACCATCAACTGCCTTCCTCAAGTTCCCACTAATGATACACTTGATGACCTGCCAACCATAGCGGAACTAATCAAAGCCATCCAGCAACTTTCCAGTGGAAAGGCGCCTGGTCCTGACTCCATCCCAGTAGAGATATACAAGGCAGGTGGGCTTGTCCTAATAGAGCAGCTTCACCAAGTCTTTACAAACATATGGGTGAATGAGACCATGCCACCTCCCCCGATGTGTCTCCACCTTGCCGTGGTGGGGGAGCTTGCGTTTCCCATCGACCCCATGTGCTTGCCGATGGATGAAAACTACATATCGGAGAGCTTATGGGATAGGGGCCAGACTAAGAGAGACACAGAAAGAAAAAGCAGCGGCTGCAGCAGGATATAACAATATGAATTGGTGTGTGTTTTGTTTGTTTGCTGTATTTCGTTATGTTAGCTATCTGTGTTGTCCTTGACAAAGATTCTGAGAATCGAAACGTCGGTAGTCCTGTGTGTCGTATTGTACGCGTTTGTGTGTATTTTATTTTATTTTATTATTCATTTTATATATATATTGAGTGCTTCTGATTTAGGATTTTCACCTGTATTTCGCGATACATGGATCTCCTTGTAAGGTATGTGCAACGTTGTTGATGTTTAGTACGTTTTTTCTCGCAGGAGTTTAATATACCTATTTGTTTCCAATTCATAAGAGAGACAAAACTGAGGATAGCAGTCAAAAGTTTAAATCAGGCGCACAAAGGCAGAAGTTCTTGGTCCGGACAATACTCTAAGGCTCTCTGTCGAGGTTTTAGGCTGAACACCTCTCCTACCGAAAAATAGAGGTGAGATACTGAGCACGCTACATGCCCAGTTCTGATACTTGTTAGAAGGCTCTCAGCTGGGGGACATGAGGGATTCCTGGATGAGAGGGCCTGGCCGTTTCTTGTTCACTGCTGCACGGAGGTAAGGTGCTGAGCCGGCAGCACATGTAGCCTACCTCGTGAGCGAGTACTAAAAGGCAGAAAAGTGCCCCAGTCGAATGAAATGTCCGGACAATACTCTAAGGCTCTCTGTCGAGGTTTTAGGCTGAACACCTCTAAGCCACAAACCCTCGGATGTGAGAGCCGGGCCGATACCCACCTACCGAAAAATAGAGGTGAGATACTGAGCACGCTACATGCCCAGTTCTGATACTTGTTAGAAGGCTCTCAGCTGGGGGACATGAGGGATTCCCGGATGAGAGGGCCTGGCCGTTTCTTGTTCACTGCTGCACGGAGGTAAGGTGCTGAGCCGGCAGCACATGTAGCCTACCTCGTGAGCGAGTACTAAAAGGCAGAAAAGTGCTCCAGTCGAATGAAATGGTTATGAAAACTGTCTGTATCACTCATAGAGAGTGTAGACAAAAGTGGGAAAACATCTCAATAACATGAAATGGAACGCACGGCTAGCGAGAATCCATTGCGTGGTCTAAGTCAAAAGCAAAAGCTTACCGAGTGAATGTCGCCCACAGACTGACCGTTCCTGGTGGGTGCTTGAGCGACCAGTGGCAAGCAAGATGCCCAACACATGGAAGTGAAGAACTAAATTCTCTGCAATTGTGGAAGCCTCCATGGATAGTGAGGGAATGCCCATGGTCTGCCCCTGCCTTCCCTTGAGGGTTGACCATGATGTCATTGACCGTTCTATCTTGACCAGCTGAGATGTGGGCAACATCACAACAAGTCTAACGTGCCTCGAAACCCAAGGAAGGCTAACCTCATTAAAAAAAATTCCCGCCGAAGCCGAAAGTGTCGTCCTACGGGTGGCAAAATAAAAATCGGCACTACGCTTTTACGTCCGAGTGAAATGTCTCGTCCGAATGTCTCTCGTGCTAGGAACAGCTCTGACTACCTAGTTTTCAAATGCCGCTCTTGTTCGGAACAGCCCTAACTAGGTAGTTTCCGAATGTCCGTCGTGCCTGGAACAGCTCTGACGGGCACAACGACAAGCACATGTCCGAAGCGAAAACTCGCTGAGTGGATACCGTCTGCAGACCTGTCCGGTTTGTGTGGGAACGGCCCGGGGCGAACGAAATGCCCAATATATTGAAGTGAGAAATTAAAGCAGCCATGAGCAGGACGTGATGATTCACTCGGTGAGCCCAGCACCAGGGCGCTATGTGCCGGCCCTGCAATTATGGAAGCCACCCTGGATGGTGGAAAATGCCATGGACTGTCCCTGCCTTCCTTTGAGGGACGATCGTTGTCTTCGACCGTTCCAACTTGGCCAGCTGGTTGTGGACAGTACCACTAAAGTGAGAGTCTCCCAGGAATGCTACCTGGTCAAAAAAAGCACGCTAAAGCTGGATGTGTTGGCCTACGGATTTCGGGCCAGGGGCGCATAACAGACACACCGCAATCGCATCTGAAAAAACACTCCGGATGAACGCAAAGAAGAAGAAGAAGAAGACCATGCCACAAGATTTCAAGGACGTGTCAATAGTCCACCTTTACAAATGTAAAGGAAACGCCAATCCTGTGACAACCACCGAGGCATCTCCTTGCTCTCAATCGCAGGGAAGATACTCGCCATAATTCTTGTCAATCACCTCACGGCCCATCTCGATCAAAGTCTTCTTCCTTAGAGTTAATGTGGCTTCAGAAAAGAACGAGGAACTGTTGAGATGATTTTTGCTGTAAGGCAACTGAAAGAGAAATGTCAGGAACAGAACTCTGAAATGTTCTCCACTTTCATTGACCTTACCAAGGCTTTTGATAGTCAGCAAAGAAGGACTGTGGAAGATTATGATAAAATACATGATAAAAAATGGGAGTCTCTGTGGCGAAGTGGTCAAGCCGTTTAACTCGGGCTCCGAAGGTTGTGGGTTCGATTACGGGCCGCGTCCTTCGGTTCACGAGTTAAATTTTTCGGAGGACTCCTGTGGGGTCATCGCTAGAGCTACGGAGTTCGTGCTTTGTGCGACGCTTTCCACACTGCGGAAGAGACCGAGCCATATGGGATAAAACCCAGTGCAATGAAGTCGACGCTGTCGACTTTTAAGCAACTTTTTTTAAATGATAAAATATGGCTGTCCACAAAAGTTTGTCCAAATAGTGCAGCTATTTCATGGTGGTATGCAGGCAAGAGTATAGGAAAATGGTGAACTGTCTGAGCCTTTTCCTGTCACCAATGGAGTGAAGCAAGGATGTGTCCTTGCACCAACACTGTTCAGCCTCATGTTTTCAGCTATGCAGATGAATGCCTTCGAGAACAATGCCATTGGAATAGACATCAACTACCGCATGAATGGAAAGTTGTTCATTCTCAGAAGGCTGAAAGCCAAAACCAAAACACCATCAGAGAACTTCTGTTTGCTGATGATTGCGCTCTATATGCCAACTCAGAGGCAGACATGCAACATTTCAGCTTTCTCATATGCCTGTGCCAACTTTGGGCTCAATATCAACTTGGAGAAGACTGTAGGTATGTTCCAGCCAGTTCCAGGGAATAATCACACCATGCCAAATATCAAGGTGAACGGTCATAGACTAAGTGTTGTGGACAAATTCACCTATCTTGGCAGCACTGTGTCACAAGCTGCCACAATTGATGATGAAGTGAATGCAAGAATCTCGAAGGCCAGCGCAGTCTTTGGCAGACTATAAGAATGTTATCAGTTATCAGTTGGGGTATCGTCACTACACTCCGGACAGGTCTATAGGTGCTCAGATCCTCCCCCCAGCATATGCATCAGCGTGCGGCGGCTAATAGTGCCGGTTCTGTGTTGGTTGATGAGGCCCCTTGTTTTCCAGATGTATCTCTCGTGTCTGGTCGTGCCAATTGTTACTCCAAAGATTGTCATCCTGGACAATGATGTGGATTCACTGACGTCAAAGTACTACAAGAATGTATAGGACAGAAATGGAATAAGCCTGCAAACAAAGCTAAAAGTCTATAAATCAGTTGTATTATCCACACTGCTATATGCTTGTGAAACATGGACTGTTTGTCAGCGACGTGCTAGGAAATTAAACCACTTCCACACAGTCTGCCTTAAGAAGCTATTGAAGATTAAATGGGAAGACAAGATCCCAGACACTGAAGTTCTAGAAAGAACGTCCATGTCCAGTATCCACTCTACTAATGAAACATCAGATTCGCTGGACTGGTCACTTAACTTGTATGCCAGATCACATGATCACTAAACAAATTTGTTATGGTGAGCTGCGTTGTGGTAAACGCTCCCAAGGTGGCCAGAGGAAACGCTTTAAAGACACTCTGAAAATCTCACTGAAAGTTTTTAGAATTCATCTTGACACCTGGAAGACTTAAATATTGAGCACAACCCACTACTGGCAACGCCGATCGCATTCCGGTATGAACCTAAGGCCTATCCACGTCAATATGGAAGTACTATACTCGAGTTTCGCCCTTGTTTGAGCTCGTCAGTAGTGCATATCCCTGACCGGATCCGGAAACAGTCCCGGATCACGCGTGCGAAGCGGGTGTGTAACCACGCGGCACACACTGGACACACCAAATTATCACAACAGAACACCACAACGCTACCCATCGCAGGCTATGCTCAAGATTGCCCAATCGCCGCGACCGACGTCCGTCAATCGATGGGACCCGAACGATCAGGACTTCTCACTGGCAAGGAACACCAGGCCTCCTAAATCCAGTGAGCAATAATAAATTGATTATCTGGTTGTTTCGGGATTTGAAATTTAAATATTGAGCACAACCCACTACTGGCAACGCCGATCGCATTCCGGTATGAACCTAAGGCCTATCCACGTCAATATGGAAGTACTATACTCGAGTTTCGCCCTCTGTTTGAGCTCGTCAGTAGTGCATATCCCTGACCGGATCCGGAAACAGTCCCGGATCACGCGTGCGAAGCGGGTGTGTAACCACGCGGCACACACTGGACACAACAAATTATCACAACAGAACACCACAACGCTACCCATCGTAGGCTATGCTCAAGATTGTCCAGTCCGCTAGTGTGTGCTTTTTCTCTTGGAAGGCATCCTCTATTTACTGAGCTATATAGGCTATTTGATCTCCAGTGGATCTGAACTTTCTGAATCCTGCTTGGTGTGATATTAAAAGTTGGTTTTCTTCCAGATGCCATGTCAGCCTGCCATTGATAATGCATTCCATTCATTTTCCTACACAGCTAAGTAGACTGATAGGTCAATAGTGAAATATTCAGGACCAGTACTGGAATTTCACTTCAGAGACACATTAGGAAGTCATGAGGCCATGATTCAGCAAGTACAGAACAATTGACTGACATGGAAGTCAGCATGGCTGCATGGATAAGAGTGCTTGCTCTTAAACTTCCAGTGTGCTGATGCTGAGTTAGCCGGTTCAAGACCTACACAGGCCAGCTGGACTAAAACGTTGACTTCTCGTCCTTTACTTGAAGATGTAAATTATAAGTACCTCAGAAGTTGGAGTGGATTGGCCTGATGGCGAGGGACACTGGTGACAAGGAAGGCTAACCCACATGCAAACATCAGTTGAGTGCACTAGATGTAGTAGCACATATATGGACAATGCTTGAATTCAAAGTATGCAAACACCAAAACAACATGGGCTAAGATTAGGCCTAGGTCAGTGTTTTCTCCATGAGTTTTAGGCATTTCCTAGTCAACAGAATCTAAAATAATGTCCAGATGGACAAAAAAGTGTAAAGTAGTAGCATAATTAACCACGGAAGGCTAACCCGGTCAACAAATGCCCACAGAAGTCAGATGTGCCGGCCTAAAGGTGCAAATAAAATTGCCACAACACAATTACATCTGAAAAAAAAAACACTCCGGATGAATGCAGAAGAGGAAGAATAGTATATTTAGGTATGACTAACCTCTAACAGCTGGTCTCCAATAACCAATCCTGCCTGTGCAGCTAGACTGTTGTCACTGACAGAAGATACAAATATACCTCCTAGTGCTCCCTGTTGGATTTTGAAACCTACTGGTGCAGAGCTTTTCTCAAATGTTATGTCCCTTGTTTCATGGTGATCTGGCCTAAAAATGTAAATAAGTTGAGAAACGTTTAAACAGCTTTCATATGCAGTGTCTACAAAGAATATTTGGTATTAAGTGGCAAGACAAAATCACAAATACTGAAGATTGGAAAGATCGGTTGTGTGATGGTTTGTTCCATGCTCAGTCTTCGCAGACTTACATGGATAGGACATATTAGGAGTATGGATGACGGTAGAATACCAAGGGACATCTTTCGGGGTCGTCTACTATGATACAAAGATGTGTGTAAGCGGGACATGACTGATCAACATCATCATGTGCCATGCCGATAAGGCTGTCATGTTTTGCCATCTCACACGATAACATGATTGATACAGGCATTGATATAGCGCCTTAGGAGCAAGTCGCCGCTGATCATGTTGCATGGAGGGCAAAGATCAGAAATGTAATAAAGACAAAGGAGGAAATGATTGCAGATAGGTCACACACTGAACATGGGAGACATCAGAAGGTGCGTGATGGTGGAAATGATATGTTCACATGCATCCATTGTAGTCGAACATTTACAGCGCAAAATGGTCTGATCAGTCACATTCGCTACCATCATGGGTTGTAGTTATTATGCCTTATTTGAAGCACAATGTAACAAACTATCTTCTGTCAAGACAGCAAGGTGCCAGAAACATGGACGATGAGCAGTCTAGCTTCTTCTTTAGTTTGCTTTAAATTTGTCTATAACTGTAATGTTGTCTCTTGCATGAATTTAACTGTATTTTTTACTTCACTCAGTAGTCCAAAGAGTTTATCTTCCAATGCTGTTTATATAGGATAGAAGGCTTACCTAGATATGTCATATTTTTTGCAGTCTTGGAGTATGTGACCTGCTGTCTGCTGCACAAATACACATGGCTGATTCGTCAATCTTGAATTTTGTATACATGTGATTGTGTAATCTATTGTGTCCTGTTCTGAGGTGCAGAATCATGATTTATTCTGGTCTTTCCATAAGGTGGTAGTTATCTTGAGTAGGCTTTAGTGGCTTTCTGACTGATTTGATCATTCTTTTCTTTTGTTTCTTTTGGTAGCATGTAACAGGCACATCAGGTTATTCTTCTATTATTCTTCCCTCCTTTTTAAACTAATCAATCATCTCTCTTGTTTCCAGGTGCTCCACAGTGAGACAGTATCCACTGTATGATGACGTTACACTGTCTGCCAAGATCAGAAAGTACTTGTCTGTAGTACTGGCAATTTCCCAGACAGGAGAGCCTCATTACTGATTTTGCATCTGTCAATAGCAACACTGGTTGTGTACCATGGCTGGTATTTAGTAATTTCTCTGTGCTATCTTGAATGCCTGGATTTGTGTCACAGTTATGTTACTTTCCTTGTGGTACTCTGGGCGTGTCCCTAGTATTATTTGGATATTCAATGTACACTCCATTTCGACCAACATTTTGTGCTGACATATCTGTGTAGGCTCGGATCCAGAGGTCCTGTGGGTATTCTTCATTAAGGAAACAGAGTGGCTGTTCTGCATTGTACGCTGTTCTGTTCTATCTTGTTGAATATTCCTTTCACTTTTGTGTGGATTTGTAGTGATAGTCTATGTTCCTCTATTCATGAAGTTCGGTCTGGAATAGTTTTCAGAGGAATACCGACTGCAGAGAGTCGTTTGGCCTGGTGGATACAAGTGCTTCGTTTCAACTGCCCCATAGATAGTTTTCAAATCTATTTTTTCAAACAGACAAGCTGGAAAACAACTAATGGCAATCGAAATGTATCTCTTGTATAGCTGGTCGACACGGTTCGTAATCCCGTATACCCGCGGTCGAAACACAGCTGCGTGCGATTTGGCAGCAGGACGCATTGCGTTTGTTTTGCGTTGGTATTGGTGCCGGTCATTCAGAAAGCAATGGAAAACTTAGTTAGTTAGTATTTCCTCTTGAGCCTAAGTCTGCGCATAGGGCAGAAGTCATGGCTCTCCATGTCTGGCGGTTCGCTGCTACCTGTAGTAGATCTTGGATGTTTCACTTGGCCATTGAATGAGCCTTCTCTGATGATGGTTCTACGCAGGGTCTTTCTTGGTCTTCCCCGTTTTCTTTTCCCTACTGGTGACCATATGAGGGCTTGGTAGGGGAGTCTTGTCTTGTCCATTCTGAGTACATGGCCGATGTAGTTCCACGGGCGTTTCTTATAAAATTGGATACAATATCTTGCTTAGTCTCTTGTCTTATTTGCGCATTGGTTTTGAAATCTGTCCACTGGATGTTTAGAATTCTTCTAAGACATTTGTTCTCAAAATTGTCTAATTTTTTATCTAAAGCTACCGTTGATTTCCAACTCTCACATCCATACGTTAGCACTGGAATCACACAAGAATTGAAGATTTTAAGTTTCGTATGTTGGCTGAGTGACTTTGACTTCCAGATGTTTAACAGTTTATTGAAGGCACCAGATGCCAGTGCGATTCTAGATAATATTTCTGGTGTGAGTCCCCTGTAGATGTCATTTTCCTTCCTAGGTATGTGAAGCTGTTGACTTTTTCAAGAACATGATTGCTTAATTTGGTGTCGTATGAACTGTTGGTAAGATCAATAGTTTTTGTTTTTGTGGTGTTAATTTGGAGACCAATTTGTCCTGAAACATTTTGGAGATGGTTTATTTTCTCTTTGGCATCTGGGTGTGTTGAACTCAAAAGCACAATGTGGTCAGCAAAGTCCAGGTCTTCTAGAAATGTGTCAACCCAATGGATACCCCTATTTGTGTTGTTTGTGCATTTGCGCATGACCCAATCGATAGTTATTCCAAAGAGCATCAGTGACAAGACACAACCCTGTTTCACTCCCGTTTCCACTGAAAACCAGTCAGCTGCCCGATTCTGTTCTCACGCAGCAACGTGTCTCCTTATAGAAAGATTTTATGATGTTGGTATGGAAAACTACTGAATGTAAACTTGCCAAGAGATAACAGTGGCAGAAATGCTGGTGTTGACAGTGATGTTCTGTAAAAAAGGATATGTAAAGAAATAAAATAATGTGGAAATGTATTTTTTTAAGGAAATATACAAAGAATGCCATGTAAAGGCAGAAAAACCAATGAGCAAGTCCTATGGAAATGAAAACCATAAACTGATTGGAGAAATCAGACACAGGTAGTTAAAATTGTTTGAGCACATTATAATAAATAAACTAGAGAACTTGGTGACAACTGGCATGATTTAGGGGAAAAGAACAAGGGGACGGCAGAGAAGTAAATACCTGGATGGCTTAACTACATGGCATGGTCGAGACAAGAACACAGAGCTTATCCATGAATCTGGTGATCGTGTAAGATGGCGAAACATGACCACCCACGCTTATTGGCATGGTACATGATGATATATAAAATGTTGCATGTTCTTTGAGATGAAACCCAGGTTAATTTTCTAGGCAATTTTCAAGTTCAATAGTTTGCCATTGCTTTCTTAACAAGAAGTCAATGTTAAAGTTCAACTTAATACCGGTGTAGGGAATGAACCCCCTACCTTGTCATCATGGCATGGGAGTATTAAGGGTGAGACAGCAGTAGCAGGGTGATGGAACCATGTACTACCAGTCCAAAATGAGGAAAATACGATTGCAAACCGTAGCTGCAAGCATAAACACACCACAGGCCTAAACGGTTCAACGCCTAACCGCCATATTGGCGACCGGAAGTGATGCCTTTTATATTTTATATTTGCTTCTGCAATTTAATATTTATGATGAAGAATTTATGTCACTTCACCCAACAGATGTAATCAAGAAGAGCCATTAAGAGATGTGACGCAATGCGCCAAACTATTACTTATTTCACCCAGCATATTTCTTATGTCTTCAGTGTCCCAATAATAGGTGCTTTTGAATGTAGTAATTGAGCCCTCTTGTCTTCATGCACTCCTGAATAACTCGGACAACAGATCCACACAAGTTCCTAAAGGCTTGAGCGACCACAAGTGGCAGCCATTCATGTCATATCTATCCACTCAATTGGATCCTGCACAAGTGTCCAACTGAAGTCAATGGTATCAATTTTGGGCAACTACAGATACATTGGTAACATCAAAAATGAGATGTATCATGAAAATAAAGAACAAAATAGAACAGGCAACTCAGGAAGGTTAACCCGGTTAACAAATGCCGGCAAAAGTCGGATGTGTCAGCCTAACGGCACAAGAACGCAGCCAGACTCTAAACAGGCACAACGCAATTAAAAAAAACTCTGGATGAACGTAGAAAAAGAAGAAGATCAGGCAACAACTACTTTTTATAAAATAAAAACTTACAATAAGTCTGTCATTGGAAGTAAGAATAAGAAATGTTGCATGTTACACTGAAACAATTTTAACATTTGGCTGGCCAATTGGTAAACAAACAAAAGGTTTCTTGAAACCACAGAAATGTGATTTTGCAGAAAAATTTTGAAAATACCTTGGATAATCAACAATGAACAACTAATCTGAAAGTTTTGAATAAGACCAAGGTACAAAGATAACTTAACACAAACAAAATAACAAGGCAACATTCAGTTCAAAAGAAGCTAGATGCAAGATGGAAATAGCAATGCAGAGGTTAATCAGTATTAAGAACCTTTGGCACATAAGTGAATAAGCAAAATTTTTGAGACCATGTATTTCTCCTGTGGTAACATACAGATGAGAGTCAAGGGCCAATTCACAATCACTAAAGAAGAAAATTGGGACTTGAGCTTAAATGTTACAGAAAAGTTCTTTGGACATCGTGGATCAAGAAGTAGAAAAAATACTGAAATTCAACAAGATCTGAACATCAAAGAAAACTGGCTTATAAGCAGTATGTGTCTCAGAATTAAAAATACTTTGGACATATGAAATGCAACAGTCCCAGGAAGGTTAACCTGGTCAACAAATGCCCGCAGAAGTCGGATGTGTCAGCCTAAGGGCGCAAGAACGCAGCTCAGCTGTAAACAGGCACAATGCAATCACATCCCAAAAAACTCTCCGGATGAAAGCAGAAGAAGAAAAAATGCCACAGTGGCTTGGAATGAACAGTGATGGAAGGCATTGTTTCTGGAAGAAAAGGCAGGGATTGACCAGCATGAAGGTGGATGCAGGACATTGCAGACACCTTGGGTTTGAGGATCCATGAGGTAGGAAAAATGACAAGAGATCATGAAACTTTTTGGCGGTTCATGATGCAAGCAACATTCTGCAAAGTACCTGATACATGATAACTAAATATTTAAATATATCAAAAAGTTTCCACAGTCAGCCAAAGAAGCTAGAAAAAAAAAGGACTATAAAGGAATTTTGAAAAAAACATTCAAAGATTTGGTACATATTTAACCTACTAACATGCTTGTGGTTACCCATACTGCATACAACTTGAATCTAAATAAACAGTTTTTTTTTTTTTTTTTTTTTTTTTTTTTTTTTTTTTTTTTTTTACGCGTTTCCATCCTGTTTTAGGATATTGCGGTCAACACCAGCATCTTTCAGCTGTATGTAGATTCCTAGGCTAGATTACGCTCATCAGCACGCCACGACTTTCTGAGCGACCGGCTCCATACTCTCATAAGTCACTTTTGCGATTCGAACCACTGCTAATTCTGGTCGCGTCACGTGACGAGAGTATTCGGGGTTAGCGGAGAAAGCTGCTAACCCCTCGGCCATGGAGCCGGCTAAATAAACAGTTACACCAACAAATTCCAAAACCTACTTTAACAATTCCAGAAAAAAAACCAAAAGTGATTATGTAAAAATGAAACACAGCAACATATACAAATATGATACTAACATTTTTGGCCTGTAGATGTAGTCATCACTGTTAGTGGAGCCCTTGTATTTAATACTCTCTCTGTTGTCAGTATGAAATATAGGTGAAACAGGACTACTTCTGTCTGATCCAGCTGTAAGAGTATGAACACTAGGTTTTACAAGTCAGTATGCTCATTATACATTATTAGCGAAACTACAACAAATTAATACACATGAAGTATAAACATGTTTTCACTTTCTAGTATGCATACATGGATGTTTATGTCAATAAATGCAGATTTTGTAACCAATTTGAACAAACAAATATATAAAATGATTACATTTATTAAATGATTACATTTATAGGAACTATTTGATTACATTAATAGGAACTATTCACACATCAACCAGAACCATTTCATGACATTCCTAACCTGAACAATCATACAGTGTTTGCATGCCAGTTCTTGCCAGGTTATCTCAACTTGACACTGCAGGAAAAGGATAAGATTGATTCTGGAAGAGTAGGGTTGTCATAGGTCTCATCTAATTAATAAGAAATGCCTGCGGCCAAGTCAACTGTACCTTCACTAGTGGTACAATATTTGGCTCCCTTTCTGGCGCTATAAACCTGGACTCTCAGAGTCTTGTGGGGTAAAACTAGAAACTTTGGGTGAGGTAACTCTACAGAAACCTCTGACAGAGTAAGTCCCCCATCAGATGTGAGTGACACTGCATCACCTGCATGAGGGCATATCCCGATCCCCAATGTGACGTGTTCAGGGAGCACACCATGGCTCATGAAGTAAATACCCCAACATGTGTTAAGTTACCCCAAGCCCAAGGTGGTTCAATGTGCTAATGCTGGGAGTAGCTCTAATGAACTTTGGTTTTCTGGTGGTGCCAAGCAGAATGACTCCTGTGTAGCATCCACTGTTTCCTTCCTGGCATGGTGGGCCTGCCAGAGTGATAGTTTTTTTTTTTTTTTTAACCAAACTATTATGGAAACAATGGAGTTAATGCTCTGTCATAAATAACTTCAGGAGATGTCAGAAGAAATCATGGACATAAAAAGTGAGGATTGATTGATTGATTTAGGAATCGACATCACAGCATTCGAGGCATTCCCATAAATGCTCCGTCCCCATCCTCAGCAGCCAGCGAAGAGTGAGGAAAAGTGAGGAAGAAGTGAGAAAAGGAGACTGAAAGAAAAAAATTGGACAGAGAAGAGCATGAAGAGTAAATGACTGGCTAGTAATATGGCACCTGTATACTGATTATTGAAAATGCCACAGTGCTACTAAGCAAGAACCAATCATTCAGAAAATTATCTAAGATTTTGATGATGGAACACAAATAATCATGCATCAGTGGCCACCAGATTGCTACAAAGAACTTTAGATGCATTAGGTGCATGGACGAACAGATGGTGTATGCCAGCAAAGTTGAGTTGAGTTGAGCTAAGAACCGACATCACTGCACTCAGGATATTCCCATATGTGCTCCATCCCCTCGTTCAACAGCCAGCGAAGAGTCACACTACTAATCGTTCCCACCGCTATCTGATTGAAAGTCCTCCTGGTCTTCTCTCTCAGTTTTGAGATTCTACCAGAACCCCTGCCAATCCCCCCGCAGTCTCATCCTTTCCACATACGGGTTCTCAGTCTGCTCCTCCACCTTCTCCCACAAGCGCACAACCACCTCTCCCTTGTCCATATGTAATCGACCACCAAAAGGTGTATTCCCTGCCAGCCTATCAGCCTGTTCATTTTCCTACACTCCTGCATGGCCAGGGCAAAAAATCGATACAATTCTTACAATTTGTGACCTATGAAGCGAGGTGAGCCATCCTACACTACATCTCCACTTTACTAAGCATACTCCTTGAGTCCGTGATGCAGACAATGTGTGTTGCAGTGGTCTCCTCTAACCAACAGAATGCGGCGGTGACTCCTTCCACCTCCATTCTCATGCTGGAGGTTGTAGCCATATATGCCATATTCTCCTTTTTAAAAAATCGTCCTTTAGCCTTCGCAATGAAACCCCAACCACTCTGTTTTGTTTCTCACCACTAACAGATCAGTATAGATCACTATGTCATCTTGATGTGTATTACTCTGGATCACTTGTTGTACCTCAAACTCTGAGCGGCCAGCTGTCCATTCTCTGCACTCACGACCAAGTGTTACTATTACATTGTGCCAGTCCGTCCTGTCTGCCAGTACTTCAACCCACTCACGATTGATAGTCTCTAGATCACAAACCTGACATATAGATATTTCCGCCTGTGCCATCCAGGACCCGCCTCGTCTTATCCTATGACCCTTGACCATATCCATGGCTTCATGCAGGGGATGATTCCTATTTGCAGCAACTCTCAGGTATCATTTGGCCTGAAGGACCCTATGCCTATCCGCCATTGTTGGTGGCGCCAGGATATGTGTCATGCATACATTTGGTGTGTCTTTTGTACACATACAAGTGCAGCACCATTCCATTTACCCTCTCTCGAAAACAATATTCAGATGTCATCCTCATAAATGGAATACCCCTACGAGAAGGTAAAGAATCAACACACCTTGGATTAACATTTAATGACAGGCTGACATGGAGAAAGCACACCAATAAAGCAGCAGAAAAAGCCAGAAGGAAGATATCTGAGAAAACTAAGTGGAACCACATAGGGAGCCAGGGGGAAAATACTACCAACAGAGCAAAAAAACTACACCTGGAATATGTGTCAATTCCATCCATCATGTGCCATGCTGATAAACGTGGGCGGTCATGATTCACCATTTCACTCAATCACCAGAGTCATGGATTAGCTGAGTGTTCTTATCTCGACCATACCATGTGGCCAAGCCATCCAGGTATTTACTTCTCGGTTTTCCCCTTGTTCTCTTCCCCTTGATCTTGCCAGTTGTCACCAAGTTCTCCAATTTATTTTTTCTCATAACATGCCCAAAATGTTTGTTTTGACTGTTTACGTCTAATTTCTCTAATCAGTTTACGATTCTCATTTGTTTCTTGTAGGATTTGGTCATTGGTTTTTCTGTCTCTCCATGGTATTCTTTGCATTTTCCTCAGACACCACATTTCCACAGCCATCAGATGTTTTTCAGCTTGTCAGCTCGTCCACACTTCACATCCATACAAAAGTACAGATTCTATGTAGCATCTCAACTATTTTTCTCAGTATATACAAAGCAATTACTGTACCCTTGCCTTCTTCTACAAACCCACATTGTTCTTCTCCTATTTCGGGTTGTATTTTCTTCCTAACTCTTTGCATGATAATTCTCAGCAAAATCTTTGTGATGTGGCTCATTATACTAATTGTTCGATGCTGATCACATTCCAATTCTTCAGGATTGCAATAAATGTAGAATTACATAATTCAGGAGGTATATCTCCAATATCAAATATTTCATTCAGCATCCTGGTGACTTGGTATATTCCATATTCTTCTAAGGCAGTGGTTCTCAACCGGTGGGGAATTCCCCCCCAGGGGGGAATTTTAGGGTTTCCAGGGGGGAATGAAGACCATTTCGAGATCGCGTTAATACAAGAACCGATTACTTGATATTGTTTTTCCCTTCATACTTTACAGTTATGTACGTCTCATCCTTCTAAAATTCATTTTATAAAGTAAGTAGACCCACAAATCATGTTTTATGTGGATGTCTAGACTTGTTTTAGTATATGCTATTAAATTTACCTTCCATTGTTACGTATACTGTGTAGGGGTGGGGAGATTTTTAGATAGGAAATATGAAAGGGGGGGGAATGACGTTCTGAAAATACGGTGAAGGAGGGCATGGGCCTAATTTTTGATAGGAAGGAGGGAACGACGTTCTGAAAATATGGTGAAAAGGGGGGGGGGGGGGGGGGGCACGGGCCAAATAAGGTTGAGAACCACTGTTCTAAGGCATTGATCATTTGTGCTGTGATGTTATCTGTACACGGGGTCTTGTCAGTTTTCATATGGTTAAAGAGCATTCTGAACTTCCATCTTCAAAATTGATGGTCCTTCATTATTATTCCGATGATCATACTGTTCTTCTCTTGTATCATCATAAGGGTCAGGTCTTTCACATAGTCTGACCACAAATGTAAAATCTGATCTTCTTCTATTACGATTTTGCCATCTTTGGGTTTTAGGCAACCCGTTGATGTGTGTGTTCTTTTGTTAGTGATGTCATTATTTCTTTTGTGCATTAATTTGGTTTTCAGGTATTGTGTTGGTTTTCAATTTCCTTGCAATTTTCCTCAAGCCATGTTTCTTTTGCCTCTTTGCGTAGCTTCCAAATTTTCCTGTGAATCTCTTCATATTTTCCCCTGTTATTTTTGTTATTTCTTCTTATTTCCATGAGTTTTAAGATGTCTTCCGTCATCCATTTCTTGCATCCCATTATCTTTATTTGTGCGATTGTTGTTTCTGCAGCTTGGTTGACTGATTTCTTTAATAATTCCCATTGTGTCGGACAATGCATCAAATCTGTTCTTTACATCAACGTTGAATTTATCTTTTGTCTCCTCACTCTTCAGTGCCCGTAGATCACATTTTGTGATTCTTGGTGTATATTTGACTTTCTTTAATTTTATATGTATATTGCTTAAGATAATAACAGAAAGATAAATATATTAGAACAAACTTTATTTTAAAAGGGTTAAGAATTGGGCATGCAGGTGTCATATAACTCGACAGGTGATGCGGAATTTGCCAGAGGCACCAGTCTCGGACTACTGTGACTCTTCTGGTCTAGGGGAGAGAATCCAGGAAATACTCTACCCCAGTCAGAGAGTCATTGTGTGCCCTTGTATTCTAGTACCTTCGGCTGAGTTTCACTCAGGAAACACCCTTACGGCCACGCATGTGCAGTAGCCGTCTAGGAACAAAGACAAGCTCAGTTAAGGACAGGCCTTGCTGGCAAGAAGCCGTGGTTTGGACGACTGTGCTAATTCGGTAAATGGAAAGAGGATGCCGTTGTCTTACTGTTTTTCAAAGAAAACTGACATAACGTCCATTGTGGGGATGGGAGCACCTCAATTCTGAATGCACTGATTGTCTTAAGGTACGTGGAGCATATTTAGATAAATACTGTGTGTCGATACCGCGTTGACCCGAAGTTGTTCGAACTGCCCGGCACACAAAGGTCAGTCAGGGGTGAACATGTGGGCTTGTGTTTCAACTCAACATAGCAGGCCAGTGGAACTCGATGGGTTGCAGGCCTGTTTTGTACGGGTAAAATTGTACCTGTTGTTGAACGCATGTCATTGCCGCCACAAGTGGTTGGGGGAAATTAGGACAGGCCCAATAGGGCTAGTAATCCGAGTTCACTCCTGGGTGGCCGTAGAATTCCGCCGTAGTCGGCGCAACTGGAAGTCGGTGAAGGCGTTGCCGGACAAATGTCGAGTGGGGTATCAGGAAAATCGGCAGAACAAGATGAAACCCATGCAACGGTCACCGGACGTGTCGAAGGTCATTTGATGGACATTGCGGGTGTTGAAGTTCGGATCCTTTGGTGTGGTGACCACTGGCTTTTCTTGGTTTTCCTCATACTCTTTATGTTATTAGTTGTCGTAAAGGAACACCATCTTAATATATAGTGGGTTCCCGAGAGGTTGACACTGGGCGGGGCTGTTTAGGGGGGAGGGGGGATGCAACAGAGCTGTTCACAGCAAGCTGAACACTGTTCCACATGCTCTGACAATAACTGGGGGAGGAGGGAATGGGATGTGGATTTCCGCTACAGTGGATTTTCCCTGTATAATTCCTTATTCTCCTGGATCGAAGTTGGAGATCCAGGAACCCTATTGTACAGTGGTTAATCACAAAGACTACCTCAGAGTGAGTGGAAGTGGGTTGTCATCGGCCCTCCTTCAGGGCCATTGTGTCTCTAGGTACCATTAACCCACTAACCTGGTGTGTTGTGTGATTTAGAGGTCTTTGCAGGGCAGAACCAGTTCGCAAACACCATGACAAGATACCCAGCCCTACTCTACGCCAATCCAGCATGGTGGACGATTCAGTCAGCGCTTGTTAGGACCCTGACCTAGTTCATCTTCGGCAGTGGATCCTGACCTGTGAGGGTGCCGGCCGTGTCATGGCGACACCGGCCTATGCTGAGTATGCATGGGTAAAGTGTACCCACTGGTGGTAAGTCTGAGTCACGCTATTCACACATGGTGTTGTCTTTGGCAGGTTCTACCTTGTGAGAGACCTAACTGACGGGACCAGAGAGAGATGACTTGGTGACGGTGGTAGCATTGCTAGCTTATATGCGTGATGTGAGGTGATGCTTCTACACAGCACCACGTCCCAGCGAAGTCTCAACTACACCACAGTCCAGTCCCCGTCGTCGACCTCTAAGTTGATCTTCAGTCAGTCCACCTGGTATTATGATGGATACGCACGGGCGAGTATATTGTCCTTGTGTATGTGATCATTCTGACATTGTGACCCACTAGCCCATTAGGGAAGAACTACATCACCCTTTACTTCAGGATGGCCTGGTGTTTCTGGAACAGTCTACCACTTCTTGGTAGGAATATTGGTGACATTAGTTACCGGGTCACTGGCTACAGGTATTGACTTTGAGTGAAAGAGGCCATGTGATCACAGCCATTGCCTTCTGGCCAACTCCAAGTGCTTAAAGGACCGGTGATAGTAATCTTGATACCTACAGGGGTCACCAGCTACCTCAGTGAACTTGAATTTGGTTATACGGTGGTTTCCCCAGACAGTTAGATATCACCAGCCTTACCATTGAACTTTTAGCTGATTGGCCTCCAGAACTTCTACATGGATGTTATTCAGACGTCATCACATACCCAAGCCACTTGGAGTCACCACATCGACCCGATAGTCAGTCCAGCTGAGTCTACACCTAGCCAGAGACATTCGACGCTGAGTGAGAAAATGAGTGACCGTCTTAGCCATGTGGTATCGTGCACTGTGTACAGTGATGATTAAGATGCCCTGAGGTTACTCCAGATAACCCTATCTTCTATCGCCTGGCGGTTGCCAGGATTCTCTCATGAACATTTTCATTGTTGGCATTCATCTTGTACATTATACCATCAAGTCACTATGGGTAGATACCAGAGTTGTATCATATGTTCTGGACGAGAGGTGAAAGGGGCATAGTCCCGTGGTTGATGGTGAGAGAGACAGGAATCCAAGGGCTGGCGGGGTCTGTAGACTGAGATTGATCATATTCTAGAGTGCCTCTATCCCATTATTAAGGTGTGATAGTATCCTCCCCTCACCCCAGGGAATACCATTACAGCAGGCCCATCTTACATTCTGCCCTTCTATCACTCACTTTCACACAATATTTCATTCATACATCTTTCAAGGCTAACAGAGAGCAGCAACAATATAAATGGCATGCATTATAAAGGCATGGGCAAAATGCGAACATCAACACTACACGACTCAGTAATATTAGATAATAGTGTGACACTTGTTATTAGCTAAGTGGAATATACTGGTCTACCAAAAGGAGACTGGCTGTTATACTAGGGTTTTGTTATTATTATTATTTCTATTATTAAGGGCATGCTATTCACACATGGTGTTGTCTTTGGCAGGTTCTACCTTGTGAGAGACCTAACTGAGGGGAACAGAGAGAGATGACTTGGTGACGGTGGTAGCATCGCTAGCTTACATGCGTGACATGAGGTAATCCGCACCAAGATAATGGTTGAATAATTTGCGATTATATGTATAGTGATTGGTAATGTCTTTGATTTCTTGTGGAAGATTGTTTCACAGCTGAGCTGCAGAGTACGTTAATCTTGTTTTATATAATTCAATCCTAGGCTTCGGAATGTGTAATATATTTAATCATTTACTGTGTCTAGCATTATATTTAACCCTTTACAGGTCACAGCGGCCAATTCCAGCTGATGCCATAAACGATCGTAGCGTCCGATTCAGGCCGATACTATTGTGCATTGTAAAATCGCGATCTCTCGGCTTTCCGACACTTCCGACGGCTACTTTGCACTTTCGCCGACAGCTTGACACGTGCCGCCATTTGTAAACGTGATAGTATGAAATTGAACGGACTTTTAAGGACAGATTTTTTTGATAGTTTTCGGGATGTTTACGCTGTTTTCAAAATGGATTTCGGCGATTCTTCAAGTGATAGGCGAGATTTCGCTAGGTTCAATTTAAATGACATTAAAGGGCACGAAGTTTGACTATTAATCGGAGCTAGATATCAGTGCAAAGCGTTACTTTGCAGTAGCAGTCTGAGTCGGACTTAAGAAAGTGATTATGATTCTGAAAATGTGTTTGTAAATTGCCCGTATAGATGACGGAAAATCACAACAACATGCCGTATTTCGTAATATTTGTGTTCATATATGGATTACCGAACAACAATCATGAGTAAATATTCTGCATGCTTTTCCTTCATTGTGTTGTTTATTAACTAAATCGGTTGACATAACCTTATTTGTGATGTGTTTACTAACGCGACCCAAAATTTTACCGAACCTGAAAAAATCTTGCCTGTTCAGGGCTAGAAAACGGACAAGCGTCTGCCCTGTAAAGGGTTAAACAATGGCCAAAGGTAATTTGGGGCATTCCGATGTAGGATTTTGTGAATTAGTTTGGCCATATTGAAAAGCAGGCGTTTGCAGAGTGGAAGTAACTGAAGGTGCTTATGCAGGCTAGGATTGTCAGATAAGTGTTTGCTATAAATTAAACTCATAGCCCGTTTCTGGAGTGAGTAAAGTCACTTGGTGCTTGAATTAGAACAACCGCCCCAGATTGTAGAGCAGTAGTCAAAATGTGTCTGTATGTGAGAAGTATAGAATATTTTCCTTGTGTCCTCATCAAGGACATTTTTAATTTTGGCGAGTTGGTAGACTTTTTTCGCTGTTTGTTTAATGAGTACTTGAACATGGGAATTAAAGGTTAGGTTTCTATCAATGATTAGGCCTAATATTTTGTGCTCAATTACACTCTCTACTGTCATGTTATCGATGTGAAGTTGAAGTGATGCGTGTGAATTTAGAGTTTGAAGTCTTTGCCTGGTTGTTAATAACATTGATTTTGTTTTAGTGATGTTAATTTGCATACGGTTTGCATAGCTCCATCTAACTGCATTGTTTAATTCTTGTTGCAAAGACGACTCCAGCAAATTACAGTTTTCAGCGTTTGTATACACTGTACAGTTGATAATGAAGTAAGCCAATATCAGCCTATTAAGAGAGGTGTGAGACAGGGATGTGTAATGTCTCGAAATCTGTTTTCCTGTACAGTGAAATTATTTTCAGAAATATTGAAGATATGGAAGGAATCAACATTGGGAGACGATGCATCAATAACATTAGATATGCAGATGATACAGTCTTGATTGCAGACAATGAACAGGACCTGCAAAATTTAGTAGATGCGGTTGTTACACACAGGGTTGACACTAGGGTTAGAATTAAATTGTAAAAAGACACAGATCATGGTCGTCACTAGGAAGAATGAAATACCACAATGTAATATACAAGTAAATGGGAATATTCTTCAACAAGTGAATAGGTACAATTATCTCGGAACAGTAATAACATCTGATGGGAGATACCTTGAAGAGATTAGAGCAAGAATCGCCATGGCAAAAGTAGCCTTTAGCAAGATGAAAAACATACTGACCAATAAAAAGATGTCAATTGAAACGAGAAAAAAGAGTGTTGAGATGCTACATAGAACCTGCTACTTCTTATATGGATGTGAAGCTTGGACAATGAGCAGTCAGGCTGAAAAACATCTTGATGGCTGTAGAAATGTGGTTTCTGAGGAAAATGCAAAGAATACCATGGACAGCCAGAAAGACCAATGGACAAGTTCTTCAAGAAACAAATGAAGATCGTAAACTGATTAGAGACATTAGATGTAGACAAGAGACATTAGATGTAGACAGTCACAATTTTTTGGGCATGTTATGAGAAGAAATGATTTGGAGAACTTGGTGACAACTGTAAGATCGAGGGGAACAGACCAAGGGAAGACCTAGAAGCAAGTACCTGGATGGCTTGGCCTTGTGGCATGGTTCGAGACAGAAACACGGAGCTGATCCACGATTCTGGTGATCGAGTGAGATGGCAGAACATGACCGCCCACGCTTACCGGCATGACACATGATGGATGGATGGATACACTGTACAGTCGTCTGCAATTAGATCGCCCAATTTAAGTATAAACACAGATCATAAAGCAGTCGTTGCCACAATAAGAACCATCAGAAGAAGAAAGCAAAGAGGAGGAAAATACATGCCATATATAATGGCAATAATATAATGGTAATAATGGTAATAATATAATTACTTGCCTTAGTTAAGCTGAAGATATATCAATAGCTCACATCACTAATTATTTAGAGTTCATGAGAATGCTAGGAATAAGAGACAGTTTAATAGGAGAGGATTTAGAGGAATTTAAGAGTCGAGATGCAAGAGTGGGACACAGCTGATGAACAAATGATGAAAGGACTTGCAGAATGGGAAGTAGAAATGTGTCGCAAAGCTGAAGAAGAGGAGATGAAGAAAAGCAAATGGAAACATGGAACGTGGAGGTGTGTATTAGCTCAGCTGAGGAAAAGCCAATCACTCCAGCCAAAACTCTGATAGAAAGCGAGAAGGCTGACTGTCACAATGAAGAGGCATGCATTCCTTCACAAATCCCCATGGTTCAGAAAGATAAAAACTTTGACACTTAAAGGGAGAAGCTCCCTCTTCTTATTCCTAAAAAGATATGGAATAAGAGAAAAAGTACCAAAAGTACAGTAAAAAGTCACAAACTGATAAATGTTTACACCGGAATGACAGCGGATTAGCTGGCTTGGCATCCCAGCAAACTCAGGAGTTTTCTAAGACTTTCCCTTGGAGAAAGATCCAGCAGGGGGAAGGAGGGGTGGACCTGAGGACTACCATTAAAGTCGAAGGCGAAGCCTTGCCCAACTCTTATTCCCTTCTGTTCCGAGGAACTAGGAGTGGAAATAAATTCAACTGAGATAGGGATTGCTGTAAAACAGAATTCCATTCTTTCTGTGTGGTCACCCAAGATGAAATAATTATCAGTTTGAACGATATCTCAGGTGGGGGATAGCATGGAAAATGGCACTCAACAACATTCACTTCCATTGGACTTGGCACAAGAAAACCAGATCAGGGAGAGAATACCTTGACTGGACTTGGCACAAGAGAGCCCGGCTGAGACACTGAGGAGAATTCTCATGATGTCAGTATCTTGGAGTTTTTCAAAAAGGAAACTCAAGATATATCAAGCATTCATATAGGTCATACTACAGACTCTCTTGCAGGGACAATAAACATGTCTTCTAACAACCAAGAAGAAAATACTTTTTTGGGCAAGATGAAGGTAATACCTATCATCAACAAAGCTGATGTTAACAGGGGATCACAGCTGATGGACCCTGCAGCGGAACAAGCCAGGAGTGGTTGGGATACTCAACACTCAGGACCTTCTCTACCATTTACTTTGAACGAAGTTGGATGTGTAGAGCAGCTGTTTATGTATACTTCTACTAGAAGTGATACAAATTCACAGTTCTTGGGGAACCACAGGATTTCTCTAAGCTGGACAACTTCTACTAGCCTAATACTTACAAACACAGATTCAAAATGGAACTCTGTTGGAGAGGAACTCACCCAGATAAAGACATATCAACGGAAGGAAACTTTGAAATCAGGAGGGAGTAGATGGACACCCTGCCAAGAAAGAGGCCAACACAAGTTGTACGCACATCATAAAATTATGATGTTTAGCAAATTTCCTGCCAAAAGGAGGAGATTTAAAAATCGCATCATGATCTATGACCGACGGAGGAAAAGAACGAGAAGTAATATTACTTTTAAATATTGAGCATAACCCATTAATGGCAACGCTGATCTTATTCTGGTATGAACCTAAGGCCCATCCACGTCAATGTGGAAGCACTAGACTCGAGTTTTACTCTCATTTGAGCTCGTCAGTAGTGTATATCCTTGACCGGACCCAGAAACAAACACCAGATCACTGGCGTGTGAAGCGGGTGTGTAACCACTAGACCACGCGGCACACGCTGGACGTGACCAAATTATCACAACAGAATATCACAACTTCACCCATCGTAGGTTGTAGCTCAAGATTTGCCCGATCGCCGCGACTGAAATCCATCAATCGATGTGGCCCCGAATGATCAGTCTTCTCACTGGCAAGCCACACCAGTCCGCCTAAAGTCCAGTGAACAATAATCCAATTGATTTATTTGGTTTCCAGGTCCAGTAAAGGATATGCACTACTAACGAGCTCAAATGAGAGCGAAACTCGAGTCTAGTGCTTCCACATGGACGTGGATGGGCCTTAGGTTCATACCAGAATAAGATCAGCGTTGTCAGTAATGGGTTGTGCTCAATATTTAAATCTCAAATCCCGGAACAACCAAATAAATCAATATTACTTTTAAGAAAACACTGGTGGCACTCCCTCTGCTGATAGGGCAATACCCAGTGATAGAGGAGACAATAACAGTCTCTCTGTGGTGCAGAAGATTCCTGTTACCCACAAGAAGGGAATTTCCAGGCAGGGAAAAAGAAAAACCTCAAGAAGACTAGACATTATCGAGAAATAGCACAGAAATCTGACATGAAACCAGGACCAAAGATATACAAGATTTATCCTGGGAGGATGGTCATGGGATGTCTCTTAGGAGTCACGGGACAACTTACTGCCACAAGGAATATTGAGAACCCAGACTTGAAGACAGTTGTTGAAGGGAGAGCACTTAGATACATTCTTGAATGTTGCAGAGGCTCTGTTGAAAGCTTCATGCTGAATCTACTTAAATTGGGGAGCTATGTGACGAAATGCCTCGGCAGCACCAAAATATATTGTTAGGTCCACAAGAAACTAAGGAAAAACCAAAAAGGAATGAAAATAAGAATAAAACTATACTGCCAGCATTTAAAAATTGGACCCCAATTTGTGCGCAAAGATTGCAGATCAAAGCGACCAACGTTGGGTTTCTAAGTATGAGGAATCTCAACTTTGATTTATTCATCAAACGTAAGGCCAAAACCTAGACTTAACACCTAATGCCCAGACAGGGAGCCAATTAGCAGGAAACACAGTGTGAACGTAGCCATGGCGGTCAGAATAGGAACACATGACTGACACCTCATCGTGAGTTTCAGCTGCACAGACGTTTGATCTCAGGATGGTGGGAGTAGCTCTGACACACTTTTGCCAAATGGAAATAAAGAAAGTTTGAATCCCAGAACACAGGGAAAGCGGGTGAAAGCATGTTTCAAGATGCATGGCGTAGAGTCATTCAAATTGATTGACAGGATTGAACTACTGTTCATAATAAAGAAAAGGGGTGGAGTTAAAAGGAGACTGGACATAGGTAATTATCCCACGTGAAAAGGAGAGTAGAGAAATGCAAATCATGTCAAGGACGAAGAGAGTATTTAACTATGGCCTGGCAGATACAAACCTCTCCGCGTCATCATTCGCAACTGCGAGCGCTATCAAGACAAGTCACCTGAACAAGTCAAGAAGTCTGATACGGGGGAGAAACATGGCACATGGCAAGAACACCAAAAGACAAGCAGTATCCAAGATGTGCAACTTGGGAGCTGACAAGAAGGAGAACATGCAGAGCCTGCCTGTCAGCTGTAACAAAGAACCTGAAACTACAGCTACTACTGGGAGTAAGGGAGTAAAGACTGTCGACAGTCCACCACAGACAAGAGCCAAACCTACTGAGAAGCAGAGAGAGGAGAAAGACACCAGAGTCGGAAACACCGACTTACCGACAAGCAAGTGGGTTGTCAAGCATATAGAAGAGCTATCGGACGAAGAAATCCTGAAGCAGCTACGAGAAGAGAATCTTCACATCCGATTCTTGAAGGCGGTGTGGCTCCTCATCTACTCCAAGATACCTACAACCTTTGCAATGATGACGACGGAGGGAAGCGAAATGCCGACCACAGTATCAATCAACAAGAAAATACAACAGCCAGAGAGATTCATCCCAAGAATCAATCAATGTTCCAGATGTCAGAGGGCCGGCCACAGCAGAGCAGCATGTCGCAGTAAGATGGAAATCTGCCGGTACTGCGCCGATCACCATGCTTTAAGGAGTGTCTGCTAGCCAAGCTGGACACGGACTTTTGAGCACCCAACAACAAAAGAAAGTGCGCCAACTGCCTGGGCAAGCATGGAGCAAGATACTTGGGCTGTCCATACTTGCAACGACACAGAGACGTATTAAAACTCGCCATCAATACAAGGACACCATACAACGAAGCAATGCGGAGGTGCGAGACAGCCACGGGTAGATCACAAGCTGAAAGAGATCAACTGCAAAAACAGATAGACAAGCTGAAGAAGCAAGTCAAAGCACTACAGACACCAGCACCAACCAGCAACAATGAGAAGCTGCTGGCCAACATGAAAGAGATCGAGCACAACATCAAACAAGAGATGGAGCGCATGACCGAGATGAAGAAGAAAAACAAAGAAATACTACGCACCATTAAAGCGAAGAGAGAACTGCATAAAGCTGAAATGGAACTTCTCCAAAACAAACCAACAGAAACCATACAAGAACCCACAGAGAAACCGCAAGAGGAAAACCAACAAGAGACCTGAGCCTGGAACACAAGCTAAAACCGCCAGCAGCCCAGCCACGATGCCAGCTAAACTCGAGGGGAAACCATTATCCCGCCAGACCTCTGAAACAAAACCGAGATGAGTACCACGACGACGGCAGGGAGGATACCCCGATTCCCCCATGTTTTACCGAGGAAGAAATCGCAGAGAGGAACAGGGATCATGAACTCAGGTGCAAGGAATATAGAAGGCGCATGGAAGAAAAAGAAAAGAAGTACAAGAAGCATAGGGAAAACCAATGCTCTATCGTACCTATAAAGAATGCCCAGACTTAAACATGGATGACGTACACCCATGGGATACTATATAGATGATGGAGAAATCGTCCCATGGCTGACCACGGAGGAAGAGATCGAAAGGCAACAAAATCTCAAACCTCGAAAGAGAACAAAGGCGCATGGAAGAAAATGAAAATTTCGAAAAGTTTCTACGGTCAAACACAAAAAAGGAGGCAAAAAGACCAAATAAAAAGTCCTTATAAGGACTGCAACCAGAAGAGCCAGAAACTGCCACTAACAAAAGAAACCACCAGGAGACGGGCACAAAGGACAGCCTCCACCAACCCCCCAGCTGACGTCACAGACACAAACCAACATAACCAATCCAAGATAGGACTCACTCGTAAGAGCACACGAGACAAGAATTAGGGTGAACGAACCCACAAAAACCACAGACCTCAACAAAGAGGCAGGTTGAACGAGGCCGAATTTGGAATTTTTGTGTTGAAAATTGGAATTGGAATACAAACCTCAGTCACAAACACACATATAGAATAACAAGAATACCTTCTGGAGTGAGTTCAATCTAGTTCCGCCTGACTTAAAGACTTAACTCTAGTGACAGAACTTCCTAAGCTATAAACTCAGCTCTCATAGTAGCCATGAACATGTCAACAATCCACTCACATCCGGGAGTGGCTGATCTTCATGAAGGGACCAATTTGGACTCCTTCAAGTTGAAAGTGCCACAAGTCTCACCGGGAAGCATGACCTAAGAGCCTTGTCAGTTGAGCATAACTTAAGTTCAGTATATGATATTTTATACTTGTCATTTGCTTATACACTATTCTCTCAACAAATATCACCAGCTTATTACCACTTGAATCATCATCATCATTATATTAACATTATCAAAACTAAACATAGTGGTAGTTTGGTAAAACTCATAGTCCTTCTATTAATTATGTCTGTAAATGTTTGTGTAGTTTAAGTGAGAGCACACATTCGTAAAACAGTTAGTGGGGATTCACTGGCATTTTTCCAGGGGGAGAAAAGTCACAGAGGTACCTTGCGTATGCAGTTCTTTTGCACCAAGCTTATCCTAATTCCTCTGTCTCACTCCTGGGGGTACCAAGAGCAGCTACATCTAACTTTTCAACAAGCCACTTCTTGGCTGTTTCTTGAGTAAATAGTGACTGTTTCTTAAAATAGCATAAAAGAGACACTTGTCCCAGATTTTATCTCTGAGATCTGGGGTGGTAATTAGTCACTTTTGATAAAGGGATCTCAAACTGCACCCAGAACTAAATACTAGTAAGAGGAAAACTGACTTTTCACACTTACTCCACTCTAAATTATCTAATATTGCAAGGTGTGTGAGTGATTGAGTGCAAGTGTTTACTAAATACTTACAGTAACAACTACAGGCGACTAATATTTCTAACAAAAGCACCTGGCCAGATAAACTAGACATTCATGTTAGGTCTTCCTACATACATAAGTGCTCTTGACCTTTTGTCTCCCAAGTGAATCCCAGTCTCTTCTATCAGGACAACCCCTTTAGAAATCTTTTTACGAGACAAAATTTATAGAGACTATCTGCAAACTTTTAGATAGGGTTTTCTGCCAATATATTTAGAAATATCCTAACAGCCAGTGATAAGACAAATATAAAATACCACATACCTGTTTCTAAAGATCCAGATTTTGTATTTACACTAGAAGTGGAGGGAATGCGAATTCGATCAAATACTCGTTCTCTCTTAAAAACAGCATGTCTACTGTCATCATCATGAAAGGTTCGACTGTGACAAGAACTGTGTTGGTAATGTGGAGGACAGAACTCATCACTTATAGTAGGAGTGAAACGCTCAGGAATACTGTAACTCTGAAACAATACAATATGAGTAGGCATTACCAAACAAAACCCAGACAACCTGATTGTCTACACAATGAAATTACACTTTCATGAAATACAGTAATAAATGTTTCACAAGAAAATATGTTTACATTGTTGCTTCCTATTTCGAGTAGTGTAAAACCTAGTTATGTAATTCTCTAACTTATGGGTCAGTATGTCTGACTTCACCTTGCATCTGTGTCAGGACTGGTGGATTTTCTCTACACAAATTCCATCAAAGGCAACACTGGGTGGGTTTCTCCCTCTAATAATTTTGGTAGAACAACTTATGGCCTGTACTTTGCAATTTTCAACTACAATGGGATTTTTAATATGAAAATTGCATACTGAACCCCCTGTTGTTTGTTCTTACGTGAACAGGCTATATATAGGTTAGCATTGGAGCACAAGCTTATGTTAAAAGGCATACTTTTCCCAAATAAAAAGCAACACATCCAGATAAAGTTCAATAGGGATGAACAAAAAATGACAAATCAATAAGAAATTGTGCATATTGTACAAAGTCTCCAAATTATTATGTTAACTGGCATCTTTATGAAGGCTGACTTGGGACACTTCATGTTTCTTTATCTTACTTGGAATGTACATCTGAAAAAAAAAATGTATTGTGTCTCTTGATGTTATTTTTGCAATAACAGTGTCGTAGTCCACTTGCAAATGTCCTGTATTGTCAATTCATGCTCCTGCATGTGTGTATGGTGTGTGTGTGTTTGTGTGTGCACGCGTGCGCATATGTGTGTGTTCTTGGTTTTTTAAAAATCACGTTGGTGAGCCTTTAAACTATTTTATTTCTTGAAGCTTTCCTTCTTCTTCATTTATTATATTTTTCTTCCCATATTAAAAGAAAAATGTTAATGTCATTTTTTTCATTACACTTAGTTTTCTTTGTTTTAATTTAGACTCACCCCTTAAAGTTGTCCACCTTTTTTTTCAGTTTTGGATTCTGTCTTAGGACAAAGGTAACCCTGGGTAGGTTCCTCTCTCTAACAATGTTGGTAGGGCGTTTTATGGCCTAAGCTTTGCAATTTCCAACTACAATGGGATTTTAAATGCGCAACTTGCTTACAGAACCTTCTGTTATTTGTTCTTAAGTGAAAAGTCTTGGGGGAACCAATTGCACTACCCAAGAGTCTACACACACTAATTATCCAATAGTCGAACCTTCCATGACGATGACAGTAGACATACTGCTTTAAAGAGAATTTGAACAAATTCACATTCCTTACACTACAAGTATAAATAACATTCTGGATCTTTTGAAATTGTTTTGTTGTGTTTAAATGAAACATTTTTGTTATTAGATAAATTAGTAATATTATTTTAGCTTTATTTCAATGTTCTGCTTGTTAATAAATTATTTTGTTGAAAAGTTTCATTTTGTATACGGTCCTTGTTTGTCAATCTTCTTAAACTTTCTTCTACTTCTGATGCGATCACGTTTGCTACACATATTTTCCAGAGAATGATGCATTGCATCCATTATAGTGCATAGATGTTCGCTTCCTAGTCCCATGCCACTTAGGCCAACATCTTTTGAGAAGCTTCATAGACATCTTTTGCATTGTTTAGAAAAGCATGCTTTGCTTGAAGAAAATTACCTTTTGTGATGGACTAGGAGAACAATATCGGTCAATTGGTACTCCATGGAAGGACAATGGTCGATCATGCTCTAAGTCTGATGAGCCATTGATGAGGAATGTTCCAGGTGGTGAAGAAATCACAGAATGTTGACTGGTTGATTTCAAAGGTGAAAAGCTGAATAAAAACAATTTATGTAACTTTAAAAACAAAAATAAACTGTTATCAATTTACATATTATCTTTACTGCAAAATATATGACATATAGTCCACCACACAAACCACTATTTTGCCCTTTCTAAATTAAATTCTTTACAATTCAAAACAGCTTCAGTGGCACAGTGGTTAGCGCACTTGTCTGCATATATATTCAGCTAATTCACATTATTCAGCTAATCTCGACAAAGGAGGGTTTTCTTCCTGATGAAATATGGCGCAAGTGAAAGTGAAAAGTGAAAAAAAGTATGGATCACCAACTTAACTTCTTTCACCTACGAAAATCAGAATTGACACCTTTCTGAAATTTTAGAATTATGTATGAACTGGACAAAATAAAACAGAGACCTATAAACGAATGGAGAAGAGAATTAGAGATGGGAAAGACTTGGTAGGAAACTACAAGAAAGTTAAGGAGGACTTGGCATGCTTGTTAAGGGCCTACGCCACACTGTTGGACAGTAAGGCGGAAGAAGAAGAAAATCAGTGACAAAAGCAATTGTACAATTTTTGGGATCTATGTGAAAAGAGGTGCTCAAAAACTATAATGAACTGTGTATGATATGTAACCACCATGTACCTACTGTTAGCAAAAGAAAAAATAAACACTTAACAATAGGCACTTGCAATATCAAGTATGAAGGAAAAAAAAAACATTAGAAAACACCAAATGCGAAATGGAAAGGATGCAGGCTAATACCTGGGTTAAATAGAGGCAGTTGAAATAAAGTCTGACAGGACCAACTTAAATGCTCAGGAAGAAACAGATAGAAAAAGGCATAGGATCACATTGGACCCATTTGGGGAGAAATAAATTGTTTGTTTAAAAGAAAGACCAACACATGGAACTTATAGCAGTTCTGCAGATGAAACAGCCAATAGAATAAATAAGTGAAAACTTGCCGAGTGGATGTCATCTGCAAACCAAGGTGGGAAAACGTTTCATTAACACGAAATGGAATGCTTGGCTAGCGAATCCATTACGTGGAAGTCCGAAGCGAAAGCTTGCTGAGTGGATGTCGTCTGCAGACTGACCGTTCCTGGTTTGCATGGGGAGCGGCCAGTGGCGAGTGAAATACCCAATATATGGAAGTGAGAAATTAAAGACGTGGCGATTCCTTGGGTGAGCCCAGTACCAGAGCGCAATGTGCCGGCTCTGCAATTATGGAAGCCTCCTTGGATGGCAGTAAATGCCCATGGACTGTCCCTGCCTTCCCTTGAGGGCTGACAATGAAGTCTTCGACCATTCTAACTTGACCAGCTGGGATGTGGACAGCACCAAAACAGTGAGAGTCCCCGAGGACAGCTAACCTGGTTTTAAAAAACGCCCACTAAAGTCGGATGTGTTGGCCTAAAGATTTTAGCCCAAGGGTGCATAACGAGACACACCGCAATTATGTCTGAAAAAACACTCCAGATGAACGCAGCAAAAGAAGAAGAAGAATAAATAAAAGAAATTCTCAGTAGCTTGAAAGAAAGTTTCTCAGGGAACAATTAACAACCGTTGAAAAATAAGCACAACTGTGATGAATCAACTTATTTGGAGGATTTAACGGTGTCAATGTACACATTAAAAATGCTTAATCTATCATGAGGTTAGCATGAAGGATTGGTGGCAAAGTTTTGACAACATCCAGCAGGAGACTGGTGCTAAAAAGGATCCTTCACGCTCCCCCTCTTTCAAAGGATCCAAAAGGCATTTTTATCTGTATTCTCATGGTTAGCGACAAGGACATTATACAACATTAGGGGTTGTCATTAACGGGGAATCACGGACGTAAAAAAAACATACAAGATGGAGAAGTACAGTGACATGGTCTCTAGTCTGAGACAGGAAGGGTACACTGTCAGTCTATTCACTGTAGAGGTAGGCGCAAAAGGTTTCATTTCCAACTCCATGTATGACATGCTTTATTGAGATCATGGAGGAACACAGACATGAGGCAATTAATGAAAATGGAGGCAGAAAACAAAACTGACCATATCTGTATTGACAAGAAATGTAGATAATCTTAAATAAGTAAAATGAAGATGAAACTCAACAGATACAAAATATCTTCTAAACATAGAAATTACATGATTGGATATCTCAGAAATCAAGAAACTAGGGCACATTTTATGGTCACAGTCTCTCATAAGTACCAAGATATGCAAAAGTTAGTAGGAAAAAAAAAAGGAGGGGGGGAATATAGAAATCAAACAGCTCAAGAGTTGCAGGTGATAGGGGCTTTTCCCTTGTTCTCGTCAGTCCTCTGCCAGATGAGGTCAGTGCCTTGGAAGTCAGAAATTCTCTTATTCTTGACTACCCCACTCATACTTTTATGTAGTCGCCAGAACAATTGCAGTGACTTTTCAGCTTCCTGTCTATGCTGACAAATGTTTGTCCTGTAAAGCGGTGCATAGCTGGCTAGAAAAATTTTCTCAAGGACACTAAAATTGGTGATGAAATCTGATCTGGTCGTCCTGTTGAGATTGCAACAGAAGCATTCATGCAGCAGGTGGAGGAGATGATTAGAGGTGACAGGCGAGTAACGATAGACTGTAGCATCTGCAATGTGAATTCTGAATCATACTGTGAAGTTTTATCGATGCTTCATGATGCAATTCGAAGAAAACGTCCAGGACTGCTGACTAGAAGAGTGTTGCTTCTTCATGACAATGCCAGACCACATACTGCTTGATTAACTCAGGAGAATATTAACCACTAAGGTGGGAAGTTCTGGAACATCCATCTTACAGCCCCAACTTAGCCCAGCGATTTCCACCTTTTTGGTCCACTGAAAACCCACCTTGGCTGGAGACATTTCGCGAATGAAGCCAAAGTGAATGTGAAGTTAAAAAGTGGTTTATAAAACAGAGCACGCAGTTCTATGCAGCCAGTGTGGGAGGACTGATAAAACAATGGGATAAGTGCATCAATGTTGGTGGAAATTATGTTGAAAAATAAAGGGACAATGTATGTATACAAACAAACTGGTTTCAAGTTGTTATCATATTTAATAATTTTTTGACAGCCATTTGTGACTTACTTATCGACTATCCCTCATACTATAAATAGTGTGTAAGGATTACGCTCGAGTTTAAAGCGAGCGAAGGAAAAAAGAAAAGAAACAAGATAAGGCTTGTACTCTCCCAATTGCCCTCCTCCACCTGAAGCCGTTGGTACAATGTAAGATGACGGGTTTTATGAGCGCCACCCAACAATCAGCGCTAAAGGAAAGCAGGTAGTACCATCTACTGTCATATGGTAGCTCAGTCATATCTGACTAAGACCTGACTAACAAATGACCCAACCAATAGCCAGTCATAATATCAATATGGCATTCAACCAATCAATCATGTGCCATGCCGGAAAGTGTGGCGGTCATGACTCGCCATTTCACTCGATCACCGATATGGCATTAGCAGAGTCTAATTTTCCAATACTGATTAGGATACACCAGAATAAAAAGTGATTATAACCATATCAGATCCAAACATATGCTGCTGAGCATCTATTGCTCTCTTTCTATTAAAACAATATTCTCTTTGAATATCCTACAGTTTGAAGTGCCAAGGGAAAGCTGACATTGTCATTTCCAAGTTACTACCACATCTTGAAGTCCCTAGAACAGCTAAAAAAAAGACCTGCAAATTCATATGAATGGCACTGGACTACCACTATAGATAACTTATTATCATTTGAATGAAATAACAAACAACAACCATAACTTGCAAACAAATGCAAGGTAGAAGAATTGCTCAAAACACCAAATAAGAGCAAGAACAACGTCACATTCTGCTTAGAAATAATTCCACTTAGTAAGGTCACTAAAGCCCCATAATATTAAAAATTCTAGTATACAAAATGTTAAGGGCTCAAGTAAGAAATACCACAATCTATATCTATAAAACAGAATGTATGTATGTGGGTGGGTGGGTGGGTGGGGATGTATTGGATGCGTTCAATAACGGTCCATCCGATTGAGATGAAATTTTCTACACGTCTTCGTTTCATTCCCGTGCAACCAACTGTCATAGTTTTTTTTAGTGTAGAATCAGCTATTTACTTACTAAAGTTTAATAATTAAATTGCATGACTTAAGAAAAAATATATAAAGGGACATAACTTTTAGTAGCATTGCTATATCTTAGGTTCAGTCCTCTGGCTATAGATAGATAGATAGATAGATAGATAGATAGATAGATAGATAGATCTGACCCGATAGAGTGGGTGGGATAGACGGAGGGAGAGACGGATGGACGGACGGGCAGGCAGGCAGACAGACAGACAGACAGATAGACAGCCGGGCCGGGTCGTCAGACAGACAGACAGACAGTCGGGAACGAGAGCTTAAATGACTACTTATATTAATTAAATTAGATGCTCCCCACCAGGGACTGGGCGAAGCCGGGCCGGGTCAGACAGACAGATAGACAGATAGTCGGGAACGGGAGCTTATATGACTACTTATATGAATTAAATGAGATGCTCCCCACCAGGAGCTGGGCGAAGCCAGGCCGGGTCAGACAGACAGATAGATAGATAGATCCCCGCCAGGGCCTGGGCGAAGCCGGGCCGGGTCAGCTAGTGTAATATAAAAGTAAATAGGAATATTCTTACTCAAGTGCATCAGTACAATTATCTCGGAACAGTCATATCATCTGATGGCAGATGCCTTGAAGAGATTAGAACAAAAATCGAAATGGCAAAGGTAGCCTTTTACAAGATGGAAAACAATACTGACCAATAAAAAGATGTCATTTGCAAAGAGAAAAAGAGTTCTCAAGTGGTACATAAAACCTGTACTTTTGTGTGGATGTGAAGCGTGGATAATGACCAGACAAGCTGAAAAACATCCCATAGCTGTGAAAATGTGGTTTCTGAGGAAAATTCAAAGAATACCATACACAGACAGAAAAACTAATGACCAAGTCCTACAAGAAACACATGAAAACCGTAAACTGATTAGACAGAGTAGACAGTCATAATTTTTTGGTCATGTTATGAGAAGAAATAAATTGGAGAACTTTTAAAATTGAGAGGAAATCAACAAGGAGAAGGCAGAGAAGCATTCCTGGATGACTTGACCACGTGGAATGGTTGAGACAAGAACACAAGAGCTGATCCACGACTCTGGTGATCGTGTGAGGTGGAGAAACATGACTGCCCACACTTATCAGCATGGCACATGATAATGATTTTTTAATGTTGGGCGCTCGCTCGCTTTGTACTCAAGCGTATTCCATACACACTGCTTCTAGTAATGCTGGACTGAATTTTGCATGTGGATTAGCTTTCCCTATTAACAGTGTTCTTCGCTATCAGGTGAACACACTCCGACTTCAGAGGTAGAGGTACTTGTAATTTACGTCCCCAAGTCAAGAACGATGGGTCAACATTTTAGGCCAACTGTCCTGCTGTAAACAGGCACAACGCAATCACGTCTGAAAAAAACTTCGGATGAACGCAGAAGAAGAAACCTCTACACCGGTCAGTTGAACTAAAATGTTGACTTCTCATGCTTGACTTAGGGACGTAAATTACAAGTACTTATGAAGTCAATTGCGAGAGACACTGGTAATAGGGAACGCTTATCTACACACAAAAATCAGTCCAATGCGCTAAAACTAGTAGCATATATATGAACTATGCTGGAGTTCAAAGCCAGCTAATGCACAAATCATGGTACAAAATGATATCAGAGAACATGCAGAAGATATACACAGAACAGACTGGTCTCACTTCTTACAGTGTTGCATTTGTATGTTGCTGATAATATGAAGGCTGTGTTATGAATCCCTGGCCACATACAGAGGTCATTTGATTCCGCTCACAGGTACTAGTGGCAAAATCAGTAACCTTTGCAGGCTGCAGCATTTCTAAGGAAGCAGGCCTCATGCTGCAGTAGGGCTGACTAATTAATCTTGGAGCAGTCAAGGGTCCTAACATATTTGCTTCAGCATAATGAGGAATAGTCCCGTCAGCACAGGTTGGACTTTCAACTGATGTAACACATGAGAGATTTTGGTGCCCTGCATGATATTCAGTGGGACTGTCTCTGACATGGCCAGCTGTCCAGTTGTAGGATATGGAAGTCTGCCACTGCAAATCTTGTTTTTGGGGAGTTGATGTCGGCCTGTGAGATTTCATCTGTTTAAAAAAATTTAATTTGTTGAACATTTCCAATATGAAAATGAAGTATGATTAACATACATGAAACCACATGCAAAACTTCTGAAATTTATGAAGATATAAACATTCCCATTCTAATCTAAACAAATGATAATAGTACTACATACAGCTACTAAGTACACTATATAAGAAGGATGAAGAACTACAGTAGGTTAACAAATGTGGTGACAGAACTAGAATCAAATATACTGCATTTGGCAATTATAGAATGAACGAACACATTTATTTTCAAAGGGTCACAAATTAAGCACTCAGACCTGTCTTACACTTGGCCCATCCAACCACTCATCTTTCACACATCAATTATCTATTCTCCATGCTACATTCACATAGAACACATTTTTTAATGAATGCTGTGAACAGTATATATACAATGTAATGAGGCAGGCTGGAATGCAGACAGACACACACACAGACACTCACACATACATTCCTACCTACATTAAAAAATACATATACATACATCATTTACACACACACACCCAAACACATATTCATGCACAATCATAAACCCACTAACATTCATTAATTTATACATACATATTCTCTCTCTCTCCCTCCCTCTCACCTCTCTCTTTTCACCCCATATATGCACATTCATACATACAGCAAAGCACACACACTCCTTCACACACATTCACAACCATACACACCTACATACATACATACATAATACAAACAATTTACACAAAGACTCAGTCATACACCCAAAAAAATCACACACTCCCTCACACACCCATACCCGCTCACATTCATACTAACAAACATTCATAAATTCACTTTCTTTCCATCGCATTCTCTCTAACACACCATATATGCTCATTCATACATAAAGCCACATATACACATACTCCTTCACACAATCACTCACACTAATATATATTCTCTCACATTCTCACCCACATATACGTGAAGAGCATTTTGTGTGATATTAACCAGCACTGGAATGGAGCATTATGGGGTGACCAATTGCCGTGATGTTGTAACCGCGACTAACAACTAACTCTCAAACACATACATATACACTGACAACTGCATGAGCATACACACACAAATGAAAAAAATATGTTATGATATATATATATATATATATATATATATATATATATATATATATATATATATATATATATATATATATATACATACGGAAATGCAGGATTACAAACTGTGTCCGTAACCCCATCACCACGGAGCTGCCCCCCCCCTCTGTGTGTGTGTGTGTGTGGGTGGGTGGGTGGGTGGAGGGGGAGAGAGAGAGAGAGAGAGAGAGAGAGAGAGAGAGAGAGAGAGAGAGAGAGAGAGAGAGAGAGAGAGAGAGAGAGAGAGAGAGAGAGAGAGAGAGAGAGAGGCCAGCTCTGTGGTGAAGGGGTTACGGATGCAGTTCGTAATCTTGCATATCCACGTTCAAAACACAGCTGCAGGGCAATTTGGTAGCAGATCGCCCTGTGTTGATTTTTTACCAAATGGTATAGGTACCGATCGTTCTGAAAGCAATGGCAAACTACTGAATGTAAACTTGCGAAGAGATCACAACAGCAAAAAATGCTGGTGTTGACTGCAACGTCCTGTAAAGGATATGCAACTAACTTAACTAACTATATATGACTGGCACCTTGCCATCTTGACAGACAATAGTTTGTAAAATGGAGTTACACCTCTTCATAACACAAAGCCTGGACTGAATTTAGATATCATATGTTTGCAAAACTTTCCATGAAACCCTAACAACCATGAAAGAAAACATAATAAGAAAGAGATCTGGTCGTGAGACCACCATACCGGGCAGATCAGATGACACTCGGGAAGAATGTGACGCAAGGACCATTACTAGCAAACGTGATAACGAAGATAATCCTGACGGTGTTACCAAGGAAATCCCATGTGTCAGACTAAGAAGCAGAGTGAGACTATGGACGTGGAATCTGAGAAGTCTGTATGAGGGAAAGCTTAAGGTAGCATGTGATGAGATTGAGGTTAAATATTCAAATTTTAGGAATTTGTGAGCATTGCTAGAGAGGCAATGGACATTTAAAAAATGTAAATGGAAGTCTTTTCATATATTCTGGTAGAAACTCTGAGGCCATAGCAGAGTGGCATTTTGTGTAATAAAACAACAGCAAAAGCTTTAATTGGATATAAGCTAGTTAATGATTGAATCCTCTCTATCAGACTTAAAAGGCCACTGAAAAACAACTCTCATACAGATATATGCACCTACATGAACAGCAGAGGAGGACGAAATTGAAGGTTTTTACAGCACACTGCAATACACATTAGATAAAATTGGTTATAATGACGTAAAAATTGTTTATGTTGTTGTTGCGCTCACTCGCTTTGAACTCAAGCGTAGTCCATACACACTACTTCTAGTTGTGCTAGACTGAATTTTGAGTGTGGATTAGCCTTCCCTATTACCAGTGTCCCTCGCCATCAGGTAACCCACTCTGACTTCAGAGGTACTTGTAATTTACATCCCCTATTCAAGAACGATAGGTCAACATTTTAGTCCAACTGTCCGGTGCAGGGGTTGAACCCCTTACCTCGGCATCAGCACACCAGATGTTTAAGACCCCATGTTCTTATCCATTCGACCATTATCCAGAGAATAAGGGGAAGACAAAGAAGTAAATACCTGGATGGCTTGGCCATGTGGTATGGTAGACAAGAACACTGCGCTGATCCACGAATCTGGTGATCGAGTGAAATGGCGAATCATGACTGCCCACGCTGATCAACATGGCACATGATTGATGTGTGTGTGTGTCCATGTAGTTGTGTGTGTGCGTGTGTGTGTGTGTGCATGCGTGTGTCCGTGTGTGTATGTGTGTGAGAGAGAGAGAGAGAGAGAGACAGAGAGAGAGAGAGAGAGAGAGAGAGAGAGCACTCATTTAGTGCTTTCTCTGTATAAAGCTTCACTGGTGGGTTTATTTTCCTCCATGGCCTGAGCACAGCAGTGTTATATCTGTGCCTAGAAACTTTTTGTCTGTTCTGTTTCACATAATCCCAAAATGCTAATCTCAAGGTGTTTTATCGCCACCTCTTGTGTTGCCTTTCTAAAAATAGTTGACCGCAAAGTGGTGATAAATGTGTATAATGTTTGCGCCACAACCAACAATGATAATCTGCTTCTTCAATTCAAAGTTTTCACTACATTATTTTTGCCAAGATTTTTGCAACCACCAAAATTGGTGTTCATGTTATATGCAACTATAGATTGGATGTTTCACCAAGTAAGAAAATAAAGTCTATAAATCTGTCTTGAACATCACAATGTGGCAAAAGTATTGGACAATGACTAGAAAAAACCTAATGTCTTTTCAATGCATTTAAACTGATTGTAATGGTTTATTTTTTAATTTTTTTTTTTTATTGTTTCTGATTTGGTACATGCTAATGAAAATTTTAGTTAATAAAGTCTTTAACAATGTTGATAAGCAGTCATTTGTGAAATACTCTGGCCACGATGCATAGTTTTTTTGTATTTTTTTGCATATCCCTTACAGGACGTTGCAGTCAACATCAGCATTTTCCAGCTGTTATTGATGTACTACTAGGCAAGATTACGCTCAGTAGTTTGCCATTGCTTTCTGAGCGACCGGCTCACAAACCCTGCGACAAGATCCACGACCAATTCTTGTGCAGGTTACGTTACTCACGAGAATATGCGGGATTACAAAGAAAGATGTTAACGCCTAGGCCAGGGAGACCGGCACGATGCATAGTATGATAAACAAAAAGAGCTTCACTTGCTGTAATTGTATCACTTCCACTGTTACATCATGTCTCTCCATAAATGAGCATTATGAGACAGTAGTCTGTAACGGAAGCCAGAGTAATTTCAAGATGGCCATGTGTCTGTCTATGTAGACGTTGGTTGATGTTGCTTCTGTTTCCAGAAGCAACAGAAAATGGACATTACAATTCTGGCATACCATTTTTGTTCCATCACTTCACAGCTTGCCCTTTGTAATAAATTTGAATTCTTTCTGGAGATAGTCATTAAAATAGCAGTTTTGACTCCTTGACATTCACGTATAGACTTAAAGATTAAAAATAAAACATATGGAAGTTAAATCACTGACAATGAATAAAAATCAACTGATTAGCATTCAGGCAAAACTGATGCTGTGTCTGAAACATGCAAGAGATGCTCTGGCTGAGACGTGTTGCAAACATGTGTCATTATTTTCTCTGAATACATCACTACAGATATTGATATTTAGTTTTGAACTATGTGACTCCATGGTTATATGAAATATTTGTAGTCATTGCGATTACAGGGTTTGAATTTATGAGTAATATTAAAGGATATTACAAATTATAAAAAACTGACATTTTTATTAAAACAGGTTGGTCGGAAAAGAATAAAAAATATGGTACAGTCTCAATACGGTAGGTAAGCATGGTCAGCCTCAGCATACAACAATATGGAAACATTAGCAATAGTATGTAGCTAGTAAGCAAATGATTCAAAATTTCAGCCAGTATTTAGAAAGAAGTGAATCTACAAACATCTAGAACATACAGACGTGCTAAAATGCAAGTGTCAAGTTGTAGACTGAACAAGTGTCTTTTTACTTCCACACAGGATTCTCAGAGTTCACAAGCTTGCTTGGAATGTGTATGTTGGTTGCCTACTAGAAAGGAACCCAGTCACTACTCCCCAACTCTACAAGCCATACAAGCATGAAAACCTTGAATCAGACAGCCATCAAAACCAAATCAATGAAGATTCAAATAATACAAAGTAGATAATTTCTCCTAGTTCATTTCCTAAATTATAACACTTAAATAAAACACTCTTATAGTTTGAAAATTGATTGATTGATTGATTTAGGAACCGACATCACAGTATTTGGGGCATTCCCATGAGCGCTGCATCCCCATCCTCAGCAGCCAGCGAAGAGTTCCAACACTAATAGTACCAGTAGCAATCTGATTATATGTCCGTCTCGCCTTTCCTCTGAGCGTCGATCATCGGCCAGATCCCCTCGTCACCCCTCGCTGTCGCATTCTTGCCAGACCATGGTGATCCATTTGCTCCTCCGAGGTGTACACATGCTCCCATAAGGCTGCAACCATGTCTTCCTTATCATGCATCAATACTCCACCAAGTTTTGCAGAGCCAGCAAATCTGTCCTCCTGTTCATTCCCCAGCAATTGAAAATAAAAACAATCAAGTTTACTTTGGCAAAATGGAACAAACTTTAACAAAGGCATCAATTTTGAGTGTATATCAAGACCTCAGTAATGACAGTGTAAAAAGAATATAAGCTATAAAGAATATAAGAATATAAGGATTACGAACAATGCCATTAATCCCTTAGCCAAGAAGACTTGGAAATTAATACTTACCTTAACAAAAAACACTTTTACGTAATAAAAATTATTTAGTAATCAGTGCAAGGAAACAAAGTGTTTGCAAACAATTAAATGTCTAACACTATTTCTATTGCATATCTCGTTGGCAATTAATGAACAATGAATCAACATACCTGTCGCATTTTTGAAGCAGCTCTGACATTAGTTTCAAAAATGAAGTCTTGGGGAGGAGAGACACAATTTGAGGACTCAGGAGACTGTGTGTGTGGCTGATGATAAGATACCAGATTGCTTCTGTTGATCCCATGATGTTTGTGTGAAGGCACTGTTCCATATGCTTGAGCTGCTGTAGGCTTAGTCAAAACTGGAGGTCCTTGACTAGAAACTACACTGCTTGCTTTTGGACCTTGCATGACACCCACAACAAAATGTGACTGAGATTTTGATATGTGAATATCAGTTGGTGCTGGTACTTTAGTTGTGGTTGCTGGTACAGGCATACACTTGTTATAGTTAGAATGACTCTTATTTATAGAAACTGATGCAGAAGTTGGAGAAAATGCTGATGATGACACACTTGAAAGAATCTTGCAATCCGAATCTGTATTCTGCATGCTGTAAGAAACAGCAGGTCTAGAAACAGAGCTTTTCTTGTAAGGTGGTCTCTCTGAATTGCCATAAAATATGTCTCTGATACTGGGCTGGTCCCTCTGTAGCTTATGACCAGGAGTAAAAATTACGGCTGGAGATCTTGATACATTATGGCTCTGCTGACATCTGGTTTTAGGCCATGTGCCACTATTACTATCAAGCTCCCAGTCTCGTTTATGAGTCTTTGAAGATTTTGCTTGAGAAATGACACAAGCAGTGCTGAAAATGCTGTCTGATGTATGAATATACTCTGCATTGCTGGGGAATTCTGCAATGACATTTTCTGTGCTGGATAGCTTGACCTGAGTGTGACAGTCATCAGTCAGTTTGATCAGGGATTTATCCTGCTCTTGACATCTTTGATACCTTTCACCATTTGTCTCTTTCTTTACTCCAAAGTCCTTGTCCCTGTCTTGACTTTTGTGCCGAACACGAAAAATTCTCTCAACCTTTTCTTTTGCCTTATCTAACATAGGCAGACTGTGTCTTACTTTATCAGGTTCGTGGTTATGTAAACTTTTGCATGGACTCATCACACAATTGTCTAAGCTGTCTGTCTGAGAGCCACTACTGCGCACAATTTTACTGCTATCTGTACCCTGGCTTGCATAACTTGGTGTGTCCCAAGAGTTGTTATGAACTGCCAAAGTGTCAGATTTACTCAAGTTATTGGACACCGAAGTACCATCATGTAAGGGGGAACCAATGTTCACTGAAATGGGTGTTGGAGAAGAACCAGCAGAGCTAAATGGTGATGTCTGGCGCCAAACATCCAAAACTAATGAATATGTAGAAGTCTCCAGAATTCTCATTGCATCTCTAAGTGTTAAATTTTCAGCAGGGATGTTATTTATCTAAATGAAAATAATATAAATATTTAGTGTCCAGTGCCAATGTATGTGAAAAGAAGAGGGAGAGAGAGAGAGAGAGAGAGAGAGAGAGAGAGAGAGAGAGAGAGAGAGAGAGAGAGAGAGAGAGAGAGAGAGAGACAGAGACAGAGACAGAGAGAGAGAGAGAGAGAGAGAGAGAGACAGAGAGACAGAGAAACACATACATAGATGGACTGGCATTATGGTAAAAGTGCTAAAGAAAACTGGTCTGGGTTCAATCTTCCACAGTGACAGTATTGCATTTTCTGATGAGTATAACTCTGGGGTTAACCCATCCCCATAAAATGGATACCAGAAAATTGTCAGAGTTGCCTGAGAAAAAAAGACAGTGAGTAAGGGTACTAACCATCCCACTTCATTAAGTTGTGGCCTACAATATGTGAAGACCTAAATTACACATGGACATAAATGAATTATATTGGTGGCATAATCATGCACCACCTAATACATTCTTGAACAGAATCATGTCTTTTTCCCCACTCCATCTTTAGGTGGTTTAAACATTTAGTAATCACTGGGGCTAGTGTAAAACCTCAATCACTGCAATGGCTGCACACACAGTGTGTGGCAGAGGATTGCCATGTTGCAAAATCTATACACAGACATCAAGGTAGTTTAAACTTGACTGGCGGTCAAAGATGATGCCTCAGATCTGTTTTGTGGCACTTGGGACATTATATCTTCTGGTTATAGAGTGCTTTTTTCACTTCTTTGTTTAGGATGGGTGATTTCTTTTGATGTTTAGTGTATTAATTCCCACAAAATATGTTACTGTTTATCAATAGTCTATATTATAACATCAGGGCCATATTTGTGTTGTGTGAAGCATTTTCCTCTGTAAAGCCTAAGAAATGCTCTGTTTTAACTATTTTTAGAAGCTTTTTAGCTGGCTCCATTTCATCTCGTTTTGCATAATTCCAAAATGCTAATCCTATAATGTGAAAATTTATTGTCATAGCTCAATCAAAGAAATCTGATACAATGGATTGTGGAAAACATCACACAATTAGTTTAATGAGTCATGTAACTAAAATACGCAATTCGTAATCCCATATACCCAGGTTAGAAACACAGCGGTGCTGGTTTTTTCGAAAAAGGTATAGGTGCCAGTCGTTCAGAAAGCAATGGCAAACTACTGAACATATAACTTGCCCAGGAATCATGAATAGCTAAAATGCTGGAGTTGACTGCAACATCCTGTGAAGGACATGCAACTAAATTTTTAATGTTAACTAAAATATCAATGAAAACTATAAGAATAAGAAATAAAATAAAACCTGAAATCGGAGATAAGCAGTGTGGCGTTGTAGAAGGTAAAGGTATAAACAATGCCATATAAATCTTGAGAACAGAAAGAATGATTGAAATGAACAGAGATCTATATTTGTGCTTTATTGACTACACTAAAGCTTTTAATAAGGTAGAAATGAAGAAATGATTAGAATGTTGGGAATTTTAAACGTTGATGGTAAAGATCTGAGATTAATAATAAAGAAGATGTATTGGCAACAAAGAACAGCCATAAGAATTGAGAACCAATTGGGAACATTTCAACACATTAAACAAAGTGTTAGACAGGGTTGTGCACTAACATCCAATCTGTTTATTTTGTACAGTGAAATAATAGTGAAATCCATACAAGACATGCCAGAAATATCAATTGGTAGGCGTAGTGTAAACAACCTGTGTTTTACTGATGACATGATGTTTGTTGCTGAAAATGAAACGCAGTTACAAGAAATGATAGATATAGTTGCAATAGACAGTCAAAACAAAGGACTTAGTTTGAATAATAATAAAAAAAACCAGAAGTAATGGTTATTACGAGGAAAACTTATATACCAAAGTGCAACATCAAAGTCCCTTGAAACAAGTCATTGTATTTAAATATTTGAGTACTTTAGAGATGAAAGGAAGTCAATTAAATGTAAAATAGCCCAAGTTAAGGCATCATTTTATAAGATGAAGAATATTCTCTGCAATTTATCTTTGTCGATCGAAGTGAGAAAAAGAGTTCTTAAGAGCTATATTGAGCCATTCCTGATGTATGGAAGCTAATCATGGACAATTAGCATACAAGTGGAGACTGCAGAGATGTGGTTTTATAGACGAATGATGAGAACACTGTGAGTGGATAGAAAGATATCTTGAAAGAAGTTAACTCACCAAGAGATCTGGTTACTTGCATCAGAAAAAGACAGTCCACATTCTTTGGACATCTCATGAGAGGGGAAAGCTGGAGTATGTCATGACAATGTGATAGGTGGAGGGGAAGAGAGGTAATAGAGGACCAAAAGAGAAGATGCTGGCATTATAGCATACAGGAACACCTGTATTAGAATTACAGTACATGACACAGCAGGTATGTATGCACATGATCACTGCATGGACTATCATCATCCAGTGCCTTGCTGGTTGGCATGGGCGATCATGCCTCCCCACAAACTGTGATCTCTGACGTCATGGATCAATTCGTGTGTTGGTTCCCTTCTGTGCCATGACACAAAACTGTCAAGATCTTTCACGCTGTCTCCTCTATCTCTCTTTCCACAAATCTTTCCAGTTGTCACATGTTCCAGTTTTTGTCTTCTCATAACGTGGTCCAAAAAATATGACGCTGCCTCTTTCTGATGTTTGTGATAAGTTGTCTTTGCGACTCAGCTTCCCTTAAATGTCCTGATTGCTCTTTTTCGGCTGTCCAATTAATTTTCAGCATTCTTCTATAAAACCACATCTCCAAGGCTTCCAGTGATTTTTTGGCCTGTTTACTAGGATTCACAGCCGGATGTTAAAACTGGTTCTATGAAACATGCAAGAACTCTTTTTCTAACTTTCCCTGTGTGTCTCCCTGCCTCTCTAGGCGACCACACACGGTGACCTCTGTCCACTACCAGGTGTTTCATCGCATTTTTAGCTCCAATTTGTCTACACAACCTACCGGCATGTCTCCCACTCCCACACCTTTATTATTTCAACAGTTGAGATCATATGTCATCTTCTGTTTCAGTCTGTTAGAATCACGGCTACCGATTTGGCTCTTAACATCTACAAAAAGACGCGTACCACATGCCATTTTAACTTTCTCCAGAACTGCCTAGGGCTTCACATCACCCCACGCGGATTTACTTCTAGATTTCATCCATCGGTTGGCCCACTTTATGACAGTTGCAGCACACATCTGGCTAAAGTTGAGTTTAAATGCGCTACTCTTCGCATGAGGTGTATTGCCGACAACCACTCGTGACAACTGTCTGACCTTAGCTCGAGTATTGCTTTTCTTGATCAATGTCTTAAACATCTCACCTCAGGTAATTATTTCTTGTATTCCGTTATACGCTACATCATCAACAGCACCAACCATCATTTATATAAGTGTCTTTCCACGGCTAAAAACACAAAGTTAGTCAACCTTCGTGCCTCTATCCCTACCCCCTCCCCCTCTCGTCTCATCCTACCATCGGCTCCGACAATTTAGTTGTGTGCATACCTCCAGATCTCCCCCTATCGGCACAGGAGAAATCGGTACTTAGTAAAGGCCTCCAGTTCATACCTCTGCGCCCTTCTGGCGACAGATACGCGCTACTCCAAGACGTTCATTTCCATCGCACTCTCAGGTTGAAATTGCACTTCAGTAATCAACCACACAGCGATAACTCTTCCGATCCCACTGATCACTTCTCTCACCTTTCTAAACGCAGGTCTACTTGGGTCCCCAATCCAGGGGTATCCAAAGACCTCGATCTCTATATCGACAAAACTCTTTTCGACATTCAAAAATTAAAATTCAAGCCATTACGGCACTCCAACCTTTCAGTGGAGGAACAACTGGCGCTCACACAGTTGAAACGTCGTGACGACATTGTTATCAGCCTGCCGACAAGGGAGGGGCGTTAGTGGTTTGGAGGAAAAGACTTGTATATACAGGAAGGTAACAAGCAACTTGGGGATTCAACTTTTCTACAGTACCACGCAACAAGATGGGACGGTCAGTAACAACACCCAGGTCAAGAGCGTGACAAATGCCATCATCGGGCAAGGCTTGTTACCCGGCTCTGCCACCTCGCTTATCATCCACGATAGTTGCTTTGGGCAAACCCACCTTTTATATGCTGCCTCAGACACACAAGCCAGGCAACCCAGGCAGACCTATAGTCTCGGCCTGCTCTTGTCCAACTGAACGGATTTCAGAGTTCCTAGACAGCATATTTCAGCCGTTGGTTGCTAGTCTCCCTTCGTATATCAAAGACACCAACCACACTATCTCTATCTTTGATTCCATCAGTTTTACAACCCCTTCTCAGTACCACATCTTCACTTTAGATGTGACTTCACTCTATACATCTATTCCTCATACTGACGGCCTTAAAGCCTTGGAATTTTTCTTGGAGAAAAGAGCCATGGGTACCAAGATGGGTCCTAGTTATGCCTGCCTCTTCATGGGCTATCTGGAGCACCAGGTATGGAGTCAATACACCGGTAGGCTCCCGGAGCTCTACAGCAGATACATCGACGACTGCTTCGGGGTTTCAGACATGCCCTTGTCAGATCTCCAGGAATTCATTTCCCTTTTCTCCACCTTTCATCCTAGCACCAGACTCACCTCCACTATTTCTTCATCGGCTGTCAATTTCCTAGATCTAACAGTCTCTTTAGGTTCCGCTGGTTTGCGTACAACGGTTTATTATAAACTTACTGACTCCCACGCATTCCTTCTCTACACCTCCTTGCATCCCCCCTCTTGTAAGGACTCTATTCCTTTCTCCCAATTGTTACGTCTCCGACGGCTTTGAAAGGATAATAGCGACTTCTGTCAAAAAGTCCACGAAGTGTTGAATTTCTTCCGCCCCCGTGGCTATCCTGATAAAGTTTTGTCTACAGCCCTTTACTGCTGCCAGTCTATCAGTCGTACTGAGGCTCTCTCCTCCAGGCCTAAACCATGAAACAACAGGCCAATCCTTTCATTAACCTACCATCCCCACAATATTGCTGCCAAGAATATCCTCCTTAGGCATCTATCTATTCTCCAGGCAGACCCAATCACTCGCGATGTCTTTTCAGAGGCCCCTCTGGTAGCTTACAGGCGGGATCATAACCTCAGGGATGTGCTGGTCCATAGTAGTCTACCCCACCCTCATAAGTCTCTTCTTGGTACGATGGCTTGTCTTCGATCACGTTGTAATACCTGCCCATATGTACTTCCAACCCAGAGTCTGGCATTCCCCAAGACCACTTTCCACATTCGTGAGGGCTTCTCATGCACGAGTCGCAACGTTATCTATGCGATCGTCTGCACTCGTTGCGACATGAGGTATATCGGGAAGACAGGCTTACGTCTTGCTGACAAATTTAGGCAACACCTATCTGATATCAGCAGTGGTGCCCAGAAACCGGTGCCCATGCACTTCAACAGTTCTGACCACCGTGGCGTGGCGGACATACAGGTCACGGAGCTCAAATTGTGCGCATCTCACGAACGTGATTGCAAGACGTTGGAAAACCGCCTCATCTTCCAGTTGGGGACACTCTCCCCTCACAGCCGTTAGTGATATTTTTGCAAGTTTGCGTCCGGTTGTTGTCATTGCTTTCTGAGCGACCGTTACTCATGCTATCCTATGCTAACCAACACAGGGCATACTGCATTCCAAACGCCCGCCAACTGGGTATGCGGAATGGCGAACTAAACATTCGCCACAGAGCCGGCTTTAGTTTCACTAGCTAATTCGCCCTTCACCGTTCGCCCACATGGGTGTTCTCCCCCCCACCAACCCATCGGGCATCTTAGCCAATCCCTATTACCCATCGACCCGTTTCATCCTCACATCCGGCCGTCCTCCACACTCATCAAACGGCTAGCGCTTTAGACACATACCAAGACAGTATTCAGCTAAGAATGTAACCTCTGTATTTTCTATGTAGTGATTATTTTATTAGTTTGGTGTCTGTGTTGTTTTGTTCTGTGCTGACGAAGGCTTTGGCCACAACGTTCATTTTGTTTCTTGTAATCGTGTTCTAGTAAATCTCACAATCTACTTATCGTAGTTTGGTAATTCATTCGTTCTAACTTTCAAGGGCAGTGACTTATTGCACAAAACTTTCATTTAATAGAATGCAGGTTTTGCTTATCCTATTCTGCTCTTTATCTCAGTGATGCATCTTCCATCTGATGTTATCCACGTGCCTAGATATCTGAATTTCTGCACTTGTCCCAAAATAACGTCCTGTACTTTAATTGCACATTTAGGCACAATCTGTTTCTTTGATGTCACCATAACTTCTGTTTTGTTTTTCTACTATTCAAACTAAAACATAGACTATATAAAGATAATATGGTTGGTAGGATAGGAGTATTCCCTATCAAAAGAGAATTAAGGTACTCCTTCCCTATGGAACAACCTTGGGCAAGGTAGAGTACCTGTTTAGCCTCACAACCAGGTAAGGTAAAGTGGAACCATGTGAGCAGGTGGTAAAGAGCAGCTGGCAGACAGTTGTTGGTTATGGTCTTAAGTTTCATGATGGTAAGCAGAGGATCTCTTTATAGAGACAATGGCTACTGTCATTGACCAGTATGGTAATGCCACGAAGGAAAGCAATGGCAGACTACCTTCTTTACAGATGCTTAGAATATCATGAAATGCCAGTTCACAGAATATTAGATCTCTTGTGACAGCATAAATGGCAAACCATGACCATGCATGCTTATTGCATGGCTCATGATGATCATGAAGATAGTATTTCATTTCTTCTACCAACTGCTCTCTTTCCAAATTCATACATAGTTCTAATGTACTAGGTGCCAATTCTGGAGGTTTTCCTACATAAAAGTAAGTGAGTTGGCAATCCAGACTCTTTGTAGCTTTTTCTGCATCACTTCATATTTCTTCTAGAAGAAGGGTTTCATTTCCTCTTGATTGACTCAGCTTGTGTGTTTTCCCTCTATGTTTAGGCATAAGAGAAGCCAGGAATACTAATCAGAGGTTATAATATAAACAATATATGCTATGCAGATGACACAGTATTGGTGGCGGATAATGCAGAAGATCTATAAAAATTGTTGGACACTAGTAATAGAGAGCGCAAAGAAAAGACTCTCCTAAAAATATCAAGAAAACAGTAAACATGGTGATATCAAAGAAAAAGGTGACATCAAAATGTGAAATGGAAATAGAAGGGAAAGTTCTTAACCAAGTGGATAATTTTAAATACCTAAGGCATTTATGCAAGACACGAGAATTGGAAGCGGGTTCTTCCGTATTGGTAACTTACGGGATAAGTGAGCTGGCTGCTCAGAAAGCAATGGCAAACTACTGAGCGTAATCTTGCCAAGAAATCAACAACAACGGTAAAATGCTAGTGTTGACAACGATGTCCTGTAAAGGATATGTGGAAAAAAAAAAAGCATTTATAATATCTGCACGACAGAGATTAAGAACAGAATAAGGCAAGCAAAAGCTGCATTTCAGAAAATGAAAAGTATCTTATGCAATAAGTCATTATCACTCAGAAAGAGAGTGCTGAAGTGCTATATAGAACATGTTTTGCTGTAAGACAGTGAATCTTGGAATGTAAATGTACAAATAGGAAGGAACTTGGAAGCAAGAGAGATGTGGTTTCTGAGACAAATATTGAAAAATTCCATTGACTACCAGAGTAACTGTGACAAGACACTTTGGCACATCCAATATATATATATATATATATATATATATATATATAGCGGGGAAGGGTACACCCTATCAAAGGAGAAGTAAGGTGCCTCCTTCCCTCCGCTAGCCTACGGGACACCCTTGGGCAAGGTGGAGTACCCGTTTTCAGCCCCCCCCCCCCCAACAGGGTAACGTGAAGCCATGTGAGCAGGTGGTTGGATTGGACTTGGGAGAAGCTGACAGATAGTTGTTGGTTATGGTTTTCAAGTCGGTGACGGTGGGCAGAGGATCTCTCAGTAGAGACAGTGGCTACGGTCATCCGATCAGTATGATTCACTGTCAGGAAGGAAGAATCGTAGACCTTCCCTCCTTATTGATTCCCCGGGCAGAGGAGGCTCGTCGAGCCTTGGTTGGGTATCTCTTCTAAGAGAGGGAACTCTAAATCTCAAACCTCCGCTGCCTTACGGGTATACCATATGGGAAAGGCCTTCGGGAGTAAACCCTGAGGACAAATCCGGAGATGGAGTCCCTAAGGCAGTTCCATGTTGTAAACAACATAGTTCTGGCAACTCCTGCGACGGCACCGATGCCAAGTTGCATTGGCTACTGCCTTTCCCTTGGTCAACATCGGCGACGTGGAGAGGGGGAACCTGCTACTGGCAACAGCTGGTTCTCCGATTTCCATTGCCCAGGCTTGTGCCCTGAAGAGGTCACTTCATCACTGCGTAAAGCGGTGACACAACACGGGAAGCAGCATTTGCCGGTTATAAGTCTTAATGCTCGATTGGCGTAGAGCAAGGCGCCAGGGGCTACTTCCGACGGTGAGAGAGATCATCATATCTCACTAGACAGCTACTGCCCGCCTAAGCTGGGCAGCCCTCAGTCAATAAGGTGTTGTCTCGCCACGGTTCATCTGCTCATGAGGGTGTGTGGAGCTTAGGGGAAAATCCTGACACATGGACCGCAATCTATACACCTAGTGTGACAAAACGCGATTATCTGTCTTGGGTCGTCAAGATTCCGCACTATTTTGGCGCGTCATCGGGGACTTTCCCAGCTAAGAATAGACTGAGGGAAGCCGATGAAGGACTTACGATCTAGAATATTCTCGAAACACCGAAATTCGAGTAACCCGTGATGCTGGGTATCGCTCTGGATTCTCGTGCAGAGAGATCTAGAAACTCTAGGCGGGGAATGACGGTTTTCCCGAGAAAGTATCTTTTCTCGAGAAGCACTCGCTTCTAGTGCGCATTGAGTTGGCACGAAGCGGGAATGTGGCTAAATCAGTCATTCACTTACTGTCGTTGCCACAGAATAGACGCAGGCCGAATGTGAGCCGTTTTGTGTGCGTCTCTCCTCAACCATTATGCGGCTGACTGTTAGATCAAGGAAGCTGAGAAGCCCTTGAACAGTTCGGAGCTGTCTGGAGATCTGGTTGTCCATACAGGTAGATAATTGTTTAAATCATGTAACTTTGTACGTGTGTTCCACACGCCCTTGTTCTAACCTCATTACCTATGCGGATGTCCTTGCATACTAATTAGCAAACCGATCGATAACGCAGTTGATGGCGAATCGTGTGTGTTTACCGTGTGCTCGCGAATCAGCTGTTAGAAACGCCGTATTGTGATGTAGGCGATTTGGGTTCCAAATATGTGTACCATATTTTGACAATCGTTACATCTATTAGGTTGCTGTGTTAGAATAAAACCTAGTTACTTGTGCCGGCTGGAAACCTAGATTAGTTCAGTCAGTTGCTGATGCCCGAAGAACGGTTAGAAAACCAGGTAAGTTGGTAGGTGGAGTTTCAGACAAAATTGTGCTTAGTTACTAAGTAAAGGAAGAACTTAGTTCTGTGCCACCAGGAATGATGTAACTATGGTGTAATAACTTAATAGTGAATTCATTGTGTGGAACAGCGGATTTCTGTGTCAAGGTAAGTTGCTTTGGTGCTATATTTATATATATATATATGATGGGACATTGTGTGTATATATATTAGATCATGGCATGTGATACTTCCTGGAGTAAGTCCGAACGCCGAATAGGTCGTCGCGAGATAACACTGCGTGCCGTCGCGATATAAATGTGCGTTCTGAAATCTTGTCTCAGCTATCCTGTCTCTTTCGTACTGGCGCTAGTGTGAGTGAATGCTCAGGTGCTGGAAGTATGGAAGGATGCAAGGAGGCTGCATGAGACTGGGGAAATATAGAATATGGGGGAGGTAAAAGCAAGTTATGAAAGTATGTGTTGGTAGGCCAAGCCAACGATGAAGTTCCATCCATGCCAAGGCTAAACCACTTGGGGAGGACAGAACTGGAAGATTACCCTTGGAACATGTGGGGAACATGTATTCTCAAGAAGGCTTCTTGACTCTAAGGCAGAGTCTGATAAGAAGAGTTTGCTAGGGCAGGGGCAGGTGGTCCCACCAGCAAACAGGCTTGTGTACATAGTGGATGTGATCAGGTCCTATTCCTATATCCCAAGGGATGGGATATTGATCCAGCTTATGTTTCTTAATGTACATTGATGATGTTGGGACCGAGTCTAGGGACTCTTTGCCTATGTTTAGTTCAATTAACTTAGAACTATAATAACAGCCTTGTATCACTGCTGACATTGGCGACGACTGGTAGATGATTAGGGAGAGGTGAGACCAAAGATCAGACTCGTCATTCTGATATCTTGCTCTGTTTGACGGGCTGTTCTGTGAGGCCAGCTGACATTTGTGAACCCATGCTATACTACTCTCCATATAGAGATAATGCTTTAGTTATATGCATACCTAAGTAGCATGACTGAGAGTTGAGTAGTTATTGGTAGGATGCATGTGGACTTATGTTTGGGCCAGTATACTCTCACCGGTCGCTCTTCCTTTTCAGGAGTTTGCCTGTTGAGGAACCAGTCAACTATAATGTTGTTGGCAGGAAACCACTTCGTGTGACAGAGCGAAGGGTTCAGTTCTTTACTTATCACGCCAGACTCAACCACATCAGGTAACCAATATTGATTCACCAGGAGTGAAGGTTGCCTAAAGACATACAACCACCCTGAAGGTGCCCGTGTGAGAAGTGTTGGTTTGTGATTGGTTTGGTAAATAGACGACACTCTTGTTTTGTGATGAACAGTTCAGCATGTTGAGTAATCATGCTCAACGACAGGGAACACCGGTCCGTCTAGTTTGACGGGGGTTCTGCCTAAACGCAGAAGTAACTGATCTTCAGACACTTGAATGGTTCTTTGGACAGCTCTAGTGGCAGGTCTTGTGAAGAACTTCACCAAGTAGTGACGTATGTCAAGGTAACCCGGTGGAAGGGACTATGGGATTATAGTCCAACCTGAATTGTTGCTGTGAAATAGATGTCTGATTCTAATAATGTACTGTTGCAGTATCAAGATTATCAACTGTGTTATCCAAGAACTCAGTAACATTTTAGTAGCCATATCTGATTCTACAAGCAGTGTGACTGTAGGAGACCATTGAATTGGTCTGTGACACTTTTCCATTCATGTTCCGGTGCTGTGATAAAGGGACCATTAAATTGGTCAATACCATAGCGGTTCTGCAGTAAGACTGTGTTCTGATTGATAGACCATTAGCTTGGTCAGTGTTTCAGTTCATCGAAGTGACTAATACTTGGAGCAGTTCCAGGCGGATTGTCTCCCAACTGGTATTGTTCGAGAAGTGTATTAACAGTGACTCCGTGGGAGTGATAGAGATGCAGTTGGTCCAGTGAAGTGTGGTTCAGCAGTGACTCTAGTGTTGTGGATCCACGCTCAGGAGACAGAGTGGTCTCCAAGGTTCTAGTCATCTCACTGGAAGGAAGCCGGGTGAGTGGCGGACCGACTGGACGGGACATCTGCATCCAATCTACTTCTCAACTCGATGAAGATACCTACATCTCTGAGTCTATCTCTACTCTATCTTCTATTTGTGTAAATAGATTCTTCTATCAGGATGTTCATTTCAGTTCTATATTCTCAAGGGTAGAATAAACTTTATGTAAGTTGACTTGCTCTTTGTATAATGATTGAGTGTGGTCTCGGACGATGCCTCAGTGTTCATTGTTCCACAGGTGTAGGTAGTTAGTGGGGGTCTAGAATCTGGAGGGGCTTGTAGACTTAATTAACTAATATGAGATCAACCACAGAGGAAAAAGGTGTATCTGCTCATCCAACCCCTGGGGCTAGAATACACGGGAGTGCCAGAGACACCTAGGGTGTGGTTCACTCTCACTACCCAAGGTGAACTCGTCACACCTAGCAACAAGAAAAAAACAAAACAACCAGCCCTAAGGCTGGGAACATGGAACGTAAGAACCATGAGCCCTGGCATCTCAGACGATCTAAATGAGATTGTGGATGCCCGCAAAACTGCAGTGATAAACAACGAACTACTAAGACTTGGGATAGACATTGTCGCCCTGCAAGAGACCAGACTCCAAGAATCTGGAAGCATCAAGGAGACGGATTTCACTTTCTACTGGCATGGCAAGCTGTGCGGAGAGACCAGGGAGCATGGAGTTGACTTCGCTATCAGAAACAAGCTGCTTAATTCCATCATACCACCAAGTGATGGCACTGAAAAAATACTGAAGCTCCAACTCCAGACAGAGGCAGGCCCAGTTAGTATTATAAGCGTTTACGCCCCAACACTAACTGCAGCATCAGAATCTAAAGACAAGTTCTATGACGACCTTAGCAAAGAAGTCAGGGAAACACCAGAGAAACAACATCTTTTTATCCTGGGAGATTTCAATGCCAGGGTTGGCTCCGATCACAAATCTTGGCCTTCATGTCTAGGACAGTTTGGCGTTGGGAAGATCAATGACAATAGACAACGTCTCTTGGAATTCTGCAGCCACCATAATCTGTGCGTGACCAACACCTTCTTTGACACGAAACTTCAACACAAGGTGTCATGGAGGCACCCCAGATCAAAGAACTGGCACCAACTCGACCTGGTGCTCACTAAACGCAGCAACCTTCGCAATGTACGGCTGACTCGCAGCTATCATAGTGCTGACTGTGACACCAACCATTCACTCGCCTCCAGCAAGGTGAAGATAAAGCCCAAGAGAATCTACAGAAGCCGAACAGAAGGAAGACCACGCATTGACACCAGCGGCACCCAGAATAAAGAGAAGGTCAACAAATTCATGCAGGCTCTAGCGGATACTCTGCCTGGCCTCACAAACGGAAATTCCACCGAGAGATGGAGTCATTTTCGCGACACCATCTACAATACAGCACTATCAACATTTGGCAAGAAGCAAACTAAGTCAACCGACTGGTTTTAAGCACACTCTGAAAAGATGCTCCCAGTCCTGGAGATAAAGAGACATGCATTCTCAATGTATAAGACATCACCTTCAGAGAAAACACTGCAGGCATTGCGAACGGCTAGAAACAGAGTACAACAGATGGGAAGAAGATGTGCGAACAGGTACTGGCTACAGCTCTCTGCTCAAATTCAAACTTGTGCAGACACTGGAAATATAAGAGGAATGTTGGTCCATCAAAAAATAAGATGGCCCCTTTACGATCAACTGAGGGGGTAATCATAAAAGATCGAGCGAAACAAATGGATCACTGGGTATAACACTACTCAGAGCTATACTCAGTGGATAACACTGTCAGTGAAGAAGCTCTGGAAGCCATCGATCAACAGTCCGCCATGCATGCCTTGGATAACGAACCTTGCCTCACAGAAATCAGCGAAGCACTAGACTCTCTCAAATCCAGCAAGGCACCTGGAAAAGATAATATTCCACCTGAAATTTTAAAATGCAGCAAAGAAACAATCATCCCAGAACTGTATGCAATATTTCAGCTCTGCTGGAGAGAAAAATCAATACCACAAGATATGAAAGACGCAAACATCGTTACCCTTTATAAAAACAAAGGCGACAGAAGCGACTGCAACAACTATCGTGGCATTTCCCTACTCAGCATTACAGGCAAGATTTTTGCCAGAGTAATCCTTAAAAGATTACACATTCTTGCTGAAAGAATCTACCCCGAATCGTAGTGCGGATTTAGACCCAACAGGTCCACCATCGATATGATTTTCTCACTCCGGCAGCTCCAAGAGAAGTGCAGAGAACAGAGGAAGCCGTTATATATTGCCTTCATCGACCTCACAAAGGCATTTGACCTCGTGAGCAGAAGCGGCCTTTTTAAGGTCCTTGAAAAGGTTGGATGTCCACCCACCCTTCTTAGTCTCGTGAAATCATTCCATGAAAACATGCAGGGGACCATTTTATTTGACGGCTCAACATCCCAGTCATTCAGCATCAGCAGCGGAGTAAAGCAGGGCTGCGTGTTTGCTCCTACACTCTTTGGTATCTTTTTCGCTGTTCTCTTAAGGCAGGCATTTGGGACTGCCACTGAAGGCATATACCTCCACACAAGATCTGATGGCAAACTTTTTAACCCATCAAGACTCAAGGCAAAGACCAAGATAAGATCAAGATGCGTAAGAGAACTACTTTTTGCAGATGATGCAGCACTGACTACTCATACAGCAGAAGATCTCCAAAGGCTCATAGATCGTTTTGCTGCCACCTGCAAAGATTTTGGGCTCACCATTAGCCTAAATAAAACACAGGTGATGGAACAAGATGCTGGTGCGCCTCCGTCAATCAAAATTTCTAATTACGAATTGAAGGTCGTCCACGATTTTGTGTATTTGGGCGACAATACAGATAATCTTTCATTAGAGATAGAAAATCGACAGACACATTGGAAAGGGCAGCCACAACATTTCCTGGCTAGATAAAAAGAGTGTGGGAGAATAATAGACTAACAGAGCGTTACTAAAGCTCAAGTATATAAAGCTTGTGTTGTTTACACCAAATACTCGAGGTCTGAATCCGGACCCTGTACCTCAAGACAGGAAGAAGTTGAATTCCTTCCTACATGAGATGTCTGAGACGTATCCTGGGCATAACATGGAAAGACCACATAACAAACAAACAGGTGCTTGAAAGAGCAGATATTACCACAGTGCACACCCTCCTCAAGCAGAGACGCCTCCGGTGGCTGGGCCACGTATCTCGAATGGAGGATGAACGTATTCCCAAAGATCTCCTTTACGGAGAACTAGCCACAGGAAAGAGGCCAACCGGAAGACCCCAAATGCGATATAGGGATGTGTGTAAACAAGATATGAAAACCATTGGAATAGATCCAGACACGTGGGAAAGCAGTGCACATGCAGAGTCCTGTAGAAGAGATGTACGAAACGGACTGGGCTCTTTGAGTGCAATCTGATCTCACAAACTAAGGGGATAGGCGGCACAGGCTTAAACGCATTCACTTGCCAGTACTTGCCTCGTCTTTACAGATGCTGGAAACTTTGACAGAGGGATTGTCACTCTCGCATTGGACTTACTAGTCACCAGCGGATGCTGGCCAGGTACCTCCCCAGCAGCCACAACTTCCTATAGTCCTTCAGGACTGAGAGAGGCCTACTACTACTACTATATATATATATGTTGTTAATTTTAAAACATCTGATGGCTGCAGAAATGTGGTTTCTGAGAAGAATGCAAAGAATACCATGGACAGACAGAAAAACCAATGACCAAGTACTACAGGAGACAAATGAACATCGTAAACTGATTAGAGAGATTAGACGTAGACAGTCAAAATTTTTTGGACATGTTATGAGAAGAAATGGATAGGAGAACTTGGTGACAACTGGCAAGATCGAGGGGAACAGACCAAGAGGCAGACAGAGAGGAAAATACCTGGATGGCTTGGCTACATGGCATGGATGAGACTGGAACACTGAGCTGATCCACGACTCTGGTGATTGAGTGAAATGGCGAGTCATGACCGCCCATGCTTTCTGGCATGGCACATGATTGATTGATCGGGAACAGTTTATCAATGAAGTCTGCGGGGATGTGACATTGGGTAAATTCTAGAAGCTGCACCGGCAGATGAACAGACAGGCGATGCCTGGTACACATGGCACCGTTTATGATGATAACAACTGACCTATGACAACTGACAAGGACAAAGAAGAGGCTCTTCTTGCACAATTTTTAAAACAGACGGATCAGCAAAATAGAGCTATTAGAGATATTGTCAGAGAAGCCTCATCACCGGTCACCAGGAAGGAAGACTGTGAGGTTAAGGTGGATGATATTAGATGGGTACTGAAGAAGGCTAAAGACACAGTGCCAGGCCTAGACATGATGTATTTTTTGTTTTTGTTTGTTTTGCATATCCCTTACTGGACGTTGCAGTCAACATCAGCATTTTTCAGCTGCTGTTGATGTACTAGGCAAGATTACGCTCAGTAGTTTGCCATTGCTTTCTAAGTGACCGGCTTACATACCCCGTAAGTTACCAACGCGGTGAGAACTGCTACCGATTCTTGTGCAGGTTACGTTACTCACGAGACTATATGGGATTATGGAGAAAGACGTTAACCCCTAGGCCAGGGTAATATGAAGGATGGGTAGTTGGAGGAGATGGCTCTTTGTTTCAATTTAAGCATGCATACAGCGGAAATACTCCAGGATTGGCTGCACAGCTACCTGGTCTCACTCCCAAAGCCAGGTAAGGATCACTCCAGGCTTAATGGATACTGGATCATAACCCTGAAAAAACATGTATGGCCAAGTCCCCGAAAAGACAGTAGCCCGCAGACTCCAGCGACATTTGGAAAGTCGTAATCTTGCTTCCACAGGACTCGGGAGTTATCGGCCTGGTAAGGACACCTGGGTCAATGCGGCTACTTTTGCATTTGATGTCTATGAGGGCTTCCAGGATAAACAGGAGACAGTGGCTGTAGCTCTTGACCCTGGAGGATGTGTATAACAGGGTTAGGTATGATAGGTTGATATAAACTCTATTGGACTACATGGAGGTCTGCTCTTGCCTTGTCAGGTGGGTTGCGGCAGTCCTTTATGAGCGTAAATTTGCACTGCGCATGGGTTCCTGGACTTCTGGTCCCTGTATGATTACATCTGGGTTGCCGCAGGATCTGCCTTGTCCCCATTGCTCTTTAATGTCTACACCAGCAAAGTCGCAGCTATTGAGACACCAGATGTTGGTAAAATCTTGACATTTGCAGATGATGTGCTGGTGTACAGATAGGGCAGAGATAGGGAAACTTTGGCTGCAGATTTACAGGTGGCAGTAAACAGGTGAAAGATTGGTGCAGGGACGCAGGGGCCGTTATAAACCCAGACAAGGACATCGGTTGTGTGGTACTCCCTTGATAACCGAATTGTGAAGGCAGATGTCCTAGGTATTATATTGAATGGATGTCCTTTTGGTAGAGAGAGTAAATTGAAGTACTTGGGTATCACCTTCGATAGGTGTATGTCTTTTAAAGATCACGTGGGAGGCTTTGGTGGTTAAGGCTGGTAGGGGACTTAATTTTTCGAGGGCAATGACAGCAACCGGAGTAGAGCAGAGGATGCTTTACAGGCTCTTTCAGCAGTTAATAATTTCTGTCATTGAGTGTGGTTTGGGGCTCCGGACAGTATCAAAGAGCCAGCCTGAAAGGTTGGAGCACATACAAAATGCGGTCATGCGGGTGATTCTGGGGTGCACAAAGGATACACCAATTATATGCATGAGGCATATTCCTGGCGCTACCAACAATGGCGGATAGGCATAGGGTCCTTCAGGACCAAATGGTACCTGAGAGTTGCTGCAAACAGGGATCACCCGCTGCATGCAGCAATGGATATGGTCAAGGGTCATAGACAAGGACGAGGCAGATCCTGGATGGCACAGGCAGAAATATCTATACGTCAGGTTTGTGATCTAGAGACCATCAAGTCGTGAAAAAGAGTGAGTTGAAGTACCGGCAGACAGGACAGACTGGCACAATGTAATAGTAACATCTGGTCGTGAGTGCAGAGAATGAGCAGCGAGCCGCACAGAGTTTGAGGTGCAACAACTGATCCAGAGTAATACACATCAAGGTGACATAGTGATCTATACTGATGGGTCAGTGGTGAGAAACAACGGAGTGGTTGGGGTTTCATTGCGAAGGCTAATGGACGATTCTTATAAAGGAGAGTATGGCATATGAGGCTACGACCTCCAGCATGAGAATGGAGGTGGAAGCAGTCACAGCGGCATTCCGTTGGTTAGAGGAGACCACTGCAACACACGATTGTCTTCATCACGGACTCAAGGAGTATGCTTAGTAAAGTAGGAGAAAGGAATGTTTCGTGTGGAATGGCTCACCTCGGCTTCAGAGGTCACAGATTGTGAAGAATGTATGGATTTTTTGCCCTGGCCATGCGGAGTGCGGGGGATATGAACAGGCTGATAGGCTGGCAGGGAAATGCACCTCTTGGTGGTTCGATTACCTATGGACAAGGGAGAGAGGTGGTCGTGACGCCCTGTGGGACCAGGTGGAGAAGGTGGAGGAAACAGATTGAGAACTCGTATGTGGGAAAGGATGAGATTGCGGTGTATTGGCAGGGGTTCTGGTAGATATCTCAAACTGAGAGGGAAGACCAGGAGAACTTTCAATCAGATAGCGGTGGGAACATTTAGTAGTGTGACTCTTTGTTGGCTGTTGAACGAGGGGACGAAGCGCATATGGGAAGGTCCTGAGTGCAGTGATGTCGGTTCTTAGCTAAACTTAACTCAACATGTCTGTCTGATGCTTTGTGTGGTCATCTTAAATGTTATTGTTTTCCTATAACTTGCACATGATTATTATGGCAGTCTGTTCCTGACTTGTTTTTTGCTCCTAACACTGTGAATCTCCTTGGAATCAACAGGTAGTCAAATTTATAGTTAACATGGCTTCCAGGGCTTTTCCGTTTTGATATTAATCAAGGAATGCTACCAATCTGTTACAATAGTGCAGAGGTTAGTACACTTGCCTACCAACCCCGTGGTCAAGTGTTTGAATCCTCATCGAGGCTGGGATGTTTTAAAATTGGTCTGGGTGGCTAGGTGAACCAGTTGTACCAGAAAATGTTCTGGAAAGTGAAGGTGGCTGGCATTATATTGATCTCATCACTCATTGAATGCTGATAAAATTATGAAGCTAGCACCATTAACCTTTATGTGTGGAGAGGGGTCCAATACTTTTTTTGTTTTACCAGTCTTTCAAATCCCTCATTTCTTCCGCTACCACCATTTATACCAGTCATGTCCAGCACCTTTTCACTGCCTACTATGTTTTGCAATATGAATTTTTTCATGTTTATGTGTCAAACAAATACAAAACAAGAATTCTGAGAAATGCACATTCCTTTCTCCACTTTACTAAGCATACTCCTGGAGTCTGTGATAAAGATAGTGTGTGCTGCAGTGGTCTCCTCTAACCAATGAAATGCTGCTGTGAATGCTTCCACCTCCATTGACTTGCTTATTGGTTTTTCTGTCTGACCGTGGTATTCTTTGCATTTTCCTCAGAAACCACATTTCCACTGCCATTAGAATGTTTTTCACCTTGTCTGCTCATTGTCCACGTTTCACACTACTATTATTACATAAAAGCAAAGTTATAAAAGGAATAGAAAGGCAACATTAGAATTTGTTTATAAACCTGCATCATAAAAATATTTTCTTAAAATTACATTTGTCCTGTCAAAAATTGAAGCTACTTACACTAATAATTCTGTCACCAACACAAGGTAGTACTCCATATTTTGCAACAACTCCCCCTGGATAAATATGACTAATGAACAAACCTTGCTCAACTTGAATACCTGAATCTGTTTTTTTTTTTAATGGAAATAAAATACAGGGAAATAATATCAATATCTTTCAAACTTTCAAAACAATACATGTAATTAATAATTGTAGTTTCTTAACATTAGTTAATTGTAGTGAAATAGAATGAATTAATAACAAATGCAAACTAGCTTTAAAAGGACACCATTATAAACAAAATGTGACTAAATAGCTTTCACCAACAGTGAACTAAAAACAGATAATTTAATCAGGAAGAAATTAAACAAATAATTTAACATGAATTTAAACATCATCACGTGCCATGCCGATAAGCATGGGCAGTCATGTTTTGCTATCTCACACGATCACCAGTCATTGATCAGTTTTGTGTTCATGTCTCAACCATCTCATGTGGTCAAGCTATCCAGGTATTTACTTCTCTGTCTTCCCCTTGTTCTCCTCCCATCAATCTTACCAGTTGTCACCAAGTTCTCTAGTTTATTTCTTCTCATAACAAGCACGCCATTTTTTTTAACTGTCTAAATCTAATTTCTCTAATCAGTTTGCAGTTTTAATTTGCCTTTTGTAGGACTTGCTTATTGGTTTTTCTGTCTGTCTATGGTATTCTTTGCATTCTCCTCAGAAACCACATTTCCACTGCCATTAGATGTTTTTCACCGTGTCTTCTCATTGTCCACATTTCACACCCATACAAAGGTACAGGTTCTATGTAGCACTTCAACACTCTTTTTCTCATTGCAACTGACATCCTTTTATTGGTCAGTATGTTTTCCATTAATGCACAAAAGAATTAATGACTAATGTGATTTTGGTTAGTACCACCATCATGCTTGCGCCCACTCATGCTTTGTTAGTACATCCACTGAGATTGCTCAGATACCTTTATCAGACAGGTTGCCGTCCTGCCCTCCTGCCTCCGTCCTCCCTTCTTTCTATGTGCTCACTGAACCGTAACACCTATCACCCTGTCATAATCCTCCATCTCACTCCGTCGGTTGGGTATAAAAAGAATACATCGGAGATATTCTGAGTTACTCACAGATCGGAACTGTGAGGTAAGTAATGAACATTTTTTTTTCAATTCCATTTTCTCTTCATTGCTTTCATTTTTTCATCCTTTTGTTCTTCTCATCCTGTTGTCACCTTTTGATGTAGTCACAGGAGATCTCCTTGACTATATGTTGTGTTTGTGAATGTGTTTGTTTGCTGATGAAGGCTAATCGCCGCAACGTCCTGTATGTGTCATAAATCTGTTATGTAAAGCTGCACTACTTTGTGTCATTTTACATTGTTTACAACTGTTTTCACAACTGTTTCACGCAATTCCACCCAATTTTATTCATATTTCCACTTAGTGAAGAATTTTCCCTTCTATTTTTATTTCACATTTGGGTGTCACCGTTTTCTTTGATATCACCATTGTTACTGTTTTCTTGATATTCAAGGAGAGTCCTTTCTTTGCACTCTCTGTTACTACAATGTGCAACAATTGGTGTAATAAATGAATAACCAAAAAACGAGAAGTAGATTGTGAGCTTTACTAGAACACGATTACAAGTAACAAAATGTTTGTTAACAATTGGTGTAGATCTTTTGCATTATTCAACATCAATACTGTGTCATCTCTCTCATTGTTACTTCACTATAGAGAGAGAAGATATCCGGTGACAAACCACATCCCTGTCAAACCCCCAACCTTATTTGTTGATAATTTCCTTCTTTTTTTAATTGCTGCTACTTAGTTCCAGTAAATAGTCTTTATTATTCTGAGATCTTTCCCATCAATGTTAATATCTTCCAACATTTTAATCATTTCATCATGTTTTACTTTATCAAATGCCTTAGTATAATCTATGAAGCACACATACATGTCTTTCTGTGTCTCTATTGATCTTTCTAATAGTGTCCGCAATGTATATATTACACTGTTTGTATCCTTTCCTTCCACAAATCCATACTGTTCTTCACCAATTTCCATTTTTATTTTCTTTCTTGTTCTTCTCATAATAATTCTGAGTAGAAGCTTAGTGACATGGTTTATGAGGTTAATAGTACAAAAATCTTCGTATTCAATTGCTCCTGGCCTTTTTGGTATAGCAATAAATACAGATTTCAGCATATCGCTTGGTAGATATACACTGCTGTAAATAGTATTCAATATTTTGGTTAATATATCTACTACAAATTATCTCAATACTTCTATTGTGATTCCATCTGGCCCAGCTGTTTTTCAATTCTTCATATGTTTGATAGCGTCAGCAACTTCTTCTTTTAGAATAGATGGACCTTCTAAGTTACTTTCTTCTGCTAATTCTGCCCTTTCTTCATCACAATTATCTCACATACTCATTCCATTTCTTCATTATAGCATCTTCCTCCAATAATATCTTTACTTTTTTTTATTTTAAACACCCAGTATTTAGTCTCATCTTTCTTCCTGTGGCCGGCTTCGTGGCTTAGAGGTTAGCGACTTCTCTCCGTAATCTTGTATACTTTCGTAGGTTACATGATGACGGTGAGAATCAGCAGAGGTTCGAATCACATCGGTAACTTACGGGGTATGTGAGCCGGCCGCTCAGAAAGCAATGGCAAACTACTGAGCGTAATCTTGCCAAGAAATCAACATACAGCTGAAAGATGCTGGTGTTGACAGCGATGTCCTGTAAAGGATATGCAAAACATTTTGTTTTCTTCCTGTGAGCTCACTGATTTTTCTGTGCATATTATTTGTATCTTTAATAGAATTTAATTCAATTTTTTTGCACTGCTCGTTTAACCAACTTTCTTTGGCCTTCACACAAATATTTCTTATTTCTTTATTTATCTTGTTATGTTCTTGTTTATGCTTGCTTGCTTGCTTGTGTTCGATGGCTTGAGCTTCAATGCAAAGTCCTATATGTCGGATGAAGGCATCCTGTTGTCCAACATCAGTGTGATGTCATACAGGACCTGAGGTGAGTATCCGTTGTTCCATGTCTGACTTATTGGTGTGCAGACTGGTGGTTCCTCGCCGTACAGGCAGACACTCTCCGACTTCGAAGGAATCGGCGATCCTACTGACTTTAGCCAGGACCCCGAAGGGAACTGTTGCCCAGGATGCTCGACGAGGACGCGTCAATAGGTCTTGGCCAGTATATAATCCGGCCCTGGTGCCTTGGAAACACCTCTGTTCTTGTTTATAATTTTTACTCTGTTTTCTTTTGGCCATCAACTTTAAGATTTCTTCAGTCATCAATTTTTTTAAAGCTTTTTGGCTTCTCTCCTCTCTGGTAATATTTCTTTGCATATTTGATGAATGGAGTCACTTAACATTTCCCATTGTTCATTTATATCCTGTATTTCAGTTATTGCATTGTACCTATTTTTTACAATCACTCTGTATTGTTCTTGAATTTTTTTTAATCTATCTTCAAAACCTCTTTATTAAGTCACATGTTCTTAACCACTTTTTTCCCCCTCTCTCTTCAGTCTTACTTTTATTATTCCACAGAGTGGTACATGATCACTTTTACAGTCAGCACCAAACCTTGTCTTTACATTAATTAACACATATAACAACCTTTTATTAATAAGTATGTAGTCAATTTGGTTGAGTATTTTTGTATCATGGCTTTTCCATGTGTAAAGTCGTCGTTTATGGCGTTTAAACCAGGTGTTCCCAATTATATCATTGATATTTTCCCATTCTATTACTCTCTGTCCTCTTTCATGTTTCCCCCACCTAAACCATAATTCCCCACTACATCCTCCATTTTTCATTTTCCTACTTTAGCATTAAAATCACCAAGTATTATTTTTATATCTTGTGATTTAATTTGAGACATCGCTATGTCTACTTCATCATAAAAATGTATTTCTTCATCACTACTGCTTGTTGTTGATGCGTATACTTGTACCATATTTATATCTATTGGTTTGCCTTTCAATTTGACCATAATAACTCTATCTGAAATACGGCAGTAACCATTTACTGATTTGACTGTTTGCTTATAAAATATTAGCCATACTCCTTTTTCGTGTGTATCCCCTCCAGAATAAATTATTGTTTGTCGTATATACTTTTGCCTGATCCCTTCCATCTCATCTCACTTATCCCTACGATATTGAATTTCATGCTTTCCATTTCATTTATAATATTATGCAACTTTCCACAAATAGCGTGGGGGGGGGGGGGGGGGGGTCCAGGCGTATCAACTCCTGTGGGACATTCCCTGCCTCTTCCCTAGCAAGCAGGCAATGCTAGGGCGACCGGTTATTTCCTGCAACATCCAAACTTTGCTTATAGAATTAATTCAACACAGAAATCGTCGCCGGAGCTACAGAGCCAGCCGTGCTCTGCGCTTGACATATCTTTCAGAGGGTTAAGCGAAGAGAGAGAGTGAGGAGAAGAAGACGAAGGGAAATGGTGTTAAAGAAGGCATAGAAATACGGAGGCAGGCGCAAACGGAGAACCAAGAACGAAAAGTGTAGAGAACTAGAGGTTCCAACCATGGTAGAGTGGGATACCTGGAATTGTCCAGGATGCCCAGGCAGAGAGGGGTCCTGTATTGGAGAAGGCTAATATATGATTTTGATGTCCTCATGCTCCAGGAGCTAAATACAGACAAATACCATTGCCCTGGGTACGCCAGTTATATAAACCCTACTGGGCAGAAGAGACATGGGCAAGGTCTGCTGGTGAAGGAAGGAGTGAAGCATGTGGTACTTGACTTGAGCCAGTGGAATCACAGTGCAAGAGAGGTCCAGGGTATACAAATGGAGATTGGTGGCTTAAGTTGGAACATCATAAATGTATATGCCACAGTGGACTGTTTTGTCAGAAAGGAACATTGGGACTGGCTTAAGGAATTGGAGGAATTACCAGGTGATAGGCTACTCATATGTGGAGACTTCAATGCGAGGAGCAGAGGTTGGGACAGTAGTGGAGAAAACCGACAGGGAATTGCCCTTGCGGATGCCATGGTGGACTCTGATGTGGTCTGCATAAATGATGGTAGGCCGACTAGAATGGCAATGAGGATTGGCGATGCAGACGCAGCTATTGACTTGGCACTTGTCTCCCAGTCATCAGTCCTTGATGTAAAGTGGACTGTTTTAAATGACCATGGGAGTGATCACATGCCATGTGCCATATGACGAGCACGCGCCAAAGAAAATACAGAAAAGGAGAAAAGGGATTTTCCATATGGACACACCAAAGTGGAAGGTCAACAGGAGAAACCAAGGGAAACATGAAACGTCAGAGGACAACAAAGAAACAGACGTTGTGAGGCTGCGACACGAAGCAGTTGTGTTTTCTGAAGGCTCCGTGTTGAAAGGTATATTCGGGACGCAATGATTGCGAGGATCGGCAAGTGAGCAACAGGAGAGGAATGTGTTAACGAGGATACATCAATGAAAGGATCGGGCGTGGAAAAACCTAAACGATTTTCTGAAATACTGAACCGTGAGATTTGAGACTGGGATTCAAGGTGAACGAAGTAGAACAGGGAGTGTATCCATAGATATATAAATAAACACCGACCATGTCTGAAGGGCAGTTTATGTTCTTGGAGAGCTTTTATCCCGTTGTTTCTGCAGCACATATTAAAGTGTAAAAAAGTTCGCTAGAATGCCTCAGTTATTTCATGTTCTACGAATTCAGGTGAGAACTGTGTTCTATGTTTTCAGTTAGTTGACAAGTTATTGTCTACAACACTTCGATTTGTGGATTCCAGTTTTAGTTATTGCGGGAAGACACATTGAGGCACCATGCTCAGTCCTGATCTCTAAATCCAGGAATGTTAAGGCTGGGAGAGCACGCAAGACCTTCCGGTATGAGTGGACCGATAGCCTTCTTGGACGCCTCAGACAGGGGGCTTGCAACAGGACTGTTAAAACTCCTTTTTTGCAGCCCCCCATGGTGGACCCCAGAAGTAGACCATGCTTGGAAAGCAAAGAGAGCTTCAGTGAGGCAGCTAAGGAAAGTGCGACAGACACCCCAAAGCTCACGAGAGGAAGTGGACACAGCGGAAAATGACAAGAAAGACAAGGTGGAGGTTTTTAAGCGCTGTGCTGCAGAGGCCAAAAATGCAAAATAGGAATGTTTCATGAAGGAGATTGGAGGTGATAAAACACTGTGAAAATTCTGGAAACTGCACAGACAAATGCAAAGAAAAGATCGGCCTATGACAGTGGGAACAATTTATAGAGATGATGGTGTGCGCGTGACAACAGACAAAGAGAAAGGGGAGGCGTTTCTCCAGAGATTTTTAGAGCAGACCAATCATAATGATGCAGACACCAGGGATGCAGTTAGAGAGGAATTATCTGGCACCATGAAGAATATGCATTATGAAGACATCATACGGGCTGAGGATGTTAAACATATTTTGAAAAAGGCAAAAGACACGGCACCAGGGCCCGATGGGGTTAGGTATGGCAACATGAAGGCTTTGAGCGAAGAAGACCTGAAGAAGATGACCGACTGCTTTAACCAGAGCATTAGAACAGCATCAGTACCGCAGGATTGGATGCACAGCTATCTCATCCCTCTCCCAAGTATCATTCAAAGCTTAGCGGCTTTAGAATCATCACCTTTCAAAATACATTTGGGAAGGATTTAGAGAAGATAGTCGCTGTCAAGCTGCAAGAGATTTGTAAAAGGGGAAGCTTCTTCCAAGAGGCCTGGGAGCTACAGCCAGGAAAAGATACCTGGTCAAATGCAGCCACTTTTGCCTTGACGTTTATGAGGGATTCCAGAGTAGACAGGAAACGATGGCGGCAGCGCTTGATCTCGAGGATGCGTACAATAGAGTTCGATATGATATTTTGATGACGCACTGATGGAGAAGGGAGGCAAATCCCTGGTTGGTGAACTGGATAGCAGCCGTCCTGCATTCTCGTCGAGGTTGATCTCCGTCTGGGGCATGACCTCAGAGCCACATATTTTAACCCCGGGACTAGCCACAGGGATCTGCAATCTCACCGGTGCTCTTTAACATGTATACGAGAAAGAATTGCAAATCCTAGAAGCACAGGGGTTGGAAGGATACTAAACATTTGCAGATGATATTCTTGCATATATGCAGGGGACAGATAGGGAGCAAACAAACCCAGGAGCTACAGGCGACAGTAACAAAGTGATTGATTGGTACACTGAAATGAGCGCTGTCATCCACCAGGAAAAGGCGGGCTGTTTTGTGGTGCTCTGTGGAAAACAGGATTGTGAGAGATGATGTCCCAAGCCTCACTATAGATGGTAGAAGCATCAACAGAGAGAACAAACTGAAGTATCTGGGAGGAATCTGTCCTTCAAGGGACCATGTGGAGACGGTTGTGACGAGATCTCAAAAGGGGACTCAATGCACTTAAAACTATGGCTGCAAAGGACACAGCAGAGAATGCTCTTCACACTATACCAGCACTTGGATCCTCTCAGTGATTGATTATGGACTAGGACTGCTCACTGTCTCAAAGCGTCAGTTGGTGAAATTAGAACGCATACAGAACTTAGCCATGCGGGTCATTCTGGGATGCACCAGAGACACCCCAGTAGTGTGTATGCGTTACATCCTTGGTCTGCCGACTGTTGCTGGTAGGCTCAAGGTGATGCAGGCAAAGACATACCTCAGAGTAGCTGCAGACACAGATCACCCATTGCATGAGGCACTGGACGCCGTTAAGGGTCAGCGACTAATAAGAGGGAAATCATGGATGGCTCAGGCGGAGGATACGATCAGACAGGTGTGCCCCTTGGAGAACATTAGGCAAGGAGAGGAGTGGGTCAAAGTGTCAGCAGAGCAGTTAGACTTGTGCAGAGTTATAATCACATTGAGCCAGGAGTGCAGGGAGTGGCCAGCAGGGGCCACGGAAGTGGAAATCCAGCAACTAATTCAGGATAATGCTCGCTCGGGTGATGTGATTATCTACACAGATGGGTCGATTTTGAGAAGTAGGAGAAGTGCCTGGGGGTTCTTACCAAAAGCTAATGGTCGACGTGTTTGGTGTGGGATTACGAAAAGTCTGTGTAAGGACTGCAGCCAGATGAGCCAGGAGCCTACTCAAACAAAGAAAACCACAAGAACAGACGAGCACAAAGGATAGCCACCGACCGACCCCCCTGCTGACGTCACAGACACAAACGATACATAACCAGTCCGAGAAAGGACTCACAAGACAAGAATTAGTGTAAATAAACCCACAAAAACTACGGACCTCAACAATAATCACAGCTGATGAAGCAGGTTAGACGAGGCAGAATTTGGAATTTTTGTTTTTGAAAATTGGAATTGGAGCAGGAGAGCCTGGCATATGATACCACAACATCCAGCTTAAGAATGGAGGTGGAGGCGGTGAGTGCAGCTTTCCACTGGATCGAGAATACGATACACACACACATCGTGACTGTAACTGACTCAGAAAGCATGCTGAGGAAGGTGAGGACAGGCAAGCTTCGGGCAGAGTGGCTTGCTTCGCTTCGGAGGTCACGCATGGCAAGCATCGCCTGAATCTTTTCTCTGGGGCATGCCGGTGTGCTGGGGAATGAACAGGCGGACAGATTGACTGGCTCTGCAAAACTTGGTAGAGTATTGATGCATGACAAGGCAGACGTGGTTGCGACCTTGTGGGAGCACGTGTACACCTCGGAGGAGCAAATGGATCACCATGGTCTGGCAAGAATGAGACAGTGTGGAGTGACAAGGGGATCTGGCTGACGCTCGACGCTCAGAGAAAAGGCGAGACGGACATATAATCAGATTGCTACTGGTACTATTGGTGTTGGGAACTCTTCGCTGGCTGCTGAGGATGAGGACTGAGCGCTTATGGGAATGCCACGAATGCTGTGATGTCGGTTCCTAAATCAATCAATCAATCAATCAATATTGATTATTGCTCCACAATCTGGGATGGATGCTCCAAATAAATAACAAAACGCCTTTATTCATTCCTAAAAGGGCAGTGCATTTAATTAATGGTGAAAAGCTTACCGACAATTCTAACCTACATAAATGTCTTCGGTTACTGCCAATCCACAAACGCCTACTTTTTAATACGGCTAAATTAATTCACAAAATCCTATATCAAAATGCTCCAAGCTAACTTTGACCATTGTTTAAATATAACGCAAGACATAGCGAGCAACTAAATATACTTCATGTCCCTAAACCTAGGATAGACTTATATAAAACAAGCTAAGCATACTCTGCCGCTCAGTTGTGGAACAATCGTCCACAAGAAATCAAAGACACCACCAATCATTATACATACATTCGCAACCTGTTTGAACACTACCTCAGTACAGACTACATGCCCCCATAAACATACCCCCCCCCCCCCCCCCCCCCCCCCCGACAATAATAATGGTAAATTATCTCAAACAACAACTAGCCAAAAAACATTCCCATATGTATGGCACGTTACACCTTCCTTAGGTATTTATAATGCCCATGTTAAACATTGCCTCAGTGAGTCATTTGAGAAGGGCAGAATGTCAGACTGGCCTGCATGCCCAATTCTTAACTTTTGAAAATAAAGGTTTTCGTTCGTTCGTTCGTTCGTGACTGTCCCTACCGGACGAGGATGTCCAAAAACAGTCACTGACGTCATTTACTGCCATTGAAATGGTTTAGTCATGAAGTCTTGGGAAGATAATATGGTGGTTTCCTCTTTCCTTCCACATAAACATGGTGTTTTGTTACCTCAGCTTTTGACAGTCATCTCCGACTGTCAGGAAAAGTGAGTGCCCTGCTCTGCTCAGCTGCAGAGCTGTCCATTTATGTCGGTGGTCACACGGTCGCCTGTGGATCTGGTCGCAGTATAATTTGACCCTGGCCCGCATTTTATATACAAATTTACACAGTATCTTCATCTGTCTATACCCAATGCCAAGGTAATGCAAACCACTGCTGTCGGTGATGATCTTTCCTAGGCAGATAATTCATCCTGTCATGATCTGCACAGAAGAGCGGCTAAGCTTACAATTCCTAGTGGTGTTCAGAGTCCTCTTGATCTGACCATCACCAAAGTTCACATAATGCAGCGTTGTAATTTTGAAAATGTTTCATGTTGATAGATGTTCTACCAGATGTGTGTTATTCACCAGACTGTTGAAGATAATATATGATATTGGAGATATACTTCCTGAATTATGTAATTCTATATTTACTGAAATCCCAAGAAATCATGAGCCTTGGAATGTGATCAACATTGAAAAATTAGTATAATGAGCCACATAACAAAGATTTTGCTAAGAATCATCATGCAAAGAGTTAGGAAGAAGATACAGCCCAAAACAGGTGAAGAACGATTTGGGTTTGTAGAAAGCAAGGATACAATAAATGCTGTGTATATATTGAGAACATTAGCTGAGCGTTCTATAGAAGTAAACAAAGCCTACATCTTTGCTTTATTGACTACACAAAGGCTTTTGATAAAGTAATGCATGTCAATATGATGAAGTTGCTTGCAGATCTACAAATTGATGGGAAAGACCTTAGACTTGTAAAAAACATATATTGGAAACAACAAGCTGCCATAAAGATTGACAATGAAGTAGGTCAATATCAAATCTTTTCTTTACCTCTACATTGAATCGATCTTTTATCTCCTCACTCTTCAGTGCACACATTAAATGTTGTGCTTCTTGGTGTATATTTGACCTTCTTTAACCCTTTACCGGGCAAAATGTCCGGGAACGTTTCTACCCCGGAATGGGCAATCCACCTGAAAGCGCCGTGAATATTATGCATTGTAAAAACGCAATCTCTCGGCTTTCCGAGACTTCCGATTGTCTACTATCGGTTTTGCCGATAGCTTGACAATGTGGCCACCATTCGCAAGTGTGTACTTTGAATTTGAATGATTTTTTTATATGGTTTTTGTGGTTTTACGCTTTGTATTTCAAAATGGAATTTGACGATTCTTCAAGTGATAGCGGAGATTTCGCTGGGTTCAATTTAAGTGACATTGAAAGGCACGAAGTTAACTATTAATCAGAGCTAGATATCAGTAATCAGTGTTACTTTGCATTAGCAGTTGTGAGTCGGACTTTAAAGGAAGTGATTATGATTTGGAAAACGGGTTTGTAAATTGCCGTATAGGTGACTGACAATCACAAACAATATGTTGTATTTTGTAAATATTTGTGTTCATGTGTGGATTAGTGGCATGTAATAAATGATGTAATAAATCTGGTTTCTGATCATATTGTCGGGACTTCTCCATGACCATAAATAATCTCCTTGGATGTTGTTGATACCAAGTGTTTTGCAATAATCATATCATGCTCTTTGCCAATTGTACAAGTCTGCAACCGCCCTCATTCCGTTCTTTTAGTCTATACTGTGCATCATCAGTCTAGTTGATTTCCAACTTGTCAGCATTATGATATTTAATTTTGAATACTTGCACTTCTTGAAGACATTCTCCAAATCATAAAAAATTCATTGATGCTCTCATCACTGCTGTTTATTCCTGGTACATAAACTTTTATGATGTAATCAATAGGTCTGCCATTTAACTTTACCAATAATATTTAGTCTGACACAGTTTAATATCCTTTTATAGATTTGTATATCTCCAGATCCATTATAAATGCTTCCCCTCAATGTTTTCTTCTCTCCGCCTGAACATATTATTTTATATTTCTTAAATGTTATCATGCTAACTCCTTTCCATCTGGTCTCACATATACTTAGCATGTTAATATTCAATTTTCTAATTTCTTGCTTGATATTGGCCAGTTTGCCATCTCCACTCATAGTTCTAATGTTCTGCTCATGTATTTGCAGACTCATTATGTTGCAGTGAATCTGGAGGTAAGTATTGCAATTAAAAATTATGACATTAAAACTATCATATGGTACCACTCCATGCATTCAATTTATATAAGGGCAACAAATAAAGTGGTCTGACACTGAGATCAGGACTGCTCATGTATTTGCAGCTGAATATGTTAGCGTTCCCCATACTTATCTGTTCAGATGAATTTCTGTGTTGATCACTTGTATATATAGCTTTGTGGAGTTTTTGATCTTTTATTTGTATATAGCCTGTGTTTACACGATCTAGTATCTGCAGCAATAGAAATACTTATGTCATTTATGTGGTAAGTTGGCAACCTACAAGTTTAGTTCATTTTTATATTTAACATTCTATAAAGAATGAAGGGTCAACATGAAGTAGGTGAATGTTTTCAAGCTGACTTTTGTGTTCAACTTAAATTCTCAGCAGCATTTAAAACAATCACATCATGTGCTGTGAAGAATTACCTTTCTGGCAAGCCATTACAATCTGTACAGGATGCCATATTCTTGTAGCAGTTGACTTGCGTCTTCTCACTACCTATATACAGATTAACAATAAAACAAATATATCAATATAATTTGATTTTTTTTAAAACAAAAAAAACAATGGTTAATAGAAAGGGGAAACTTACTAAATTAGTTTAGAAACAATGGACACCTAATAATAAAAGGGAACCAATATCACATTTTTCCCCTTCTATTTTCATTTCTATTTGTATAGAAATTTCTAGGGGAAGAAATCTCACATGTAGATTTTATAATTTCTGGAGAAAAAATATCTGTGATATTTAGGGAAAGAAATTTCTGCCAACTGTGTAATCTCTAAAGGTACTACTCATGTAGATTTTGTAATTCCTAGAGAGTTGAGATGAGCTAAGAATTTACATCACTGCCTCAGGACATTCCCATATGCGCTTCTTCCCCTCATTCAACAACCAGCGAAGAGTCATATTACTAATCGTTCCCACCGCTATCCGATTGAAAGTTCTCCTTGTCTTCCCTTTCAGTTTTGAGATCCTTCCTGAACCTCTGCCGATTCCCTGCAATATCATTCTGTCCACATACGGGTTCTCAATCTGTTCCCCTGGCTTCTCCACCTGGTCCCACAGGTGCACGACCACCTCTTCCTTGTCCATAGGTAATCTACTAGCAAGAGGTGCATTCTCTGCTAGCCTATCAGCCTATTCATTCCTCTGCACTCCTGCATGGCCTGGGCAAAATAATCCATACAATTCTCACAATCTGTGACCTCTGAAGCGAGGATAGCCATTCCACACGAAATGTTCCTTTTCCCATCTTACTTAGCATACTCCTGGAGTCCGTAATGAATGCAGTGTGTGTTGCAGTGGACTCCTCTAACCAATGGAATGCCACTGTTACTGCTTTCACTTCATTCTCATGCTGGAGGTCATAGTCTCTAATGCCAAACTCCTTTTTTAAGCATCATCCATTAGCCTTCATGATGAAACCCCAAATACTATTTAAGCAAGCAAGTTCAGATTGCCTCGTAGTGAACTGTATTGTTGAAGGTTATAAAAACACATTTGCCAGAATGATCTAATCCGAGATCCATATTTCTACAAGGAATCTTTAAAACTTGTGGCTTCATGATTGAAAGTAAAATAATTACTGACTGCTGAAACAAAGGTTAAATTTTATCGAGGAAGGTTTTCTTGCAATCTTTTGTAAAGAAAAGAACCTTGTTTTTTGTACAAATGTAGGAGGTCTTGAAAATGAAATATGTGTAAGTTATACACCAGATGAGTGGCGACTTTTCATTGACAGCTCTTCAAGAAGTTTGAAAGGTATTCTCTTACACTATGGTAACAAATATGGCTCAATTCCAATTGCCCATTCTACTACAAAGAAGGAGTATGTTACAATGAATTTAAAGTTGGAGAAGAAAATATTGTGAACAAGCCTTCATTGATCGAATGAGTTCTAATGCTACCATTACATATAAAGTGTGGCATCATGAAGCAATTTCTTAAGGCACTGAACAAAGATGGTACCTGTTTTAATTATTTATACAGAAAATTTTCAGAATTGCGCATAGAAAAACTTAAAGCTGGAATTTTTAATGAACCTCAAATTAGAAAGTTAATAAACTATCCAAATTTTATTGATTCAATGAGCATAACAGAGTCGACAGCCTGGTCATCATTTGTTTTAGTTGTGCAAAACTTTCTGGGTAACTTTAAAGCAGACAATTATTCTGAATTAGTTGAAAACATGCTGTTGAGTTTTTGTAAGCTTGGATGTAACATGAGCATAAAATTGCACTACCTCCATAATCATTTACATTTCTTTCCCAAGAATCATGGTGACTTTAGTGAGGCCCAAGAATCATTATGACTTTAGTGAGGAGCAAGGTGAAAGATTTCACCTAGATATAAAAACAATGGAAAAGAGATAACCAGGGACTTTGGGATGCCCACATGATGGCAGATCACTGTTGGACCCTTACGCATGACTATCCGGGCACATCACATTCCAGGAAAATCTCGAAAAGAAGCTTTTTGTGTGTTGACTACAGATTTTAAAAATACTAGTGATAAAGTGTTAATACATTTTGATGTTTTATATGAAGGCAATAAATGCACAGTAATCACATATAATATGAATGCAGATTACAGTCAAAATGCCACTGATGGCACCTAACTCTAGGCTTGTACATAACAATTACCCTACTAAGAAGGTCATTCTTAGTTATCTCAAAACTAGCGTGATAGAACAAAAAAATCTGATCACATTTTTGGAATCAGCAACACAAAATTACCCAAGAACAAAATGTGTGCAGACCAGTGTAATCATAGTTTTTTAATTATATTTTAGATCTGAGAGGAACAGAACTGATCAATCCACTTCATTAACGCAGTGGCCTAGAATATCTAAAGGCTTGACACTTCACATCCAATAGCATTCAATATCTGCCATTATCTTTACCTTTATTTTTCATCTAAGCTATTTCCATTGCTTTGTTTTTGTACTTCAATAACTAGTCTTTGAAGATCATGCTCTCATTAAGTAAAAAAACCCTATATTGTGTGTTTCTTGTGTTTTTATTCATTTTCCACTAAAGCTGAGCCTTGTCTTAAATTTGTTTGAAAATATTCTGTGTAAATACTGAACACACTGAATACTATATCTAGAAGACAATGATACATACTTTCATAATCTTACTGTTGCTACTTGTTCCCAGTATTAAGTTTTGTTTATTAATCTGCTGTGAGATGTCTGCCGAAATGAGGATTTTCAACTGAATGAATTGCATCAAATATCAGAATAAAGGCATTCAAATTGAAGACTGGTGTGCCCAGGAAGGAGCAGCACATCAAATGTATGAGGAGGCTTTTCAAACATCACACAGGCATTGTTACATTGTTAGTTACGATACACTTAACGATTTACTATGGTGGAGATAGGAAAAAGTATGGATGTGCCTAGAGTGCAATGAAGAAAATCTGAACTGCCACTAATGCTTATTTCATCCAGACAATTTCATATGGATAGCTCTGTTAATTGTCTCTGTATAGTTTATGAAGAACAACTAACCACATCTTTGAGCCTCTTTACATTTTTCTGCTGGAGTTCTAAAAATAATTATGGCTTCTCATGATCCACTTTTCTTTTGAAAATATTTTCTTCTGAAACTTCAGTATTTTTTAAATTTTATATTCTTTCATGTATAATCTAAAGTTACACTTTTAATATGTGGCTCAAACGGCTGATTATTCTAAAAGTAGGAGCACTCAGTTGCTTCTGATGTTTTGGTGTATGTTATGAATGTTGATATTTTCATGTCTTGTGGTATAATTTATGCATTGTATAAATCTTAGCATAAAAAATAACAAAGGATCAATTTTACATGTCTTAAGTATATCAGGCATACGGTGCTAGCCACATATTTTAATACACCAGTCAGCACTAAAGAAGTGATGTAGTCAATATCATTGTCAAGAAGTGACGTTGGTTTCTCTCTATGATATGAGTTCATGCACTATAATGCAGCAACGTTCACCTCGAGATCTGTGTGGCTCTGGGGTATGATCTCTGTGAAGCTAAATGGCATGCGCCGACATGACTGCACAATATATAGAACAGCATCACTATGTATTCCAAGAACAACTCAACAAATGTGAGGTAGAGCGAACTGTGGTATAATTACACACAGGTGACATCAGCTAACGGCTATGAGTGTGTATGCGCATCCAGTCTTGAGTCTTTCGCGCATCACAAGCACTCCCGTCCTTCCATCACGAATCGTCTCCCCAACCCAATGATAGTGTTAGGAACCCAGCTGGCTGTCTGCTATAATATTAATGCTTATATGATCATCGCCTACCTTCACTTGTACACTACTGGTACCCAATGTCTATCAGCCAACGTCTATGGCCCGATCATGATTAAACCCGCAAGCATCAACATGCGACTCCAACGAATGTCAGCGATCGTGGCGTCAGTACAGCCCGGACTACCTCCATTCAATGGTGAGACACAAACCAGAGCTACTCCCTGTAGATACCGAAGACTGGCAGAAGCATAACGGCTGGAATTCCGTGACAGGTGGTAAAACACATCCTCTGGCTTCCCAAGCTGGATCACGACTCCCGTCTGAGTCGTTACGGCGTTAGGTGACGTATTCCCCTGACGTCTGAATTGCGTTCAATGTCGGTGTCACTATGTTCACCATTTGTGACACTCTGTATCTTCTTCTTTGATGCGCTAGCTCATCAATTGAATGTTGCCTCACTGTCATTTGCCATATGACAATCATGCTGGCAGTTTTTATTTCCCAAGAGTTTCATGGTACCCATTTTAGGCTGGTCAAACTGGGAGCCCATTTCAATTTTAAAAATCCACCTCAAATGTGTACCCATTACCACCGGGCTGGCAGGAAAGTGTGTTAGCTACTGCACTATTGCAGATCTCATATATCTGTTCAGTGATTTTTATCTACTCCAAATGCTCCAGGCACCCCATGTGTTACCAAGGCCTGTAAGAGAAGAAAGGCATAGCAACACTTTAACCATGAATGTTGTAAGCTGCAAATGAGGAGGGACGGACTTGGGGTGTGTTTTCCCATCCAGTAGAAAACTTAAGCTGCAAAATCTAATCAACCATAAACAAGTCTACATAAAATCAAGAGGAAAAGAGGATCTTAAAAAAGGGGTATGACATGATGCACAGAGTTGAGTTGAGTTGAGTTGAGCTAAGAACTTGGGGTGTGTTTTCCCATCCAGTAGAAGACTTAAGCTGCAAAATCTAATCAACCATAAACAAGTCTACATATAATCAAGAGGAAAAGAGGATCTTAAAAAAGGGGTATGACATGATGCGAAGAGTTGAGTTGAGTTGAGCTAAGAACCGACATCACTGCACTCAGGACATTCCCATATGCACTTCGTCCCCTTGTTCAACAGTCAGTGAAGAGTCACACTACTAACTGTTCCCACCTCTATCTGACTGAAAGTTCTCCTGGTCTTCCTCCCTCAGTAATGAAATGAAGAATACTGGAAGGAGTCTAGATCATTGATTAACTTCCTTTCACCTAGGAAAATCTCCAGAAGTGGCACCTGGGATGTTAAAACTATGTATGAATTTGAAGACAGGGTAGAAGAAATGACATATAGGATTAACCTTTTTGAATTATGTGAAACAAGGTAAAGCAAAGCAGGCAAATTGTTTCTAGCCACAAATGAAATAGTGCTAATCTCAAGCCATACAGAGGAAAATGCCATCCTTGATCAGGACAGTCCATAGGTGTATGTCTGCTGCTTTGTCCCTGACAGAAAGCAAGAATAGTATTTGGGGGGGGGGGGGGGGGGGGGGGGGGAAGAAGAGAAAAGAGAGGAGAAGGAGTAAGAGTTGACCAAATTTATTGTGAAATGCATTTTACTGTGGATACCACACCACATAAGTTTTACAACAATGGCATCTTTCCTCACCTTGTGAAAGGCCTGCTTTATGTCAACCTATGAAGCTAAAACTTTTTTCCTACTTCTGAAAGGCATCTTTTGCTGTTTGAGACAGTTGACTGACTTGATTGCATTATAACATTCTCTAAATCCAGCTTGCTCTGGGACCAGAATAAGCTCACTAAATAACTTCAATATCAATCTGTGGTTAACTATTTGCTCCACAGTCTTTCCAACACAGCTTGGGTGACTGACTGGATGGTAACTTGAAGCCTTTATCATATATTTATTTCCCTTTGTTTAGTAAGAGCATTGTGATGACATCTTTTTCATCATGAGGTTCTTTTATCTCTTCTTCTTTAAGTCTATGCCATATGGCAGTGGTGATCATGTCTGTCCACAGCCTTCTGTGTCTTGTGCTGCCAACCATTTCTAATACCAACACTCCTCCATGCCACGATGTCAAACTGTCCAGCATCTTCTCTGTCAGTCTCTCCCTGCCTCTCTTCATCTCTAACCTTCCCACTGTGATAACATACTCCAGCTTTCCTCTTTTTATGATATAACCAAAGAATGTGGGTTGTCTTTTTCTGAGGTGGAGGAGAAAAAAGGTATTGTATCAGTCAATCATGTGCCATGCCGGAAAGCTTGGGCGGTCATGACTCGCCATTTCACTCGATCACCAGCGTCGTGGATCAGCTCAGTATTCCTGTCTCGTCCATTCTACGTGGCCAAGCCATCCATGTATTTTCCTCTCGGTCTTCCTCTTGGTCTGTTCCCTTTGATCTTGCCAGTTGTCACCAAGTTCTCCAATCCATTTCTTCTCATAACATGTCCAAAAAATGTTGACTGTCTACGTCTAATTTCTCTAATCAATTTACGATTTTCATTTGTCTCCTGTAGTACTTGGTCATTGGTTTTTCTGTCTGTCCATGGTATTCTTTGCATTTTCCTCAGAAACCACATTTCTGCAGCCATCAGATGTTTTTCAGCTTGACTGCACGTTGTCCAAGTTTCACATCCATACAAAAGAACAGACTCTATGTATCTCCTCAACACTCTTTTTCCCGTTTCAATTGACATCTTTTTATTGGTCAGAATGTTTTTCATCTTGCTAAAGGCTGTATAATATTATAAATCCAGAATGTGATATAAAGACTATAATTACTCTGTGAATGGCATAATGTGAGTTGTCTTACACCATACTCAACCAGTGAATGGCATAGTGTGAGTTGTCTTACACCATATTCAACCAGTGAATGGCATAGTGTGAGTTGTCTTACACCATACTCAACCAGTGAATGGCATAGTGTGAGTTGTCTTACACCATACTCAACCAGTGAATGGCATAGTGTGAGTTGTCTTACACCATACTCAACCAGTGAATGGCATAGTGTGAGTTGTCTTACACCATACTCAACCAGTGAATGGCATAGTGTGAGTTGTCTTACACCATACTCAACCAGTGAATGGCATAATGTGAGTTGTCTTACACCATACTCAACCAGTGAATGGCATAGTGTGAGTTGTCTTACACCATACTCAACCAGTGAATGGCATAGTGTGAGTTGTCTTACACCATACTCAACCAGTGAATGGCATAATGTGAGTTGTCTTACACCATACTCAACCAGTGAATGGCATAGTGTGACTTGTCTTTGACCACAATCAATCAGAGCAAGTGACAAACTAGAGCATGAGCAGACTGCTCTGTGTCCAGCAGCATTCAGTTGACTGTCAGACAAACAGCACTCACATGTCGTAAATGTAACAGACTCAAAGAGCATATTGAGAAAGGTGAAAACAGGCATACTTTGTGTGTAGAGTGGCATGCTTTAATTCAAAATTCAATGATAGGGTGCATCTGTTGGATTTTTCCCCAGGACATGCTGATGTGGTGGGAAATAAGCAGGTGGACAGATTGGCTGGGTGTGCATAGTTTTTTGGTGTATTGATGCATGATAGGGCAGATGTGGCCAGGGCCCTCTGGGATCATGTGTAGAGTGTAGACCAGGGGTCACCAAACTACGGCCCGCGGGCCGGATCCGGTCCGCGACGTCATTTCATCCGGCCCGCCGATGGTACTTGAACATGCTTGATATAACGTACGGAACACGAGACGCTGTGATACAATTTAAATGTGAATATTATGTGTAGAATAATAGGAGATTTTCATATGTGTGGATACCTCCTGGCTGCTATGTGTCTTAAATTTACTGTTTTCAGTTATGAATTATTGTATATAGATTTTCTTGTTTATTGTAATGTTTGCTTATTTCGCGCTATCCCAAGTCATTCCCCGGCTCGTGGTAGCGCTGCCCACGCTCTGACGTTACTATAGTTTCTATGGCAACACACACAAAGACACATCTTCCCCTTCCCCAGATGCGTCCGGCTGTGAACACAGGTCCGATGCTCCAGAAATATTTACTTCTTTTTGCTAGTCCACCATTTTATAGGTATGTAACCAGGATTTCTTTGTTTGACAGTGATTGGTAAGTGAACTACAAGTGTGAATAGAGGCAATAATGTAGCAAACATAGCATAAAAATGCCATAGAAGCCTCGTGTTAATATGAAAATATTATCCCCAGCTCAGAAGAATTTCCCGGTCAAGGTGTTAATCAAGCTGGTCTCTAGACCAGTGTTGTTCAACCTTTCTGCTTTCGCAAATCCTTACGGAAATGTTTACATTGCTCAAAAAACTCTGTGCGATGATCCAAGTGTCTGTCCTACTTTATGTAATAAACCAGATTGGCAGAAATGTCGCATTTAAGTGATTTCGGTCTTCTTTGGCTGCCACTCACGGAACCCCGGCTGAAAAACTCTGCTCTGGGCTGTTCAATTAGGCCGGCCCAATGTATATATTTTGCAAACCTTATTATGAGATATATTCTATTACCAAAGGTACCTATAAACTTTATATTTACCTTTGGTGAGCCGTAGTGACCCCTAGTTCTCTGCTTTCCTTGTGTTTCAATAGGATTTTAATTATATTTCTAATTAAATGTCTTTTTCATTTTCAGATCCCGTGTACTTCACCCTTCATTATGGCTACTAAGAAAAGAAAAGTGGACGCTGAGTGTCGCGTTTTCAATGAACAATGAGGAGTAAAGTTCTTCTTTGTGGAAACAAAGGACCAGAAAACCAGTTGCGTTATATGCAGCGAAAGTGTTGCCGTTTTGAAAGCGTACAATCTTCGGCGTCACTGCGAAACAAAACATCTATCAACATATTCAAAGTTTTTTTGGGGGGAAAGTTACGCTCTAAGAAATATGAGTCCATGAAACGTGGTTTAGAAACACAAAGAAATCTCTTCAAAAGAAGGTTTGCTGAAAATGAATCTGTCACTCGTACAAGTTAAAAAATAGTGCATAATATGGCAGAACGCGGAAAACCGTTTACTGATGGCAGCTTAATCAAAGAGTGTATGATGGAATTAGCAAATGACTTGTGTCCTAAGAAAGCCGATTTGTTTGGAACTATCAGCCTTTCAGCAAGTTCAATTGTGTGAAGAACAGAAGAACATGGGGAGAACATAGTGCTACAGATATGCGAGAAAACTAGGAACTTGTGGTATTCTCTGGCGCTGTTCGAGTAGGTCACAACTTCTTGTGATCATTTGTGGTGTCAATTTGGACTTTCAGATAACGGAAGAGTTGGCATTTGTTTGCAGCATGCATGGAACAACAACTGGAAAATGCATTTTCATGTCAGTGCAAAAATGGTTGCAAGACTATAACCTTCAGTGGAATCAGCTTCGAGGTGTTACAGTTGATGGAGGAAAAACATGGTTGGAGTGAGGAAGGGTCTGATGGGGCAGATAAGGACTCAGATGGAAGATTTGCAAATTTCAGGTGCTCTGTTCATACACTGCATCATACATCAGCAAGCATTCCGTGGGAAAGACGCAGATATTTATTATGTACTGAAACTAGTCATTTCTGCTGTGAACTTCATTCGGGGACATGCACTCAATCACCGTCAGTACCAAGCTTTTCTTGAAGAAATTGATTCTGAATTCTGTGACTTGCCTTATCACACATCAATGAGGTGTCTCAGCTGCGGTAAAGTCCTGTTTCGTTTCTACAAGCTCCGAAATGGAATAGATGTTTTCCTCACTGAAATAGATAGACCTGATCCACAGCTGGCAGTTCCTACCTGGCTTTCAAGGTTGTCATTTTTAGTCGACATCACATCCACATGAATGAACTGAATTTGAAACTTCAGGGAAAGGATAACCTTGATTGTTATCTCTACAGAATCATCAAAGGATTTCAGAGAAAGCTGTCATTGTTTGAAGCACAGGTGGAAGGAGAAAACTTTCTCATTTTCACTGTTTCAAAGAGCTTATAATCGCCGAAGATGTCAACCTCGATTTTTCCGAAAAAAATTATTCGTGACTTGAAGAAGCATTTTTTTTTTTTTTTTAGAGATTTCCAGATCTTGACAGAACTGAGAGTGACACTCTTCTGTTCCAGAATCCGTTTCATTGTAAACTTGATGATGTGCCAGTTAAACTACAGCTGGAGCTCACTGATTTGCAAGCAAATGACTTATTGAAAGAGAAGTACAGAGAAGGAAAACGTGTTGAATTTTACCACTGCTTACCTGATGTTTAGTTTCCGAAACTGAAGAAATTTGCCACTGGCATGGCATCAGTGTTTGGAACAACTTATGTCTGAGAGCAAACATTTTCAAAAATGAAGTACGTGAAGGCAACACATCGAATGAGATTGACTGATGAACATTTGAAAGGAATTCTCTTGATTGGATGCAGCAATTCCAAAACAAACATTGATGATATCTTGAAAGCCAAATATCAGTTTCACAAATCTCACCAACCTTTTTTGCTGCTAAATGTGTGAGATTCGGATATGTGTAAACTAGGTCTGATGTAACTATCTTTTTGCAAATGTCGCCTTCTTTATAACTTTTTGTAGTAAATAAATATGTTGGTTGTCTTTACTTTTTGTGCATTGCATGCCACTGACCCATTATTAACTTAGTTTTTCGTCTTTTTTCCCAGAGCTTTCATTCTGGCTTGCAAGTATTGTTTGTTAAAGTTAGTTGCATATCCTTTACAGGACGTTTGCAGTCAACACCAGCATTTGTTTTGCTGTTGATGTCTTGGCAAGTTTACATTCAGTAGTTTGCCATTGCTTTTTGAACGACCGGCACCCATGCCATAGCATAAAATACCAGCGCAACGCGGTTTGCTGCCAATTCGCGTGCAGCTGTGTTTCGAACGCGGGTATACGGGATTGCGAACCACGTTAGTAAGATCTTCACCACGGAGCCCGGCGCAAGTATTGTACAGAATGAGTATGCGGCCCGTGCTGGTGGTTTTGTCAGTTATCCGGCCTGCCGTGAAAAATGTTTGGTGGCCCCTGGTGTAGACGAACAGATAAATCATAGCCTGGAGATAAGGACCAGCAGGGAGTGACCAGAGGATCTGGCCCACATGCAGCTTTCTGAGGAAAGGCCAGACAGACAATTAATCAGACTGCAACTGGTACCATTAATACTGGGGCTTTCACTAGTTGTTGAAGATGGGGTCAGAGCACATATGGGAATGTCCAAAGTGCTGTGATGTTGGTTCTTGACTCAACTCAACTTCATGTAATAACTAACAGCTGAAGTAATTATTGACAGCCAGTAACTGATATTTGGTCTGACGTTGTTGACAATAAATTTCATAAATAATTTTTGTTTCTAAGCATTTGTAAACAGACATTTTGACAATTTTGATCTATTGTCCTATTTCTGAACGATATTCAGATATGGTTTTCTTCTTAAAGAGTGCAAGGGGATTAGAACAGTGGATTCTGTATGTTAAAAGACGGAATGAACCTTCTTCTGAATATTAAAAAAAGGGGGGAAAAAGATAATGTTCACACACATGTCAACCAAAAATGGCAGTTAGTAATGAAGAAAGTCACCAACTGTGAACACTTTGGCTCCATAATTAACAACAATAGAGATTGACTGTCCAACAGAAGTTAGAATCAGACCCACCAAGGCAATGCTGAGGTTAAACAGCATAAAGAGCTGACAGCCCTTTATCAACAAAGAAATAACAGTAAACATTCTAAAATATGCATATTTCCTGTGGCAACATATGGACATGAATCATGACCTAAGAAGAAATAGAATTGTCATATGAATCAAGAAGACAAAATACTGACATTCTACAATTATGGAGACTGAAGAAAACAGGTTCATAAACAGTGTCGTGTCATACTCAGAAACTAAAATACTTTGGCCCCATCCAACTTCTGTGATTTAGAAAGAACAGTAATGGAAGGCATGATTCCTGGAAGATGTGGAGGCATGGGTCAACCAACATTATGGTGGATATAGGACAGTAAATGCACTCAAATACATGAGGCATATGAACTGTTGAAGGATCAAGAGATTTTCAGTGGTCTGTGAAGTGAGCAACATGTCTTCTTGTCTTATCAGGTTAATCGGCCCAAAGACCAGTTGCGAAGTTTCAGAATGTGACGTTCCCCAATTCCAGATGTGTGACTTGCTCTTAACTTACTTGTAGAATGATGGTGCAGTGGTTTTCTCTAACCATTAACAGTCACATGGATGGTTTGTGACTTCCACCTTTAATATCAATTTCTGATTGTCAGAATAAGTAGGTTCCCTGCTGTGATCAGATGTTTTTAATTTGTAATTCAATAAAACATAAAAAAAAGCCTGTTGCATATCCTTTACAGGATGTAACAGTCAATGCCAGCATTTTTTTTGCTGTTTGTGATTCCTGGGCATGTTTTATGTTCAGTAGTTTGCCATTGCTTTCTGAACAGCTAGCATGGCACTCACACCATTGTATGAAACCCAACGCAAGGCGGTCTGCTGCCAAATTGCCCGCAGCTGTGTTTCAAACAAGTTATAATGGTTTACAAATTGTATTCGTAACTCCTTCGCCACAGAGCCAATTCAAATAATCGCTTTACACAAATAATCACTTTCAAAACAAAAAGTTATAAAATGTATGCTGGCAACTTAAGTAAACTAATTTAAAAGGTCCATACCAGGTGAATGAGTCCTGAACTTTTCCTTAAAGCCTGAAGAGCGGTTCTCCTGTTAACACCAACAGTTTCCAGACTGTTGATCCTAAGTATTGTGTCATTTACCCTTAATTTTCCATCAGCAATGCCTCCTTTGGACACATGGCTCACAAACAGATTACAATCATTAGGAAACTGAGGGTCACCGTTCCCACCAACTATATCAAATCCAATATCTCCAGTATCCATTCCTTGCTGAAAGTTAGAAAATTGAAGAAATACAAAAATATTGATGATACTAGATTTAAAAAAAAAAAGAATACGAATACTCCACTACAAAATACATATGTAAAAAAAGTCTTAAAAGCAATAGAAAATTCTTGTAACAACAATAATTTTATGTTTATAGTTCACACAACTGAACATTCATCTTGACAATGAAGAATTCAAAATATTTATGTTAATTCACATCGTACTGTCTAAGAATATTCATAAAGCCAGATGTTATATCCCATTCTTCATAGTTATATGGGAATCAGATTGCAATTGGTGTGAGTTAGACTCACATGGTAAGTGCCAGCCCCATATTTTTATAGAACAGTAGGCACATGGGTGATGTGGCCACACAGGTACATGTTTACTTCCCAGAACATTTCCTGGTACCCTTTTTCAGGATGTGTCGCCCTGGAAGCACAAATCAAATTTAAAAAACATAATCCCTGCCTACAAGGGGATTCAAACACATAATCACTGGGCCAGCAGACAGATGTGCTACCTTAACCCACATGGCACAATGCTATATCAGATACCATTCACCACATGTTCCAATAGTGAGAGAGCACACTGCATAAACAATCTTGTATCAAGTCTGTGTTTGTTTCTGTTTTTCTGCCCATCCATGGTATTCTTTGTATTTTCCTCAGAAACCACATTCTCACTGCCTTTGGATATTTCTCATTATGTCTGCGCATTGTCCAAGTTTCAAATGCATATAACAGTATAGGTTTTATATACCACATCAACATTCTTTTTCTCACTGCGATTAGTAGCTTATTATTGGTCAGTATGCTTTTCATAACGATTCTTGTTCTAATCTATACAAAAGGCACCTTCCATCAAATTTTATGAATGAATCAAGTTAACTGTATTGATTCATTTGTTTCAAAATTTTCCCATTTGCTTCAAAGTTAAATTGCAATATTTCTTTCTTCTTAGAGACAATCATGTTTGTTTTCTTACAATCTGATCCTAATCCTCATTGCTCACTGTGTACAATAACTGTATCTACTAAATGTTGCAGATCCTTTTCACTCAATTAATACAGTATCATCTGCACATCTTATTGATACTAGGTCCTCTGATAGTCATTACTCTGTAAATTTCTCAAAAAATGATCATTTTATTGGGAAAAAGGTCTGGAGACATGTATCACCGTTGCACAACTTTCTTGACAGGTTGGGACTGGTCAACTTCATTACACATTTTTATGGCAATTTTTTTGTTTTCAATATATGTTTTTTACAAGTCTAAGGTCTTTCCTGTCAATTTTAGATCTGTAAGCATCTTTATCCTGTTGATATGATAGTCTTCTTTAATGAAGCAAAGATGTAGTTCTTTGTTTACTTCTATCAAATGTACCAGCAATGTTCTCTGCACATACAGCACTTCTATATAGATGCTAGTATACCATAACACATTATAATAATAGTTTCAAAGTTGTCAAGTAGATAATGGAGCTCAATTATTCCAAGACTCTATTTTTGGGCAGTGGTATAATCAAAATGCCCACATACAAGTTAAAAGCTAACATCATACACAGACATACAACACCACACAACCATATACGATTCTTCATCATTCTTTCATTGTTTGCAATACAGTTGTCAAATTATCATTGTGTAAAAACAAATAACTGTCACTACTGCCTATAGTACCATGCAGTGTAGTGTACTGTAGTGTAGTGCGTGTGTGCGCGCGGTGCGTGTGTGTATGTCTGGGGGGGGGGGGGGGGGGGGGGGGGGAAGAAATTAGGGGCGGGGTGTCTTGAGCCAAGGGAATGAAGGCCACCTGACTAGTGGAGTCACTGTGAATTGTGCAGGTTATTGATGCATCGTTTCCCAATGTTGATTCCTTCCATATCTTCTATATTTCTGAAAACTTTCTTTAATTTTAGAATAGTTTTTTTCTGCAGCACAACTGACTGAATTCTCCAATATTTCCCATTGATCATTCACATCTTGAAATAGGATCTCTAGATCAGACAATATATCAAATTTGTTCTTTACATCTATGTTAAAATTATCTTGTATTTCTTTGTCTGTTTTCAATTCGCACAAATCATATTTAACGTTTCCTGTTGTATACTTGACTTTCTTTAACTTTACCCTCAATGTGCCTGTAATTAATCTGTGATCACTGTAACAACCTTGTCAAAGTGTGGAACAGGACAAGAGACAGAAGTAGGGGAAGGACAGAGACAGGACGTAGATAAGGACCTTTACAAGGGAATAGATAGAGAGAGACAGTACAAGAAGGTATAACTTAGAACAGGTATAGGACAGGACTTAGACGAGGACAGGGACGTGTCATATCTAGGACACAGCAGGGACCAACCCGAGGATAGGACAGGGGACATTAGTTCACGGGAGAACTCCCGTAAACAGACTGAACAGTAGTACAACCCCAGGTTAGCGAGTACTGGACGACTGGACTAAGTGACAGGTGACACAGCACGTAGTTCTGCTGACCGCACGGGACTTTAGGGCGAGCAAGCCAGCGAGCCGTGTAAACTTGGGACAGACGGGACTCGACAGTCAGCCAGACAGGACTTGTGTGATCTTCCTAGCCATTGTGTAGTTTATGAGGACGCATGTTAGAAATAGCGAGAGTGAAGACTGTATTGGTTTATGTGTGGGTTTTGAGAGGCGAGCAGTGTATAAGTGAATAGGCCATTAACGCCTGATTGTATATGTATGAGCGGATTCACCTGTAATAAACGTAGAATGATTTCCATCCATACAACTGTTTTCTGTGAGGTATGGATGAAGTAGCCAGCGTGCCTGTGTATAATCTAGGCTGTTGACAAACCTGCACTGGGGACTGTTTTTATGACTTAACACATTTCGAAACCTTCTGCTAATCAGGATGTAGCAAATTAGTTCTATTAGAATGCAATTTCCAACATCCAATGACGTATTTATTACTTAAAGTGTTCTTTATTTTATAAAATGCAGTTTTTGCTTCTCCTATTCTGCTCTTTGTGTTTGAGATACATCCCTCAACTGTTGTTATCCTTGTGACTAAATACTTTAATTTTTGTAAGTAAAGTAAATACACCATGAGGTATATTAGATATATGGTGCTATCTCAATATTTGTGAATCAACAGGCAATAAATGGGTGGTACAGTCAGTATGCCACTACCTTTACTTCCCAGGAAATTTCCTATCACCCATGTTAATTGGAAAAGAAATACCAGACTAGGAGGGGATTTAAACAAATGAACACCAAGCCACGGGCAAGTATGCTAGCCGCTTCACTAGTGCAGCTGCTGTGAATTTGTGTGCTTCCCATAAATTAATACCATTGAATAACGAAGACACAAATAATAGATTGCACGATTTATTGCCTGGCATATTTCGCTACATCTCGTCAGGTACATACTGCAGAAATCACACAACATAAAGTGAATTAACTAGATAAATCCTTCAAACTGAAATATACACATGTTCACACAGTAATGTCTTTCTGCTTGCACAAGGACGGCTTATGAAGGTTGATTATTATAGCTTCAGCAAATTTTAACAATCAACTACTTTGTGTGTTGAACAACACACGGAAGGCGCTGTCTCTTTCAACCACATGACAGCTCTCGAGCACATGTCTCGCGACCGATGAAGCAGGACTGTTCTGGTGTGTCGGCCTGCCTAGGCTACCATCTTCTGTGTGTAGTATCTTGTCCACTCAGTTCGGAAAGTGTTCCAAAACCCTGCAATGTAACTGTCACTCAGTTCTACCTATGTAGATGGCCTCGCATCTGCATGTAAATTGGTAAATACAATTTGAATTGGCGTACAAAGCTACAGGTTCTTTTACTGCTGGGATGGGGATCAGTGTGGTTCTGTACCTGATGACTGGAGTTGCAGCACAGAATATTCGCCCGACTGCTGTGATGAGCCGGTCCGCAGATGTTGCATTACGTCATCTCCTCGCAGGTTAGCTGGATGAATACCTTAAGTTTAGGGAACTGTAATTACTTCTGGTTTCGGTTGGGCTGTTGGCAGTGGCGTTTATAAATCCTGTGGAGTACCCATTCAGATTAAGGCATTCTTCAGAGTTTCAAATTCCTCTGTCAGTGTGTCCCTGGGTGCATATCTTCCTTGCACGGCCAAACAGGGTCCGTAATAAGCCCCGTTTGTACTGGACAGGTGCGAAGCTCTGAAAATTTAAGTATTGACCAGACCAGATCTAATACCATTGACTACTACTTCTTTCGTTCGCCTGAAATATGTCTATAACTGCAATGTTGTCTCTTGTATGAATCTTACAGTCTTTTTTAGTTCACTCAGCGGTCCATAGAGTTTATCTTCCACTGTTGTCTCTCTAGGCCAGAAGGTTCGCCTGGATATGTTGTAGTTTGGACAGTCCTGGAGTATGTGCTCTGCTGTCTGCAATGCCAAACCACATGTGCACATGGCTGAGTCACCAATTTTGAATTTTGTGTACATGTGGTTGCATAATCTATTGTGTCCTGTTCTGAGGTGCAGAATAATGACCTGGTCTGTCCATAACGCGGTAATCATCTTGAGTAGGGTTTCTGACTGATTTGATCATTCTTTTCTTTTGGTGGTATGTAATGGGCACATTGGGTTGTTCTTCTTTTGCTCCTTCCTTAGCCAATCGATCAGCTCTGTCGTTTCCGGGGACTCCACAGTGGGATGGTATCCACTGTATGGTGACCTTATGCTGACTGCTAAGTTCAGAAAGTAGTGTCCTTAGAACTGGCAATTTCCCAGACAGGAGCGCCTCTATTATGATTTTGCATCTGTCAATATCACTGCAGGATGTGTACCATGGCTGGTATTTTGTAATTTCTCTGTATTGCTATCTTGATTGCCTCAATTTCAGCATCATAGTTATTTATGGCAGTACTTTCCTGTTGGAACCTTGGCTGTGTCCATAGTATTATCTGGGTATTCTATGTACACTCCCACTCCTCCATTTCGAACAGCATTTTTGTTGACCCATCTGTGTAGACTCGGATCTAGAGATCCTGTGTGTACTCATCATCAAGGAAGCTGAGAGTGGCTGTTCTGCGCTGTACACTGTTCTGTTCTTCTTTGTCAAATATTCCTCTCACTTTTGTCTGGATTTATAGCATTATTATTGTATTACCATTACTTCTGTCTTCCTATTATTCAAGCTGCAACTTTCAACAACCACTGTTTAACAACTATCATTTATTGTAATTCAACCATTACAACACAAATCCCATTTCTAGTAGGACAGTCACATCAGGACAGTGCTACGTGTGCCATGAAGTTCGGGAACTATGTGAGCTTTGGTTTATCACTTTTGTGATAGGAAAAGACTTAAGTCTTTCCTGAGTGTTTTTCCTGAGTTACAAATGTAATGTTCAATAAGACTGAAGTGTATAGTGTTATTCCATATGGATCAAGTCTTTTCCGCAAAGTGGTCTGCCAAAAGTGTCACATAGAGCATAAATTTGATAGCTCTAGCAGTGACCCCTAGGGATCTAAACAAAATTGTGCTCGTGAACTGAATGATCAAGCTCCAAAACGAACCTACGACCTACCGAGCACAAGGCAGATTGCAATATAGCAAACATCTACATTATTTCTATATGTTAAATAACCATTAATGAAATCAACACGAAATAAGGAGCGTCTGGTTGAGTAGCTAGAATGCTGGACTCCCATTCAGGAGTTTGTTAGTTGCAAGTCCTTTACAGGATGTCACAGTCAACCCAAGCATATTTTGGTTGTTTGTGATTTCTTGGCAAGTTTACATTCAGTAGTTTGCCGTTCAGGAGACCCAGGTTTAAATCCTTAGTAAGGGCAGGGAGGGGAGGGGGTGGGGTCAGATTATATGAAAAAACCTTTATGATGATAACAGAGAAGAACAGTATAATATCCAAAATAATAATGAAGGACCATCAATTTTGAAGATGGAGATTCAGAATGCTCTTAACCATATACAATCTGGCAAGACCCCCGGTTCAGACAGCATCACAACAGAAATGATTCATGCTTTCGAAGAATATGGAACAGATAAATTTCCAGCCTGCTGAATACAATATATGATACTGGAAATATACCTCAAGAATTATATAACTCTGTATTTACTGCAATCCAAAAGAAATCAGAAGCCTTTGAATGTGATCAACATCGAACAATTAGTATAATGAGTCACATTACGAAAATTTTGCTAAGAATTATCATGCAAAGAGTTAGGAAGAAAAGCATCATCATTATCATCAAGTGCCCTGCCAGCTGGCGTAGGCATTCATGGCTCTCCACAGATCTCGGTCTTTGGTTTTCTGGATCAACTCTGCTGCTGATATTCCTCCGTGCCACCGTTTCAATCCATCCAGCATCATTTCTCTTGGTCTGCCTCTCTTCCCCTCGATCTTTCCATTTGTCTAGATGTTCTCCAATGCCTCTCTTCTCATTACATGACCAAAGAAAGCTGTTTGTCTCTTTCTTATTGTTGTATATAGTGTTCTAGTTTCATTAGCCTGTTTCAGGCAGTCGTTAGTTACTCTGGCAGTCCAAGGAATTCGCAACATTCGTCTCAGGAACCACATCTCTGTTGCTTCTAATTTCTTCTTAATTTGTTCATTTACATTCCAAGATTCACTGCCATACAGCAATACTGGTTCTACATAGCATTTCAGCACTCTCTTTCTTACACTCAGTGATAGTGACCTATTGCACAAGATACTCTTCATTTTCTGAAATGCGGCCTTTGCTTGCCCTATTCTGCTCTTAATCTCTGTTGTACATCTTCCATCTGATGTTATAAATGTCCCTAGGTATCTAAAATTATTCACTTGGTTAAGAATTTTTCCTTCTATTTCTATGTCACATTTTGGTGTCACCATTTTCTTTGACATCAAGAAAATACAACCTGAAATAGGAGAAGAACAATGTGGGTTTGTAGAAGGCAAGGGTACAGTAAATGCTGTGTAAATACTTTTTTGTGTGTTTGCATATCCTTTACAGAACATCGTTGTCAACATCAGCATCTTTCAGCTGATTGTTGATTTCTTGGCACGATTACGCTCAGTAGTTTGCCATTGCTTTCTGAGCAGCACATACTCCTTAAGTTACCGACACGGAGAGAACCGCTACCGATTCTCACGCACGTCACGTTACGAGAGTATACGGGATTACGGAGAAAGTCGTGTAACCCTAGACCAGGGAGGCCAGCGCGTATATACTGAGAACAGTAATTGAACATTCTATAGAAGTAAACAAAGATCTACACCTTTGCTTTATTGACAACACAAAGGCTTTCGATAAAGTGAGACATGTTGACATGATAAGAATGCTTGAAGATCTACAAATTGATGGGAAAGACCTTAGACTTGTAAAAAAAACATATATTGGAAAAAACAAGCTGCCATAAGAATTGATAATGAAGTAGGTCAATATCAGCCTATTAAGAGAGGTGTGAGACTGGGGTGTGTAATGTCTTCAGAACTTTTTGTCCTGTACAGTGAAAATATTTTTAGAAATATAGACGATATGGAAGGAATCAACACTGGTGGATGATGCATCAATAACATTAGATATGCAGATGATACAGTCTTGATTGCAGACAATGAACAGACCTGCAACATGTAGTAGATGCGGTTGGTGCATACAGTGAACAACCAGGGTTAGAATTGAATTGTAAGAAGATGCAGATTATGGTCCGTATTCTGTATTGGATACAGATTATGGATCCGTATTCTGTATTGGAACTGCGCCAGCGTAAAACAACGGGGCCCTATTTTAGAAAATCTGGTTTACAGGAATGACATTGTAGCGCTCCAGGAGACAAAACTGGGTGATCAGCTACTGTCCGAATTGCCGGCCTTCAAATGTTCTACAAAAGACGACATCTGGGAATGGCGATTCTCATTCGCGACAGCATGGTGGCGTCAGAGCTAGACATAGTCCAGTTGGGACAGTGACGATATACAAATACAGGCGGTAAGAGTTCAATCCAGTCTACCATTCTTGCTGGTTAATGTTTATGCCCGCAACGCGGAGTTATGGTATTCCCAGAAGTGGCAGTGCTTAAGTGGACATAGTAGGTCAAGAGAGAATATGTTATATTCTGTGGCTGATTTCAACGCTAAAGGCAGATCATGGGGAAACATTTCCTCCAACACACAAGGGGAGGAGCTCGAGACTGCACTTGAAACCATTGACCTGGTTTGTATCAACAGTGGCTGTGTCACCAGGACAGCAAGCCGTCCCAGGGATGAGGACAGTGCTATTGATCTGGCGCTGGTTTCTCCTTCAGCTCACTACAGTGTGTAGATGGAGTGTCCTAGGACACCACGGCAGCGACCACCACCCTTGCAGCATATTGGTGGAGAAAGGCAGAACCAGGCAGCACAAGTTAACGGTCAAGACTTTCCAGTATGACAGTACTGTGCAAGATGTGGTGAGTAAAATAAGACGTGACAAGCGCAGAAAGCTTCAGGGCAGGAAAAAAAAGCTGGGAGCAGCCACCGTGGTGGAATCTTGAGGTGGAGAAGGCTGGGTTGGATAAAGCGTAGTGCTGTAAGGAGATGGCAAAATGCCAAGAAGAACAGAGTGGCCATCCAGTCCCTGCATGTACTTAGAAAGAGAATGCACACAAAAGTAAGCTATTTAAAAAAACTGGTCAAGGTGGTTAAAGCGAAAAATGGGAACAGAGGTGTGTCAAAGAGTAAGCACAGACAAGTCACTGAAATTGTTCTGGCGACTAAATAAAAGCATGAGCAGGGTAGTCAAGAATAAGAGAACTTCTGACATCCAAGGTGCTGATCTCATCTGCAGAGGACTGACGAGGACAAAGGCAAAGCCCTCTTTGAACGCTATCTAGAGCAGAAGCAACCAGACAGACATGAGAGGCCGAAATCTTGCCAAAAAGGCCACGTCAGACAGGTGCAAGGCCCAGAACACTTCGGATGAAGACACAGTGACAGTGAAAGAAATCAAGGCTGTGTTTCGACGATAAAAAAATAGCGCTCCAGTGCCAGATGGCATAAGATACAAAGACATCAATAGGTGTACTGACAACGAGCTACAGGAACTAGCAGACATGTACAACAACAGTATAGGGAGTGCTAGCATCAAGGAGGAGTGGTTACACAGCTACCTGATTCCCTTGCCGAAGCCTGGCAAAGACCACACAAAAATTCAGGGATATCGAGTTATAACCATGCAGAATACAATAGGCAAGCTGCTGGAGAAGTTAATTGCCAGGAAAATATCAAGCCAGCTAGAGAAGCAAGGTGTTTTTCCACCTACCCTGGGTGGGTACCGTCCAAAAAGAGAAACCTGGACCAAATGCAGCAGTTTTTGCCCATGATGTCTATGAAGGTTTCCACTCAGGCATTGAAACCTTTGCTGCAGCGATCGATCTTGAGGACGCATACAACAGAGTACCATTGGATTTTTTAATGCTTCAGCTTCTTGAACTCAAAATAAATCCATTCCTCCTTAGTTGGATCGCTGCAGCCCTCTTCCAAAGGAAAGCAGTTTTTAGATGTGGCAGTTGGATGTCGGAACCAACAACAATATATCCTGGCCTACCACAGGTATCACCATTATCTCCGGTACTGTTCCACGCCTACACTGTGAGAATCACCAGTGAGCAGATCACTGGACCTGGCAGAGAATGGTTGCTGTCTTTGGAGCGGTCTCGGCTGGCAAAGATTAGTTTCATCTTCATGCCAGGGCATGCGGGAGTACAAGGGAATGAGCGGGCTGACAAGCTCGCAGGTTAGCGCTACAGTGGAGGGCGGACGCACCATGGACCAGGCTGACATTCTGAATGCTCTATGAGAAGTAAGACTTTTGCGAGAACCAAGTGATGACTGTGAATCTACAACCATGGCCAGACTGCGAGAACAGCAAATTAAAAGAGGGGCGGCCAAACAAGAACACTACGCAGGAAGCCAAAGAAAACTGATAAACCAAACACAGAACTGGTGTCGTTAGCCGCTAAACACTGTGGGATTTGCTGAGGAGGAGATCCGAGCACTTATGGACTGAATGGTTTGATGTGCAATGAGGATGATCTGTCGACTAACTAACTAACTAACTAACTAACTAACTAACTAAGAATTGTCATTGTGAAGGTAGCCTTTTGCTGTGAATCAATACAGTTATCTCGGAACAGTCATAACATCTGATGGGAGAAGCCTTGAAGAAATTAGAACAAGAATTGTCATTGTGAAGGTAGCCTTTTGCAAGATGAAAAACATAATGACCAATAAAAAGATATCAATTGAAACGAGAAAAAGATTGTTGAAGTGTTACATAGAACCTGTAATTTTGTATGGATGTGAGGCGTGGACAATGAGCAGACAAGCTGAAAAACATCTGATGGCTGTGGAAATGTGGTTTCTGAGGAAAATGTAAAGAAAACCATGGACAGACAGAAAAACCAATGAACAAGTCCCTCAAGAAACAAATGAAGATCGTAAAATGATTACAGACATTAGACGTAGACAGTCAACATTTTTTGGGCATGTTATGAGAAGAAATTAATTGGAGAACTTGGTGACAACTGGCAAGATCAAAGGGAAGAGACAAAGGGGAAGGTAAATACCTAGACGGCTTGGCCATATGGTATGGTCCAGATAGAAACACTGAGCTGATCCACGACTCTGGTGATCAAGTGAGATGGCAAAACATGACCGCCCATGCTTATCGGCATGGCATATGATGCACGGATGGACGGAGAACTAATTTTAATATGTGATTGTGAGATCTGGACAATTAGTAAAAATGCAAAAAAGTCTATAAGGCCTTGGTGAGTGTTTTTACAGTAGAATGCTGAAAATACCTTTGACAGGCCAAAATGAGTAATCTTTGAAAGAATTTAAGACATTAAAGACAACCTACCACAAATATCAGAAAGAGGCAGAAATCATTTTGTGACCACATTACAAGAAAAGAAAAACTGGAACATGTTATTACAACTGAAAAGTTTTATAGAATGAGAGATGGATGAAGACAGCAAGAAAAAATTCTTGAAAGCCTTTCATCATGGGATGGAAAAGTGTTGGCACATGATTTGATGCATTCGTTGGAGACTGTAAGATGAAGAGAAGATTGATTGCCCATACAAGTTGGCAAGGAACACGATGATGATTATATGAAATATTTCTAATTGCATATGATTAATATATGATGTGTAAGTGAGCAAACAAGTGAGAGATAGAAGTTCGCAATACAACGGCAACTCAGCACTGCTCGTTTCATTGCCACATTGGTACTTGTCTCTATATCCAGAGAGGTCAGTAATGTTATATCCTATATTTAATAGTTATGACTATGCAACAGGTGGATTGCACTGGGAGTGGGCTGGACTCACATAGTACAACATTAAATCATATACAGTTCACTGCCCTTTTGAAATAGTGAGACAGCATGTTTGCGTGGATGAAACAAGAAGTTAGCTAATCCTGCAATGTGGACCATGAACAGACTTAAGAGGCGAATAAGAAAAGAATGATCATATCCTATGGTCAGAGTGGAAAAAGAATTAGATTACCCTAGAGATTAGACATGTTTGATTCTCTCTTGTGTCAATGTGTGATATTTCCATGTGTTCAGTTAGAAAGCTTGGCCATGGTTGTATGAAATTCTTCACATTACATCATTGCTTTCAATGTTCACTGATTAAAGTATTGGCTGATGACAGTTTACCGCAGGATTTCAACTTTTGTCAACATTACAAGTGTGTTCATACTGTTGTGAGACTTGACCATCTAGGTAGATGATAATACCACTTCAGCAGATCATGACAACTAACATAAGTCTATTGCATATACACAGTTTAGACAATATTTATCTTACCAGTTCCACAGAGATCTCAACTGTTTCAATGCCCATGTCCTGTAGATCTGCATCAATGGCAGAGTCACGACTGTTGTTGTGTCCTACATTATGAAGTTGTTGGCGCCTTGAATCTTTTTCAAGCAGAGCTTCATAACGGCTCCTTGGAAGAAAAAGCATTTAAATAATGTACTGATTTCAAAACAAACCAGCATGTACATAATCCACTGCTTCCACAATTACTCCTATGTATTGACTGACATGAGTATTGACTGCCATGAGATAAGAGACACTCTGCTGTTTGCATTATCATCCACCAGAGAAATGCCATCAGCACATCTCATGTACTGGAAGCGGAGGCAGAATGAATTTTTCCAACCAGTACAGTACTGGAGCTGACCCAGCATCACAATAATGGGTACCAGACAATGTTAGAAATTTCCTGGGAATTGTCTGGGAAGGAAACCGGGCCACTATAATCTCATATGTCGTGACTAAGAATATGTGAAGGCCTAATACTTCACACCACAATGGCAGTATCTGCTATGGGACTACCTTTACCTTTGTTTTAAAAAACATTTATGGAAGTTTTTTTTTTCTAGAGCCAAAATTAAAAGGAGCATTACCTTATAGCAGTCGTGTTAAAAATACACATTTGAAGATCACAACAACACAGATGCCTTTTATAAGATTTTACATAAGCTGCATAATTTCAAGGACATTTCAAACTATCTTAGGATATTTAAGATTTTATTCCTGTGAGGGAAATCAAAAGTTTGCCTGAATTCTTAAGAGCTCAGTTATCTGGTGATATTTTAAATAATTTAAATGTACAAAGCTAATCAAATCAAATGTGGAATTGTGGTTTCTAAATCCAGTCTTGTAGTTACAGAGAATTTAATCTTCAAGTGACTGGTAGTATTACTTCAGCATAAAAATTAATAGAATTGAATAACAAACATGAACGTATGGTACACACCTATAATTCTCACACATCAAATAGTTTAAATTTAAAAAAACTATATCAGTAGTGATTTTAACTATGCATTATGTACGATTTGATAGATATTGTGTGACATTGGTTTTGTTCCCTGTATACATGTATCTACTGTGTTCGCCAGAAATGAGGCGCTAGAACCTCTTGCCCCCGGGTAGATTGGGCCCATTAGATATTACAGCGGCCAATCTAGGAGATGGAAAACTCAGATTATAAACTCCCAAGTTTAAGATGGATTGACGTGCCGAGGACTGAATGGCCATGGGTGAGCTGATCATGAACGTGGAAGCGTCTGGTATGCAGGCAGGGTGGCGCCAGGCGCCATGGACTCCTGAGGGACATCCCCTGCCCCTTCCTTAGCAGGCCTTCCTTAGCAGGCAGGCTCTACTAGGGTGACCTATTATATCCTGCCTTCATATAAAACCAACTATGGAAAATAAAAAGAATTATCACTGATGCAACGGAGAACGTGCTTTGTGCTTGATACCTTTGAAAAATGCCAGTGGGGAGAGAATGAAGTGAAAGAGAAGAGGTAGGGGAGAGGGGGGAAGGAAAAGGATGAAGAGGGCTGGAGCCAGAAAAAAGTAGAAGGAAAACGGATAAAAAATGTATGGGTTGGGTATTGGAATTGCCGTAGTGCAAAGCACCGAGGACCAATTCTGAAGAAACTGGTCTACGATTTTGATGTCCTGATGTTACAAGAACTGAATACAAACTCTTTTAAGTGCCCTGACTATACATGTTACATTAACCCAACCGGGCAGAGAAGACATGGGCAGCATTCGATACTGGATATGAGTGGGTGGGGTCAGGATAGTAAAGAGGTGCAGGGAATGCAGATAAAAATTGGCCAAAACAGCTGGAACCTGATAAATATATATGTAAGTGGGGAATCTTGCATAAGCAGAGAGAGTTGGGACTGGCTGAAAGATTCAGTGGATACCCCTGGTACCAGGTATCTGATACGTGGTGACTTCAATGCCTGCGCCAAGGAATGGGACAGGTCAGGAGAGAATAGACAGGGTACTGCTCTTGGTGAGGCAATGCTTGAGACTGAAGTTGTCTGTCTAAGTGACGGGACACCCACTAGACTAGCAATGAGACTCTGACATGGCCATCGACATGGCACTTGTATCCCAAGAGGCGGCATCAGACATAAAATGGAGTGTCCTTGGAGACCATGGAAGTGATCACCTCCCGTGTTCTGTGCTTACACCTAAGTCCAGCACAGTTAGGGCTGTAAGAGCTCACAGAGCATTCAGTTATGATTGCAACCACTCTTCGCTCTTGGGGCGCCTTATATCACAAGGAAGATCTAAACCATTAAGTAGAATTTTCACCCAACTACCATGGTGGACACCAGAGTTGGAGAATTCATGGAGGGAAAAGAGGGCGGCCATAAGAAATTGGCAGAGGGTGCGGAGAACAACCAATTCAGTTGAAACAGAATTGGAGGAGGTTGAAAGACATAAAAAAGTAAAGGTGCAGGATTTTAAACTCCAGGCAGCAGAGGAAAAAAGGATTAAGTGGGAACAGTTTATCAATGAAGTCGGTGGGGATGTGACATTGGGAAAATTCTGGAGGCTACACCGGCAGATGAAGAGACCGGCTATGCCTGATACACATGGTACTGTATAAGATGATAACAATCGACCTATGACAACTGACAAGGACAAAAGGGAGGCTTTTCTTGCACGATTTTTAAAACAGACGGATCAGCAAGATAGAGCTATTAGAGATAACGTCAGAGAAGCCTTGTCACAGGTCACTAGGAGGGAGGACAGTGAGATTAAGGTGGAGAATATTAGATGGGTACTGGAGCGGGCTAAAGACACAGCGCCAGGTCCAGATGGGGTGAGATACTCCCATATGAGTAACATAAATGATGGGGACTTGGAGGAGATGGCTTTTTGGTTCAACCTAAGCATCAATACGGTGGAAATACCTCACGATTGGCTGCATGGTTACCTGCTCCCACTCCCAAAGCCAGGTAAGGATCATTCCAGACTTAATGGATACTGAAACATAACCCTGCAAAACACGTTTGGCAAAGTCCTCTAAAAGATAGTAGCACACAGGCTCCAGCGACATTTGGAAAGTCGTAATCTGCTCCCAAAGGGCTCAGGAGTTAATCGGCCTAGGAAGGACACCTGGGCCATTGCTGCAACTTTTGCATTTGATGTCTTCGAGGGCTTCCAGGATAAACAAGAGACAGTGGCAGTAGCCTGGAGGATGCGTATAACAGGTTCAGGTATGATTGGTTGATACTGCTGGACATGGAGGTCTGCCCTTGCCTTGTTAGATGGGTTGCGGTGGTCCTTTATGAGCATAAGGTTGCACTGTGCATGGGTTCTTGGACTTCTTACCCTTGTACTATTACACCTGGGTTGCCGCATGGATCTGCCTTGTCCCCAATGCTCTTTAATGTCTACACCAGCAAAATTGCAGCTATTGAAACACCAGGTGTGGGTAGAATCTTGACATTTGTAGATGATGTGCTGGTGTACAGACAGGACAGAGACAAGGCAAGTTTGGCGAAAGACTAGGGTGACAGAGGGGTGCAGGAATGCAGAGGCAGTTATAAACCCAGACAAGGCATCGGTTGTGTGGTACACCCTGGATAATCGGATAGTCAAGGCAGATGTTCCAGGTATTATGTTGAATGGATGTCCTCTTAGTTGAGAAAGTAAAATGAAGTACTTGGGTATCACCTTTGACAGGTGTTTGTCTTTTAAGGATCATGTGGAGGCTTTGGTGGTGAAAGCTGGTAGGGGACTTAATGCATTGAAGGCTATGGCAGCAACCGGAGTAGATCAGAGGATGCTGTACAGGCTCTTTCAGCAGTTCATAATTTCTGTCATTGAGTATGGTTTGGGGCTGCTGACAGTATCAAAGATCCAGCTTGAAAGGTTGGAGCGCATACAGAATACTGCCATGTGAGTAATCCTGGGGTGCACAAAGGAAACACGAGTTATATGCATGAGGCATATCATGGTGCTACCAACAATGACGAATAGGCATAGGGTCCTTCAGGCCAAATGGTACCTGAGAGTTGCTGCAGAGCGATCACTCGCTGTATGCAGCCATGGATATAGTCAAGGGTCATAGACGAAGACGAGGGAGGTCCTGGATGGCACAGGCAGAACTATCTATACGTCAGATGTGTGATCTAGAGACCATCAATCGTGAAAAAGAGTGGGCTGAAGTACCGGAAGACATGACGGGCTGGTGCAAGGTAATAATAACACTGGGTCGTGAGTGCAGGGAATGGGCAGTGGCCGCACTGAGTTTGAAGTGAAACAGCTGATACAGAGTAACACACATCAAGGCAACATAGTCATCTAAACCGATGGGTCAGTTGGAGAAACAGACGTAGTGGTGGGGTTTATTGCAAAGGCTAATGGACCGAGTCTTGAAAAAGGAGAGCTCTGGCATATGAGACTAAGACCTCCGCATGAGAATGGAGGTGGAGGCAGTAACAGCGGCATTCGTTGGCTGGAAGGAGACTACGCAACACACATTGTATTCATTACGAATTCAAGGAGTATGCTTAGTAAGGTGGAAAGGAATGTTTCGTGTGGAATGGCTATCGCCGCTTCAGAGGTCACAGATTGTAAGAATTGTATGGATATTTGCCCTGGCCATGCGGGGTGTCGGGGAACGAACAGGCTGATAGTGCTAGCAGGGAATAACCTCTTGGTGGCTAGATTGCCTATGGACAAGAGGGAAGGTGGCGTTGCACTTGTGGGAACCAGGTTGGTAGAAGCGACAGGAGTAACTAGATAGAGAACCCATATGTGGAAAGAATGAGATTGCGGGGGATCGGAGGGGTTCTGGAAGAATCTCAAAAACTGAGAGGGAAGACCAGGAGAACTTTTAATCAGATAGCAGTGGGAACGATTAGTAGTATGACTCTTCGCTGGCTATTGAACAAGGGGACGGAGCTTGTAAGGGAATGTCCTGAGTGCAGTGACGGCAGTTCTTAACTCAACTCAACTCAATTAATTAAAAGCAAGCCAGATGGTGGGGAAGGGTGACTGACCTATTACTTTGCTTATGTTGTGCTCAAGTGCTAGAACGCTTGTTGGGGAATTGTCTTGTGGTAATCTATTATTTTAATGAACAACCTGATTTTCTGCTTTTTAATCTAGTCTAACAATGATTTTGTCCCCACTTGTTACAGATATAACTATTTCTTATCCTATCTTCTTATGTTACACTTAAATCTGACATAGATCTGAAATTTATGTTGTTTGAAATTATTTTTCCTCGTTATTGTGAGTATCAAAGTTTGACACTAATTGCATAGTACTGATAAGAATATTGTTGAAGAGTCATTCTATTGTCTGTGTGTCAGATGTTACATGTCTGTTCTGCAATGATTGTGACATATCCAATAATTTGATTTGATTTGTTGCATCTATATTTGATTTCTGATGTCATTCTTCAATCAGGTAATATTATGCTCTTCAGGTATTTAAAATGTTTTGCTGTAACATGTTTGATTTGTTTTAGTTGAGGATTTTGTTTATGACGAGGGCGAGTCAATAAGTAAGTCACACAGTTCTGTGGGATAGCGGATAAATGTAGTTGGTGTTTTCTACAGGTGTCGTTAAGTGACAGCTACATCGAACTTTACATTCCCATTCGTCAGGTGGCGTTAAGTGTCTCATGCGCATGCGCAGCACATAAAGAAAATGGCGACTGTACTTACGCGTTGCAACCAAAGAGCAACGTGCTGTTATGCATTTTTTGTGGGCAAAAGGACTGCCTGCAAAGGACATTAATAGGGAAATGCTTCCTGTTTATGCTGACAAATGCTTGTCCCGTAAAGTGGTGCATAGCTAGGTAAAAAAACATCCTTCTTCGCCTTGTGTCCAAAAATTCAAGGTTACGCCATCAGTAGGGAAGGTTATGCTGACAGTGTTCTGGGATTGTCAAGGCGTGCTTTTAACCAATTTCAATGAGAAAGGTGACAATGTGAATTCTGAATACTGTGTTCATTTTTCTATTCTATTCATTTTTATTCATTTCTATTTTATTTCTATTCATTTCTATTCATACTGTGAAGTTCTATCGATGCTTCATGATGCAATTCGAAGAAAACGTCCAGGACTGCTGACTAGAGGGGTGTTGCTTCTTCATGACAATGCCAGACCACATACGCTCGATTAACTCAGGAGCAAATTAACAACTAAGGTGGGAAGTTCTAGAACATCCACTTACAGCCCGGACTTAGCCCCTAGCGATTTCCACCTTTTTGGTTCACTGAAAACCCACCTTGGCGGAGACATTTCGCGAATGACGCCTAAGTTGAATGTGAAGTGAAAACGTGGTTTAGAAAAACAGAGCACTGCAGTTCTATGCAGCAGTTTGGGAGGACTGATAAAACGATGGGAATAAGTGCATCAATGTTGGTGGAAATTATGTTGAGAAATAAAGGGACAATGTATGAATACAAATAAACTGGTTTCAAGTTGTGATCATATTTAGTTATTTTTCTGCAGCCAATTGTGACTTATTTATTGACTTCCCCTCATATTTCTTTTCTTCTGATGGTCATAATCCCCTTCATCTTGACTTGTCTTGCCACTGGCCTCAGATTGACTCAGGCGAGAGAGTGAGTTCGACGAATTGTGCAACTATTCCTCACTTTAATCCAATTCATCGTGCAAGTTATTCTTCATCCAACTTCATATATCACCTTCATGCCCTGTGGTGATGGGCGAGCTGCGAAGCGGCAGGCATGGGTACGCTGGCAGCCATAGTCGCAGACCTGCACACAGGCAGCTCAAGCCATATGGTCATCTTCTATTGACCGGAGCAGCAGTGGGATTCGGCAGCCCCTTGAGTGACAGAGCAGCCCTACATAAGAACGCACTGCTCACCTCAATAGCATGAGGAAGGGGCTAGAAAAGGTGCCCTAAATAATGTCTGCTCCATCATTACCTAACCAGCTAGCCGCGGCTGGTGGGTACCCTATACTGTGGTCGACATATAAAGTAAAAACAGGTAAAGCTAAAAGAGCAAACCATATTTCCTTGACAATCAGAACTTGGAATGTAGAGTAGGGAGCGTCTGGCCCAGACAGACGAACAGCACTGATTGGGAGAGAGCTGGGCAGGTACAACATCGGCATTGCAGACTTGAGCGAGACACGACTTGCAGAAGAAGGCCAAATCTGTGAAGTAGGTGCCGGCTACACATTCTTCTGGAGTGGAAGAAAAAGCGAGGAAAGACGCCAATCCGGTGTGGGATTTGCCATTAAGTTGGCCCTGGTTGGCAAACTTGCTGAATATCGAAGGCCATAAATGACAGGCTTATGACCATTAAGTTACCCCTGCTGAAAGGAAAGAAGCATGCAACCATCGTGAGTGTCTACGCATCAACCATGACCAATGAGGACCTGTACAACGTATTAACATCTGTTCGCAAAGGAGACAAACTTATTCTCCATGGGGATTTCAATGCTAGAGTAGGCAAGGACACAGCCTCTCGGAGTGGCATCATCGGAAATTGTAACAGCAATGGATTCCTCCTCCTTCAGACCTGTGCCGTACACGATCTCCTGATCACCAACACAATTTTCCGTCTTCCCACGAGAAGTAGGACATCGTGAATGCACCCTCGCTCAAAACACTGGCACCTCATTGACTATGTCATCATCAGGAGGAGTGACAGACAAGATGTTCGGGTGACAAAATCCATATGTGGTGCCAAATGTTGGACAGACCATCGTCTCATTATTTCGAAAATAAACATACACATCAAACCACCTTGGCGTCCTCAAGGGATAAAAATGCAAAAGAAAAATTAATTGTCACCAGCCTAAACAGCAAAACAAAATGCAGCTGTTGTTTGAAAATATGCTGGAAAACTGCCTCAAGCTCAATGCTGCAGCTAAACAGGATGCGGAAACAGAGTGGAGAGCCCTAAAGGACATAATTTACAACACTGCTATGGAAATCCTGGGTCCAGCCCGCTGAAAGCATAAAGACTGGTTTGATGAAAATTTCGAAGACATCAACCAATTGCTGGCTGAGAAACATCTTCTCCTCAAGGCATATTTGAATGACCCGAAGTCAACATCAAAAAAAGATGCCTTCAATAACATTCGGAGAGTAGTGCAGCATAAACTTCGGCACATGCGGAACTACTGGCTGAGCAACAAAGCTGATGAAATTCAAGGCTTTGCTGACAGACAAGATATGAAAAACTTCTACGACTCACTGAAAGTAGTCTATGGTCCTACATCACCAGGCATAGTTCCCCTCCTCAGTGCAGATGGGGGAACACTGGTCACCAATTTGAAAGAAATCCTTCAACGCTGGGCAGAGCATTTCAGCAACATCTTAAATGCAACTTCATCGATGATGAAACCATCAACTGCCTTCCCAAATTCCCACTAATGATACACTTGATGACCTGCCAACCATAGTGGAAGTAAACATGGATAAGCGTAGTGCTGTTAGGAAATGGCAAAACGCCAAGAAGAACAGAGTTGCCCTTCCTAGTCCTTGCGTGCACTTAGAAAGAGAGATGCACACAAAAGTAAGCTACTTAAAAAAACTGGTTAAGGTGGTTAAAAGTGAATAATGGGCAGAGTTATGTCGAAGAGTAAGCACAGACAAGTCACTGAAATTGTTCTGGTGACTACATAAAAGCATGAATGGGGTAGTCAAGAATAAGAGTATTCCTGACTTCAAAGGTGCTGACCTCATCTGGAAGAGCCCTCTTCCAACGCTATCTAGAGCACAGCAACCAGACAGACATGAGAAGGGGAAATCTTGCCAAGGAGGTTACCTCAGATAGTTGTAAGGCCCAGAACATTTCGGATGAAGACACAGTGACAGTGAAAGAGATCAAGGCTGTGCTTCAGCGATAAAAAAAACAGCGCTTCAGGGCCAGATGGCATAAGGTATGATGACATCAATATGTGTACCAACAATGAGCTAGAGGAACTAGCAGACATGTACGACAGCAGTATAGGGAGTGCTAGCATCAAGGAGAAATGATTACACAGCTATCTGATTCCCTTGCCGAAGCCTGGCAAAGACCACATGAAAATTCAGGGATATCGAGTAATAACAATGCTGGAGAAGTTAATTGCCAGAAAAATATCAAGCCAGCTAGAGAGGCAAGGTTTTTCCCACCTACCCTGAGAGGGTTCCGTCCAAAAAGAGAAACCTGGACCAATGCAGCAGTCTTTGCCCATGATGTCTATGAAGGTTTCCACTCAGGCATTGAAACATTTTCTGCAGCGATTGATCTTGAGGACGCATACATCAGAGAACCATTGGATGTTTTAATGCTTCAGCTTCTTGAACTCAAGATAAGTCCTTCCCTCCTTAGTTGGATCGCTGCAGGCCTCTTCCAATGGAAAGTAGTTTTTAGATTTGGCAGATGGATTTCAGAATAATATATCCTGGCCTGCCACAGGGATCACTATTATCTTCGGTGCTGCTCAACGCCTACACTATGAAAATCACCAGCGAGCAAATCATAGGACCGGGGAGGACGATGTGTTAGTGTACCGTCAGAGTAAGGATAGAGAACAGGTTGCTGTGGAACTACAAACCAAACTCAATCACATAAGCACTTGGTGTGTTGAAGCTGAGGCAATGGTCAACCCAACAAAGGCAACAGTGACATGGTTCTCTTTGAATAACTATATTGTCAACACCCCAACGCCAACTGTAAATCTGGGTTCAGAGACTGTGGACAGAACGCAGCAATGAATTACCTGGGGATATGATCTGATCGAAGCCTCGCTTATACTTAGCACATAGATGAGGTGATAACAAAGACCAAGCAGGGTTTGGCTGCGATGCAAATGATGGCGGCAGCAAACTGCGAGCAGTGCCATCTATGTCTTCTTTATGAGGGTCTGGTCCTTTCTGTTTTGGAGTATGCGATGGCAATCCTGACTCTCAGCAATAAGCAAATGGAAAGGATGGAAAGGATACAGAACAAAGCTATGCGTATTATTCTTGGATGTACAAGAAATACAGTATGCAGGGTGATGCGCTACCTTCTTGATTTTCCAACCATGAGGGACAGAATACAAATTTGCCGAGCATGTGCCTACCTCAGAGCAAACACAACATCCACTGCATAGCGAGATTAAGAAGGTAAAGGGCAGCAGGTTAAAAAGAGGCAAGTCGTGGATGGGTCAAGCCGAAGACATTATTCAATAGGTGTGTTCACTTGAGGACTTAGAACCTGGCGAGGAATGGGTACAAGTACCAACAGAGTTCTGTACATCCTTTTCAGTGTGCATCCAACTAGATAGGAAATGCAGACAAGAAAATCCAGTTGCTGTGGAGGCGGAAGTAAAGGCTCTGATCTTTGAGGATTCTTAAGAGGATGATGCTGTCATTTACATGGATGGGTCGGTTGTTCAAGGAGTGAGAAGATCATGGGCCTTTACAGATCAGGTTGGAGGGAAAATTGTGAAGGAAGAGTCTTGTGCTTTTGCGTTGACCTCATTCAATCGGGCATGTATCCTTAGTGACTCAATGAGTATGCTCAGGAGGATAGAGATGGGGTTGGTCAGAAGAGAGTGGTTGCTGTCTCTGGAGCGGTCTCGGTTGGCAAAGATAAGTTTCATTTTCATGCTAGGGCATGCGGCTGTACAAGGAAATGAGCAGGCTGACAGGCTTGTAGGTAGGGCTACTGTGGAAGGCGGACGAGCCATGGACGAGGCAAACATTCTGAATGCTCTACGAGAAATAAGTCATTTACGAGAAACAAGCGATGACTGTGAGTCTATTACCATGGTCAGGCTGCGAGAACAGCAAGTTAAAATAGGTGCGGCCAAACAAGAACACTACGCAGGAAGCCAAAGAAGATTAATAAACCAACACAGAACTGATGTTATGAGCCGCTACACACTGCGGGATTTGCTGAGAAGGGAATCCGAGAACTTATGGACTGAATGGTTCATTATGCAATGAGTATGATCTGTCGACTAACTAACTAACTAAACAAAGTCATCCAGCAACTTTCCAGCGGTAAGGTGCCTGGTCCTGACTCCATTCCAGCAGAGATATACAAGAGCAGCTTCACCAAGTCTCTACAAACATATGGGTGAACAAGACCATGCCACAAGATTTCAAGGACGCATCAATAGTCCACCTTTACAAATGTAAAGGAAACCACCAATCTTGCGACAACCACCAAGGCATTTCCTTGCTCTCAATTGCAGGGAAGATACTCACCAGAATTCTACTCAATTGCCTCATGGCCTATCTCAATCAAGGCCTTCTTCCTGAGAGTCAATGTGGCTTCAGAAAAGACGAGGAACTGTTGACATGATTTTTGCTGCAAGGCAGCTGCAAAAGAAATGTCAGGAACATAACTCTGAAATGTTGTCTACTTTCATTTACCTTACCAAGGCTTTTGATACAGTCAGCAGAGAAGGACTGTGGAAGATTATGGCGAAATATGGCTGGCCACAAGAGTTTGTTCATATAGTGTGGTTATTTCATGATGGTATGCAGGCAAGAGTACAGGAAAGTGGTGAACTGTCTGAGCCCTTTCCTGTCACCAATGGAGTGAAGCAAGGATGTGTCCTGGCACCAACACTGTTCAGCCTCATGTTTTCAGCTATGCTGACGAATGCCTTCGAGAACAACGACACTGGAATAGACATCAACTACTGCATGGATGGAAAGTTGTTCAATCTCAGAAGGCTGAAAGCTGATTGATTGATTGATTGATTTAGGAATCGACATCACAGCATTCGGGGCTTTCCCATAAGCGCTCCGTCCCCATCCTCAGCAGCCAGTGAAGAGTTCCAACACAATAGTTCCAGTAGCAATCTGATTATACGTCTGTCTCGCCTTTCCTCTGAGCGTCGAGCGTCGGCCAGATCCCCTCGTCACTCCTCGCTGCCTCATTCTTGCCAGACTATGGTGATCCATTTGCTCCTCTGAGGTGTATACGTGCTCCCACAAGGCCGCAACCACGTCTGCCCTGTCATGTATCAATACTCCACCAAGTTTTGCCGAGCCAGCCAATCTGTCCGCCTGTTCATTCCCCAGCACACCGGCATGCCCCGGAGAAAAGATCCAGGTGATGCTTGCCACCCGTGACCTCCGAAGCGAAGCAAGCCACTCTGCACGAAGCCTGCCTGTCCTCACCCTCCTCAGCATGCTTTCTGAGTCAGTTACAATCACGATGTGTGTATGTATCGTGTTCTCCATCCAGCGGAAAGCTGCACTGACCGCCTCCACCTCCATTCTTAAGCTAGATGTTGTGGTATCATACGCCAGGCTCTCCTGCACCAAACGTCGACCATTAGCTTTTGCTAAGAATCCCCAGGCACTTCTCCTACCTCTCAACACCGAACCATCTGTGTAGATAATCACATCACCTGGGCGAGCATTATCCTGAATTAGTTGCTGGATTTCCACTTCCGTGGCCCCTGCTGGCCACTCCCTGCACTCCCGGCTCAATGTGATTATAACTCTGCACAAGTCTGACTGCTCCGCTGGCACTCTGACCCACTCCTCTCCTCGCCTAATGTTCTCCAAGATGCACACCTGTCTGATCGTATCCTCCGCCTGAGCCATCCATGATTTCCCTCTTATCAGTCGCTGACCCTTAACTGCGTCCAGCGCCTTTAGCAACGGGTGATCTGTGTCTGCAGCTACTCTGAGGTATGCCTTCGCCTGCATCACCTTGTGCCTACCAGCAACAGTCGGCAGACCAAGGATGTAACGCATACACACTACTGGGGTGTCTCTGGTGCATCCCAGAATGACCCGCATAGCTTTGTTCTGTATGCGCTCTAATTTCACCAGCTGACCCTTTGAGACAGTGAGCAGTCCTAGTCCATAATCAATCACTGAGACGATCAAGTGCTAGTATAGTGTGAAGAGCATTCTCTGCTCTGTGTCCATTGCAGCCATAGTTTTAAGTGCATTGAGTCCCTTTTGAGATCTTGTCACAGGCTGAAAGCTAAAACCAAAAATAACAGTGACACCGCAAAAGAGCTGCTGTTTGCTGATGGTTGCGATTGCGCTCTATATGCCAACTCAGAGGCAGACATGCAACACGTTTCAGTTTTCTCATATGCCTGTGTCAACTTTGGGCTCAATATCAACTTGGAGAAGACTGTAGTTATATACCAGCCAGCTCCAGTTAGGTCATGCTGGAATGTGAGGCAACAAGCATGCGGATCTATATATATATATATATATATATATATATATATATATATATATATATATATATATATATATATATATATATATCTTAGGAGCATTCATTTGAAATCCGTTCGTGCTGCACCGCGCGTAATTGCGTACGTTGAACATGATCATGTCATAGTCACGTGATAAGTAATGACCAATGAATACAAGAGCATGTGCTTATCGTCCCCTGATGCATAGGTTCTGATTCTGACCATTGATAAAATGGCCGGGTTGATCCAAAATCTGTCCAAAGAAGCTCAAAGAGTGGTGATTCAGTTTCTTTCATTTGAAGGATGTCGACTAGTGGACATTCATCGAAGAATGCAGGCAGCGTACGGTAACAAATGTGTGTCAAAGACAACAGTGACAGACTGGGCACAAATGTTTCGGAAAGGACATTAGTTCACGACAGATCTTTGACGGCCGGGTCAAGCGCATATTGTTGCAACAGAAAAAACCATCACTGAAATTGATGCAGCAGTACAGATGAACCGTTGTCGAAGCATACGTTCGCTAGCGAAAGAATTTGATGTGTCAATTGAGACAATTCAAAAGGTCGTTCGTAAGAAACTGCAATATCAGAAGGTGTGTTCACAGTGGGTACCACGGATGCTGACCGACCACGAAAAAGAGGAATACATGGGAAGGTGTTTGAACCACTTGCTGCGTTACAGAGTGGAGGGTGATGCATTTCTCTTCCGCATAGTGGCAGGTGATGAATCATGGTGTTACCACTTTGAGCCGAGCAGCAAAAGAGAGGGTATGCAATGGAAGCATGCTGGATCATCAAAAGCCAAAAAATTCAAGTTACAGGTTTCTGCTGGTAAAAATATATATATATGAAAGACATAATGACTTTCCCCTCATAGATACAATTTGCTAAACAATTATAAAACCACCATAAACCTACAACAGCAATCATAACACAAAAACACAATTACAACAATTTTCTAAAACAAATGTCTACTGACTTTAAAGCCTTCAACTCTTTGACAGCCTCATTTTTCTGCCTCTTAAAGTCATCTGAATCCCGCAAGGCTTGAGCAAGATCACTGACTGCCCTGTCTCTATCTCGTCTCAGATTGTCACAAAGTGTCCTAATGCTTTCCCTTTCTTGCACAATTTTGTCACGTTCATTGAAAGCTTTGTCCCTGTTTTTATTTGCATTTTCTGCATCTTGCTCAGCACCTATGGGGAAACAAATGTATAACTTGCAAAAATAACAATCTTTTAGTCAGGGAGATAAAGATAACAAACACTTTAATCTTATATTAAACTTACCAGAAATAACTTATGTGTATGTATATTGACTTCAAAAACATTCAAACAGCTCATATGTTACTCAGGCCCCAAACAGGGACGTAAAGATACACCATCATCATGTTCCATGATAGTAAGCATGGGTGGTTAATGTTCACCATCTAACACAATCACCAGAGTCTTGTAGGGTCTGTGTTCTTGTTCCAATTATGGTATCCAGGTATTTATCTCTCTGCCTTGCCATTGGCGCTTTTACAACCAATGTTGCAGTTGTCATTAAGTTTTCTGGTTTATTTTCCCCATATTATGCCCAAAAAACATCTTGACTGTCTAAATCTTATTTCTCTAATAAATTTATCCAAATCAAATTATGGTTTTTCTATTCATCCATGTGGTTCTCATCACTCTTCAATAAAACAACATCTCCACAGCCTCCACAATAATTCCTAACATGACTACCATTTGACCATGATTTGCTTCTGCACATCAGGATTGGCTCTTAAGACCTGTTTTCTTCACCTCAACTGATAAAGATAAATTGCAGAGAATATTCTTCATCTTGTGAAATGCTGCTTTTCTGTGGGCTACTGTACATTTAACTTTTTAAATACTTCTTCTAGCTGCTGTTATTAAAGTACCTAAATAGGTAAATACATTGATGTGTTTCAGACTGGTTTCATTCACTTTAAGGTTGCATTTGGAAAGACTTGTTTCTTTTTAATTGCAGGCACTTCTGTGTTTCTATTATATACATCCCTTTTTTTCTAACTTTCTGTGGTAAATGTACCTATCATTTCTTGTAACTGTTTCATTTTCAGCAAACAAAACCATGTCTTCAGCATAACACATGTTGTTTACATTATACCCACCAACTGATATACATGCCGTGTCTTGTATAGACCTCATTATTATTTTGTTGTACAAATTGAATAGATCAAGTGATTGAACACAATCCTGTTTTAACACCATGTTAATATGATGATATGTTCCCAATTAATTGTCAGTTATTATGGCTGCTTTCTGTCTCCAATACACTTTTATTTTCTCAGCTCCTTACCATCAATGATTAAAATGTCTAACATTCTACTTATCTGTTCAAGTTTCACTGTATCGTATGTTTTCATCATCATCAAGTGCCTAGCTGATTGAACTGTGATCTCCGATGACATGGATAAATTCATGTGCTTATTCTTCTTCTTCTTCTTCTTCGTTCATCTGAAGTTTTTTTTTTCCTGACGTGATTGTGTTGTGCCTGTTTACAGTAGAGCTGCGTTCTTGCGCTGTTAGGCTTACACATCCGACTTCTGCGGGCATTTGTTGACTGGGTTAACCTTCCTGGGGGTTTCTTAGGACGTTTGACTCTCACTGTTGTGGTGTTATCCCCCATCCCAGCTGGCCCATATAGAACAGCCAAACACATCCTGGTCAGCCCTCAAGGGAAGGCAGGGGCAGACCATGGACATTCCTCGCCATTCAAGGAGGCTTCCATACTTGCAGAGCCGACACACAGTGCTCTGGTACTGGGCTCACCCAAGGAATCGTCACGTCCTGCACATGGCTGCTTAGCCTCACTTCCGTATATTGGGTCTTGTGTTCACCATGGGCTGTTCTTCCGGAAACCAGAAGAATGCAGTCTGCAGATGACATCCACACAGTAAGCTTTTGATTCGGACTTTCCACGTAATGGATTTGCTATCTAAGCAATATTCCATTTCATGCCCCTGGGACGCTTTTGTAACCGACATACCTGTGTTATGAAGTGTGGCAGTCTAAATACTTCTTCGTGCACCTTTAGATGTCAACCTGAATATAGTTAAAGTAAGCTGCAGTCAACTTGAGCTTGTTGATATCACCATAAAGCTTGTCCTCAAATGAAGCAGGTGTGGGCCAAAATATCTTTCTCTGTTCTGCATATATTGGGCACTCCTGCAGCAAATGTTTAGCTGTCATTTTACCAGTTCCACAATTACATTCATCGGTATCTCCTATCTTTAGTTTATTGAACAAGTGGTATTTCAGCCTGTTATGTCCTGTGCAGAGTCTGTAGATTGCTACTTGTTCTCTTCGGTCGAGTTTGTAATATGCATCATCCTTCTGGTGGCCTGAATGCTCTGATTCCCATTTGGTTCTATAAGTGCTTTTTATAAACCTTTTTGCCTCATTATAGGTTATGTCTAATGAGGAATTGTGCAACACATGGAAAGAATATTTTGTTGAATTACTAAACTGTGAAGCTCCAAGTAACACTTTCCCACAGGAAGAGGTTCTAACGTGTGAACCACAGACTCAAGAACCTGCATTTGAAGAAATCCTATATGTAATCACACGACTTAAAAACAATAAGGCAACAGGGGCCGATAGAATTGCTGCTGAATTTATAAAGGCAGGTGGCAATGCATTACATCTAAAGCTATACGAACTAATAATAAAAATCTGGAGGACAGAAGAATTACCCCATGACTGGAAAGAGTCATTATTGATACTATCTTTAAGAAAGGAGACAAGTTCCAATGTGAAAATTATAGAGGAATATCACTACTGTCCACAAGCTATAAGATATTATCCGCAGTATTACTAAATAGACTAAAACCATATTCAGAAGACATATTAGGTGACTACCAGGCGGGTTTTAGACAAAACAAATCAACAATAGATCAGATATTTATCTTACGACAAATAGCCGAGAAAAATTGGAAATATAAAAAAGATCTCCATAACATTTTTGTGGATTTTAAAAAGGCTTATGATAGTGTCCATAGGAATAGTCTATGGAATGCTATGCAGGAATTTGGAATACCAAGGAAGTTAATCAACATGACCAGACTATGCATGGAAGATACTTATAATATAGTAACATATAAAGGCAGGAAATCAGACCCTTTCCAAATAACATCTGGCTTGAAACAGGGTGATGCACTATCGCCGCTACTCTTCAATCTGGCTCTAGAGAAAGTTGTAAGGAAGGTAAAGGAGGAATGTGATATTGGAGGAACATCCAAGCTGCTTGGTTATGCAGATGATATAGATATTATAGGGGAAAATGAACAAAAGACATTGGAAATATTGACTCACTTAAAGGAAAAGCCCAACAGATGGGGCTGGTTATCAACCAAGATAAGACAGAATATATGGTAATTTCAAGAGAAGGAATGGCTAAAAACTCTGGCCACATACAAATAGAAAATATGACCATTAAAAGAACGGAAACATACAAATACCTGGGTACAATCTTCAACTGCTCCAACATCATAAGGGAAGAAATACAAACTAGAATCAATTCTGGAAATAAGATATATTATGCACTACAACATCTACTAAAATCAAATGCGCTATCTCTTAACACCAAAATCACAATATACAAATCACTGATCAGACCAGTTGTGCTGTATGGCTCTTGAAACCTGGAGTACAACGAAAGGAGACGAAGCCTTAGTTACAAACCTTTGAGAACAAAGTTTTAAGACGCATCTTTGGACCCATTAGGGATACACAAAGTGGAGAGTGGAAAAGTTAGTTAGTTAGTTAGTTAGTCGACAGATCATCCTCGTTGCACATCGAACCATTCAGTCCATAAGTGCTCGGATCCCCTCCTCAGCAAATCCCGCAGCGTGTAGCGGCTAACGACGCCAGTTCTGTGTTGGTTTATCAATCTTCTTTGGCTTCCTGCGTAGTGTTCTTGTTTGGCCACCCCTCTTTTAATTTGCTGCTCTCGAGTCTGGCCATTGTTGTAGATTCACAGTCATCACTTGGTTCTCGCAAAAGTCTCACTTCTCGTAGAGCATTCAGAATGTCAGCTGGTCCATGGCGCGTCCGCCCTTCCACAGTAGCCTCACCTGCGAGTTGTCAGCCCGCCATTTCCTGTACTCCCGCTATGACCCTGGTCACGAAGATGAAATTAATCTTTGCAGCCGAGACCGCTCAGAGTTGCAGCAACCATTCTCTTCGGATCGACCCCTCCTCTATCCTCTTGATCATGTTCACTGAGTCGCTAAGAACAGGCCCTAGTGAATGTCTGTGTCTCGAGCCATGTTATGCCTTTACTTACTGCCATTGACTTCCATGGTCAGGCTACTTGTGGTTCAGTGAAAGCACCAGAGTCCTCCTTCACAATTCTCCCTCCTGGCCCGAGCTGTAAAGGCCCATGAGGCTTCTCACATGTCGGACGACCGACCCATCTGTGTAGATGACCGCGTCACCGTCTAGCGAATTCTCGAAAATCAACGCTTGTACTTCAGCTCAACAGCAGCCGGATTTTCTTGTCTGCATTTTCTATCTAGTTGGATGCAAACTGAAAAGGATGTGCAGAAGTCTGTTGGCACTTGCACCCACTCCTCGCCAGGTTCTAAGTCCTCAAGTGAACACACCTGTTGAAGAATGTCTTCGGCTTGACCCATCCACGACCGACCTCTTTTTAACCTGCTGCCCTTCCCTCCTAATTTCACTATGCAGTGGATGTTGTGTGTTTGCGTTAATTCTGAGGTAGGCGCGTGCCCTGCAACCTTGTATTCTCTCTTCAATGGTTGGAAAATCAAGAAGGTAGCGCATCGCCCTGCATGCTGTATCTCTTGTACATCCAAGAATAATGCGCATAGCTTCATTCTGTATCCTTTCCATCCTTTCTATCTGCTTATGGCTGAGAGTCAGGATTGCCATTGCATACTCAAAACAGACATGACCAGCCCCTCGTACAGAAGACATAGATGGCGCTGCTCACAGTTTGCTGCCGCCATCACCCGCATCGCTGCCAAACCCGCTTGGCCTTTGTTATCACCTGGTCTATGTGCACATTATAAGCAAGGCTTCGATCAAACCGTATCCCCAGGTAATTCATTGCCTGCGTTCTTTCCACCGTCCCTGAACACAGCATTACAGTTGGTGTTGGATTGTTGACAATATGATTATTCAACGAGAACCAAGTCACTGTTGCCTTTGTTGGGTTGACCATTGCCCCAGCTTCATCACACCAAGTACTTATGCGATTGAGTTCGGTTTGTAGTTCCACAGCAACTTCCTCTCTATCCTTACCCTGACGATACACTAAAACATCATCGGCATACGACAATGCCGTGGAGAGTGGAAAAAGAAGAAGTAACAAAGACATTTATGATCTGTTTTAAGTCCCCGCTAATCACTGGTATCATGAAGGCTAATACACTCCAATGGCTGGGACATATAGAAAGAATGGAAGACAATAGGGAAACAAAACTCGCTTACACTCAGGAAATAATGACCGTAGACCCCGAGGTAGACCAAGAAGACGGTGGAGATATAATATGTATACAGACCTACAAGCACTTGGAATCAATGACTGGCAAGAGAAGGTCCACCAGAGAGACGAATGGAGACGGATTGTATCTGCAGCAAAGAACCTCAATGGCTCGGAATGCTGAAGAAGAAGAAGAATATAGGTTATGTCTATTGTCAGGTTGTGGTAGTCATCTGCCTTTTTTGCTGGTCTGTCAGCCTCTTCATTTCCAGGTATACTGCAATGTGATGGGATCCACTGTATTACAACTTTTTTTTATTTCTGGCATAGACCATGGAGTGCTGCTCTTAGGTCAGCTAGTTCTGTGCTGTTTTTGCTCTCCAGTATTGAGACAGCTGACTATGCATCTGTGAAGATAGCTATTTGCTTCTCTTTATTTTCCTCCATCAAGAGCATTTCTGCTGCAGTTTTCAAAGCCTCTACCTCCGCTTTGAAGTTCCTTGAAAATTTTCCAGTTGCCACTGACAGTTTTTTCACTCCACTTTTTAAATTTTGGAGAATTCCTCCTCCTCCATTTTGTATTGCATTTTTTGCTGATCCATCTGTTTATGCATGGGTCCAATTGCTGCTTGGGTAATGTTCTTTTATGTAGTTTAGGGTTATTTTTCTTCTTTCGGTTTCATTCTGAGTGTTCTTTTTCTCAATCAATCAATCAATCAATCATGTGCCATGCCAGAAAGCGTGGGCGGTCATGATTCGATCACCAGAGTCGTGGATCAGCTCAGTGTTCCTGTCTCGACCATGCCATGTGGCCAAGCCATCCAGGTATTTTCCTCTCGGTCTTCCTCTTGGTCTGTTCCCTTCGATCTTGCCAGTTCTCACTAAGTTCTCCAATTCATTTCTTCTCATAACATGCCCAAAAAATGTTGACTGGCTACGTCTAATTTCTCTAATCAATTTACAATTTTCATATGTCTCCTGTAGTACTTGATCATTGGCTTTTCTGTCTACTCATCGTATTCTTTGCATTTTCCTCAGAAACCACATTTCTGTAGCCATCAGATGTTTTTCAGCTTGACTGCTCATTTTCCAAGTTTCACATCCATACAAAAGAGCAGGCTCTTTGTAGCACCTCAACACTCTTTTTCTCGTTTCAAGTGACATATTTTTATTGGCTGGTATGTTTTTCATCTTGATAAAGGCTACTTTCGCCATGGCGATTCTTGTTCTAATCTCTACAAGGCATCTCCCATCAGATGTTATGACTGTTCCGAGATAATTGTACCGATTCACTTGTTTAAGAATATTCCCATTTACTTGTATATTACATTGTGGTATTTCGTTCTTCCTAGTGACGACCATAATGTGTCTTTTACAATTTAATTCTAATCCCAGTTGTTCACTGTGTGCAACAACCGCATCTACTAATTGTTGCAGATCCTGCTCATTGTCTGCAATCAATACTGTATCATCTGCATATCTAATGTTATTGATGTTTCGTCCTCCAATGCTGATTCCATTTATATCTTCTACATTTCTGAAAATATTTTCACTGTATAGGGAAAAAAGATCTGGACATTACACATCCCTGCCTAACACCTCTCTTAATAGGCTGATATTGTCCCACTTCATTATCAATCCTTATGGCAGCTTGTTGTTTCCAATATATGTTTTTTAAAAGTCTAATGTCTTTCCCATCAATTTGTAGATCTGCAAGCATATCTACCATGCTGACATGTCTTACTCTATCGTGTGTTGCCGGGACCCATAAGGGAAGCAAAGAATAGCAACACTGTAGCTTACCACGCATGTCGTAAGAGGCGACTAAGGAGGCTTGATGGTTCCGTCGCCCTGCTACTGAGTGAGTGCGTGGCGCGACACTGTGAGCTGTGAGTTTCGTGTGAAATGCTTTTGAATCTGCCCAAGGGTTTTTGGAACGTGACTGCATGTTCGGAGCGATGGCAGATGGCTATGTCCCAGAGTTGACCGGTTTTTGCCTTATGCAAAAATGCGTGGCTGCTGGGCTTCTGGTTGACTGCCACTGCCATTGACGATGAACTGTATTTTCGTGGACTGTGAGATGGGAAAATGACTGCCTATTCCATCAGAGATGAACTGGGTGTTTCGTGGGGGACTATTGTGTCGACATTCTGGCGGCGGCATTATGCACAGTGTATCTGTGCGGGCTGTTGTTTGTCGAGACTCCTGTCTTTTCCACTTTTCACATTGGGCAGTGGGGAGCATTTTGTGTGATATTCACTGGCACAGGAACGGAGCATAATGGAAATGACCCGTTGCTGTGAAGTTGGAACTGCGACTAACTAACTCCATCGAAAGCCTTTGTGTAGTCAATAAAGCAAAGATGTATATCTTTGTTTACTTCTATAGAACGTTCAATAACTGAACACAGCATTTACTGTACCCTTTCCTTCTACAAACCCACATTGTTCTTCCCCTATTTCAGGTTGTATTTTCTTCCTCACTCTTTGCATGATAATTCGTAGCAAAATCTTTGTGATGTGACTCATTATACTGATTGTTCTATGTTAATCACATTGCAAGGCTCCTGATTTCTTTGGGATTGCAATCAATTCAGAATTACATAATTCAGAAATTCAGAAGGTATATGTCCGGTTTCATATGAGTTCAGCAGTCTGGTGACTTGATCTATACCATATTCTTCTAAAGTTTTAATCATTTCTGTTGTGATGTTATCTGAACCAGAGGCCTTGCCAGCATTCATATGTTTAAGAACATTTCGAACCTCCATCTTCAAAATTGGCGGTCCTTCATTATTAAATCGAATATCATAATGTTCATCTCTGTTATCATCATAAAGGTTTTTCCCATAGTCTGACCATACATGTAGAATAGATCAATACCAGGAATGTTTTCTATCATCTCAGGCAGTTGCTGCTGTCTCCAAGCTGGGAACTTGTTTGCATTGTAAATGGGTTTGACTGTTGACATATTAAGTACAGGATCTGCCCTAATCTTTTGTTTTGCAGTTTCTACAAAGTTGCTACACTTCAGTCTTCCCTTTCCAAAACCATTAAACCTGTTATACATAGGGTGGTCTGTCAATCTTCTAAATTTTTCTGCTTGTTGCTGGGCTCTGCTCTCTTCTGTCCTGCATTGGTTGTAAACAAGTGATCTTTTCTAGTTCATTAACAGGCGTTGTCGTCAGGCTTCCAGTTATGATTCGCATTCCTTGATTTTGGACTCTACTTATTTTGTTAAAGTTTGACTTAGCTGCTGTTGCCCAAGCTGCGATGTCATAGTTCCAGTACTGGCCTCACCCGTCCAGTATATAACTTCTTGAGAACTTTCTCATCTGCTCCCCACATTGTACCAGCAAGCTTTTTCATGATTGCCATTCTTTGCCTTGCTCTTGTTTGATTTTTCTCAACCTATGTCTTCCATGTCAGGCGACGATCAAAGGTGACTCCCAGATAGTTTCGATTTTTTTCATGGTGCTATATTTTTCCATTGAATACCAGCTTAGGTTGCTGAGTTTTATTTGAGAGGGAGAATACTGTGCATGTTGTTTTCTCCTCACTTATCTTCACTAGCCATGATTTTGACCAGTCCTCTAGCGCTAATAAGGCTTGCTGTATTCTGCTGTTAGCTGTACTAATATATTCTTCAGATGTCCATATGGCTAGGTCATCTGCAAAGGAGGATGTGTGTACTCTGGCTGGAAATTTTCCGTGATGTCATTTATATATGCTAGGAATAATGTTGGTGAAAGAACTCCTCCTTGGGGGACACCTTGCTCCAACAGCATCATTTTGCATGTTTGTTCTTGTACTTTTGTCCTGGCAGTTCTGTTCTCAAGGTAGTGGCTGATCCATTTGTACATTTTCCCACAAACATGCATTTTTTGCAGTTTTACTTTCAGTCCTTCCTTCCATACTTTATCAAATGCTTTTTCTAAATCTATCCAGACCGCTAGTGTGTGCTTTTTCTCTTGGAAGGCATCCTCTATTTCCTGAGCTATATAGGTTATTTGATCTTCAGTGGATCTGTACTTTCTGAATCCTGCTTGGTGTGGTGTTAAGAGTTGGTTTTCTTCCAGATGCCATGTTAGCCTGCCATTGATAATGCGTTCCATTAATTTTCCTACACAGCTAAGTAGACTGATAGGTCGATAGCCATTTGGTTCTTCCAGGTCTTTTCCTTTCTTTGGGACTGGTATTAGTATAGCTTCCTTCCATGCCTGTGGGACTATTCCTCTCTTCCAGCTGTAATTTAGGACTGC
>JACEFZ010027688.1:0-219652 GCA_014155875.1 Cepaea nemoralis | reverse complement strand
AGGAGAGAAGTGGCAGCCCATCCTGTCGTATTGATTTTTGCAAACTACGATGAATGAATAATCAATCAGCATTACAGACAATGCTAGACAAACCTTGCTGCCATACAGGATGTCCTGATAGTGTTTTAGTGTCGCCCAATGCATTCTTGTTGGCACGGTAACAGGGCAGTCTGTGGTTATGGTCACTGTCATTATGTCTGGGTCACATGGATGCTGATCCCATATGTAGTAAGATGGAATCTGCCGTTGACTTTACTAGTGCGCCTATCACGCCTTCAGATTCTCCGTAGCCAAGCTGACACAAACTTCCTAGCGACACCCACAACAAGAGAAAGGTAACCAATTGCCGGCAAGCTGGAGCAAGATATGGGCTTGTCTCGTACCTCCATAACACTGAGACGTTCTAAGAATCGCATTACCACAAATACACCATACATGGCAGCAAGTCAGAGGGGCGAGACAGCCGGGTATGGTCACAAGCTGAAAGAGAGCGACTGCAAAACCAGATAGACGAGTTAAAGAAGCAAGTCAAGGCACTGCTGATGCCGATCTGCCAGCGACAACGAGAAACTGCTGGCTGCAATAAAGAAGAACATCAAAACATCAAGCAAGAAGTTGGAAAACGTGGTACTGATAAAGACGGAGGCAGAAGAATCCTACAAACCATTAAATCAGAGCGAGAACTGCAAAAAGCTTGAAATGGAACTTATCCAAAACAAACCAACAGAAGCCATACAAGACATCACAGAGAAACCTACAGATGAAAACCAAAGAGACCGAGCCGAAGACTGCGAAAGGAAACAGGAAGCTCTATATTGAAGGTGAAAAAAGATGCATGGACAAAAAGGACAACATTGAAAAGCTTCTACGGACCATACACACAACAGGAGGCAAAAAGACCCAATAAAAAGTCCTTATAAGGACCGCAACCAGTCAAGCCAGATAAGCCAGGAGCCTTCACCAACAAAGGAAACCCACAAGAGGATACGGGCACAAAGGATAGCTGTCGACACCCCCCCCCCCCCCCCCCCCCACCCGATGTCACAGGCATAAGCGCTTATGCAACCAGTCTGAGATAGGACTCACCCGTAAAAGTGCACAAGACAAGAAACAGGGTAAACATACCCACAAAAACCATGGATCTCAACAATAACCGACGCTGGGGAGGCAGGTTTAACGATACCAATTTTGTGTTTTTTTTCTTCGAAAACTGGAATTGGAATTGGAATCACCCTGTAAATACCCAATGCTGTAAATACCATTCAACATTTTGGTTAATATATCTAATCCAAATTCTCCCAGTACTTCTAATTCTTCTATTGTGATTCCATCTGGCCCAGTTATTTTTCCTTTCTTCATATGTTTGACAGCTTTAACAACTTCTTCTCTTAGAATAGGTGGACTTTCTAGGTTACTTTCTTTTGTTAATTCATCCCTTTCTCCATTATATAATTCTGTTACTTACTCATTCCACCTCTTCATTATAGCACCTTCCTCCAATAATAACTTTCCTGTTTTTGATTCCAGACACCCTGTTTTTACTCTTGTTTTTCTTCCTGTAAGCTCACTGATTTGTCTGAGCAGTATTTGTTTTGTATCTGTACAAGAATTTAATTCAGTTTCTTGCACTGCTCATTTAACCAACTTTCTTTTGTCTTCAATCTTATTTCTTTTTCTTATCATAATCTTGTTTGTTATTTTTACTTTATTTTCTTTTGTCCATCAATTTCATCATTTCTTCAGTCATCCAGGTTTGTAAACTATTCGGCTTCTCTCCAGTAATATTTCTTTGCTTGTTGATGAATGAAGACCTTAAATATTTCCCTTTGTTCATTTTTACTTTATTTTAGCTATTGCATTGTACCTATTTTTCACAGTCACTCTGTATTGTTTTTGAATTTCTTTATCTGCTTTCAGAACCTTTATATTAATAAGACTCATGTTCTTAACCATTTTGTTTTCCTCTCTTCAATCACCAGTATGTGCTCTGTTGCGTCGTTCTAGACCTGAACTATAGTTTTTTTGTTTTGTTTTTTGTTGTTGCCTCAATATAAAATTCAATATCTCAGTAACCAACTGAGGGAAAATGATGAGATTTAGCATATAACCTTATAATTATGTCCACCCAACAAAACAATTTTTGTTCTGGAGATTGTACAGCAGATTTCAATGTTTGTTTATATGCGGTATATATTTTATGGCCCCCGCATTCATTCCATCATTTTAAGAGTATTACCGCTTCAGCAAGACACACCCCCGCTGTTTTTGAATTTTGTCTGCGCGGTTTTCGCTTTTGGCAGACTGAGGGAATTTATATGGGGTAGTTCAGAGGTGTCGTCAAACTGTGGGTTCTTTCATGAAACGTGATTATAAAAATAAACTAGCTGGCTCGGCCCGGCTCATGGCGGGGATCTATCTATCTATCTATCTATCTATCTATCTATCTATCTATCTATCTATCTATCTATCTATCTATCTATCTATCTATCTATCTATCTATCTATCTATCTATCTATCTATCTATCTATCTATCTATCTATCTATCTATCTATCTGTCTGTCTATCTATCTATCTATCTATCTATCTATCTATCTGTCTGTCTGTCTATCTATCTATCTATCTATCTATCTATCTATCTATCTATCTATCTATCTATCTATCTATCTATCTATCTATCTATCTATCTATCTATCTATCTATCTATCTATCTACTTCTGTCTGTCTGTCTGTCTGTCTATCTATCTATCTAATCTGTCTGTCTGTCTGTCTGTCTGCCTGCCTGCCGGCCGACCCACCCACCCACCGACCGACCGACCGACCGACCCACCGACCAACCGACCTACCGACCGACCCACCGACCGACCGACCAACCGACCGACTCACCGACCGACCGACCGATATCTATCTGTCTATCTATCTATCTATCTATTATCTATCTATCTATCTATCTATCTAACTATCTATCTATCTATGTATCTATCTATCTATATATCTATCTATCTATCTATCTATCTATCTATCTATCTATCTATCTATCTATCTGCCAGACTGACTGCCTGCCTACCGGCCGACCCACCCACCCACCCACCCACCGACCGACCGACCGACCCACCGACCGACCTACCGACCCACCCACCAACCCACCGACCCACCCATCCACTCAGTCAGCCAGCCAGCCAGCCATTCACCCACCCTCCACCCTCCTACCTTTCTGCCTACCTACCTACCTACCTACCTACCTTTACTGTCTGTCTGTCTGTCAGTCTGTCTGTCTGTCCTGTCTGTCTGTCTGTCTGTCTGTCTGTCTGTCTGTCCGCGCTATTAAATATTGATAAAAGTTACTGGAAAAAACGTCAGGACCATGTGTTGAAAGAGGAAGAGGACTATTGGAGAAAGGATGGATTGCATTTTATGCAACCGAGAGCAATCATCAACCTACTGGAATCGTCCGACACAGATTAAGGTCTGAGCAGATCGCAGACCTTAATCTACGTACACACTTACTGGGATATTTTGCTCCAACTATTCAGACGAATTGCAGGCCCTAAACATTACAGCATCAGCATCAGCTGAAGAAACAAGAAGGAAATGAAAAATAAGGTAAGAAATATATTCCTTCTACTTTCCTGTTAATTTACAAATTATTTACCCCGTGCCTCTGTAAATTCTCTGTCTTTACTAATATTACACATTGCACCCCTCTCGGGATTCTCCGTGGTGAAGTGGTCAAGCCGTCTGACTCGGGCTCCGAAGGTTGTATGTTCGATTCCGGACCGCGTCCTTCATTTCACGAGTGCATTTTTTCGGAGACTCCCGAGGTTCGTCGCTGGAGCTACGGAGTTCGTGCTTTGTGCGACGCTTTCCGCGCTGCGGAAAGAAACTGAGCCATATGGGATAAAAACCCGGTGCAATGCAGCCGACCCTGTCGATTTTAAGCTAGTTCTTTCATTGCACCCACTCCCATACGAATCCGGATACGCCTTTGTGTGTCATCAGAATTGGCAGGTCTCACATTACCGTAAAAATAACTTTGTTAGCGAGAAATCACTAGTTGTTCAGCAAAACATCAAAGGAATGTCGCCGCTTTCAATGATTTAAGTTGTTTTTGGACCTATCAAAGACATATTCCTTGGGTGGGAGTAAATATAAGACGGCTGGAAAAATTTCATAACGATGCAACAGACAGTTTTCAAAATAATTGATCGTGAATGAAGGCAAACAAATGTGGACATACTATAACAGTCATTGATGTTCCACAAATATCACACGTGTATGGTTTCTCTCCAGTATGTATTATCTTATGTTGTATAGAATACTATTATAAGCAAATACAGCCCCACATACATCACATATGTTATTTTTATGTCGTTCTAGACTTGATCTATCAGTAAATGATTCTCCACACACTTCATATTTGAATGGCTTCTCACCAGTATGTGTTCTAATGTGTTGTTTTAGATGTGAATGACTAGTAAATGATGCTCCACACACATCATATTTCAATTGAATGGCTTCTCACCAGTATGTGTTAGTTAGTTAGTTGCAGTTCCAACTTCACAGCAACGGGTGGTCCCCATTATGCTCCGTTCCTGTGCCAGTGAATATCACACAAAACGCTCCCCAGTGCCCAATGTGAAAAGTGGAAAACACAGGAGTCTCAACAAACAACAGCCCGCACAGATACATTGTGCATAATGCCGCCGCCAGAATGTCAACACAATAGTCCCCCACGAAACACCCATTTCATCTCTGATGAAATCGGCAGTCATTTTCCTATCTGGATGTTTCCTAGATATTCATCCACACCGTCCACGAAAATACAGTTCATCATTGATAGCAGTGGCAGTCAACCAGAAGCCCAGCAGCCACGCATTTCTGCATAAGGCAAAAACCGGTCAACTCTGGGACATAGCCATCTGCCATCACTCCGAACATGCAGTCACGTTCCAAAAGACCTCGGGCAGATTCAAAAGCCTGTCACACGAAACTCACAGCTCACAGTGTCGCGCCACGCCCTCACTCAGTAGCGGGGCGACGGAACCATCATGCCTCCTTAGTCGTCTCTTACGACATGCGTGGCAGGCTACAGTGTTGCTATTCTTTGCTTCCCTTATGGACCCCGGCAACACACGTATGTGTTCTTTTGTGTAGTTCTAGACTTATTATAACAGTAAATGATGCTCCACACACATCACATGTGTAAGGCTTCCCATCAGTATGTATTTTAATGTGTCGTGTTACAGCTGAACTACTAATAAATGATGCTCCGCACATATCACATCTGTATGGTTTCTCACCAATATGTATTCTCCTATGTTGCATTAGATAACGATTATCAGCAAATGAAGCCCCACATACATCACAACATTTGTACAACTTCTCTACAGTATGTTTAATTAAATGTCGTTTTATACTACAACTAAAGGCAAGTGAAGCTCCATAATCATCACATTTGTAAGGCTTCTCACCAATATGTCTTCTTTTGTGTTTTTGAAGATTTGAAAAAGAAGTAAAAGATACTCCACAAACTTCACAATTGTAAAGCTTTTCACCAGTATGTATTCTCTTATGTTGTATTAGATTATCATTATTAGCAAATAAATCTCCACAGAAATCACATTTGTATTGTTTCTCTACAGTATGCATACTCTTATTATTTGTTAGACTCCTTCTATTGGAAAATGATGCTGTACAAACATTACACATGTGAGGCTTCTCAACAGTATATGTTCTTTAAGAGTTGAACTAACAGTAAATGATACATCACATAATGACATTTTCTATTCATAGTCAAATGATTTAGTGGTAAAGCAGTGCTTACATGCTTTAGAATGTTGATAAAATAAGGTGGCACACTGTCTTGAAAAAGTAAAATCACAATTATTTTATAGTTGTGCCAAATAATCTAATTTGCTAGCATTTTAGTTCCTTATTATGCAGTGAATAATTAGTAATATAACAAACATTGTTATACTTGTAAGAAAAGCAAATTATATACAATCATACTTTAACATCAGCATCCGGTTTTGTTTCTCCTTTAATGAATGCAGGAAATATTGACTCACTTGGTTTCATTTTAACATCAGCATACGGTTTTGTTTCTTCTTTAATGAATGCAGGAAATATTGACTCACTTGGTTTCATTTTAACATCAGCATCCTGTTTTGTTTCTTCTTTAATGAATGCAGGAAATATTGACTCACTTGGTTTCATCCAATACCATGCACACACTTCAAGCAATGTTAATCTTGCTGAATGACCGGTAGGTGTTAAGGCATGTGGGGAAACTCCTCCCTCATTCAGTAGCAATTCCTCTCTCATGAAGTTTCTCTAAAGTTTCATAAGTACAGATACCTGTGGTTTCTATTGTAAATTATTTTTCGTCTGAAAAGTGGGTCAAAATTTCGATTCCACAATCTAGTGCCTCAATTTCCTCCAACGTTGTGTTGTCTGGACCTGGTGCCGTTCCTTTCCTCACGCGGTGTTGTGTATCTTCAACTGCCGCCGCACGTCGTGTTGTCTGGACCTGGTGCCGTTCCTTTCCTCACGCGGTGTTGTGTATCTTCAACTGCCGTCACACGTCGTGTTGTCTGGACCGTGTGCCGTTCCTTTCCTCACGCGGTGTTGTGTATCTTCAACTGCCGTCGCACGTCCTGTTGTCTGGACCTGGTGCCGTTCCTTTCCTCACGCGGTGTTGTGTATCTTCAACTGCCGCCGCACGTCGTGTTGGGCCGCTGCCATTGTCTGCGACATCTACATCCGGTCTAGTGTATATTAAAGTTGTTGCAATCAACTACCAGCTATTTGATTGCAACAATTAGTGTATAGTAAAGTTGTTGCAATCAAACAGCTGGTAGTTGGATCTGGAGTGTTCAAAGCAGGTTTCGGATGCCTGAATAATGGTGCATGGAATAATGGAATAGGACCTCGATTCTATTTTGTTGGTTTTCGGAACTAGAGGTAATGATTAACAGTGACAAACGGGGGCATTCGTATTGCGGCATTAGAGGTGAAATTCTTGGATCGCTGCAAACAGCGAAAGCATTTGGGAAAAAAATAGTTTTCATTAAACAAGAACGAAAGTCAGAGTCGTATGGACGATCAGACACCGTCGTAGTTCTGACCATAACAGATGCCGACTAGCAGCCTCAGTGGGGTTGAAGCGAAACTGAAACAAAATGGAATATTTCTTGGATACTAAATTCATTGCGTATAAAGTCCGAATAATTTGCAAGGTGTCACTACATGCTTGGTCCAGACATAATTTCTACGGCTCTAAGCTGAGGGATATGGCTGAACGCTTCTAAGTCAATATCCCCCGGTTTGAGGGCCTGGCCGTTATTCATCCTCTGCTGCATGGAGGTGAGATGCTGAGCCATCAGCATCTGCATCCTATCTTGTGCCTTATGTTTGCGAAGACGGCAAGTGCCACTACTGTGTGGGCATTAATGATGAAAAAAGCGTCCCTGTCAGTATCTAAAGCTCATTGAGTAAGTGTTATCAAAGGTGGAAAAGCGTCCCATTGGCACGAAATGGACTATTGCTTGGCTAGCAAATCCATTACATGGAAGTCCGAAGCGAAAGCTCTCTGTGTGGATGTTGTCTGCATATTAGTCCCTCCTGGTTTTTGGAGGAGCAGCCTGTGGTGAACGGAGGGCTCAATATACGTAAGTGAGGCTAGACAACCATGTGCAGGACGTGATGATTCCTTGGGTGAGCCCAGTACCAGAGCGCTATGTGTCGGCTCTGCAATTATGGAAGCCTCCTTGAATGGCGGGGAATGCCCATGGTCTGCCCCTGCCTTTCCTTGAGGGCCGACCTGGATGTCTCCGGTTGTTCTAAGTGGGCCAGCTGCGATAGGGATAGCACCACAACTGTAAAAGTCGAGAAAGCGACACAGATACACGAATCGGAGTACAGGTTGGTTAGCAAACCCATTTCGTGGAAAGTCCGAACCGAAAGCTCGCTGAGTGGATGTCATCTGCAGTCTGACCTCTCCTGGTTTGCGTGGGGAGCGGCCTGTGGCAAATGAAATGCCCAATATACGGAAGTGAGGCTAAGCAGCCAGGTATAGTAGACGATTCCTTGGGTGATCCCAGTACCAGAGCGCTATGTGTCGGCTCTGTAATTACGGAAGCCTTCTTGGATGGTGGGCCCATTGTCTAGCCCTTGCCTTCCTTGAGGGTTGACCGGGATGTCTTCGGCCGTTCTAATTTGACCACCTGGGATGTAGATGACACCACAACAGTGAGATTCCAATGTCCGTCTCAGAGTAAGAGTGGAATTTCCTTCGAAACACCCGGGAAGGTTAACCCGGTCAACAATTGTTCGCAAAAGTCTGATGTGTCGGCCAAAAGGCGCAAGTAAAATAGTTCTGCTGTAAACAGACACAACACAATAACGTCAGAGTAAGAGTCTGGGGAATAAAAAAAACAACTAGGTATGAACGCAGAAGAAGAAGAAAGTGTAGTATCTGCACTTGATCTTGCCAGGGCAATTAGTAGAGGCAGTCATCCGAATGACACATAGGGACTTGATGACCTGATGGGGAGGTTCTGCTACTTGAAGGTGCAGCGAGCCCTTATGTAAAAAAATATATTCTCGATTAAGGAAAAGTTATTTTAAAAAATTCTTAAATACCAACCTCAATAGGAACATAAGTAATTAAATAGAGGTAAGGGACATAACATTCTTACATTTATTGTTTAAAGGGACGTGACTGAAAGCTTCATAAGTTTCTTATATGATATAAAAGTCTTAATATTTGTAATAGCTTTTTATAAAACGTGTTATATAGTTAAATAGAAATGCAATGTGGATAATTAAGAAAATACGTATTTTACGATGAATTGTTAGATCTTGTAAAATACATGGCTATGTTTTATAAGTATGAGAATTTAATAATGCATTTTATTTATCTATCTCAATGTTACATTAAATTTCTTGTTCTTTCGATGATAGAGGGTCTTCATGAAACAACAATTTTTGTCAGGCCTGTCACAGGCTTAACACACTTAATATCACCTTTAACTTCCCTTGGCTAAAGTAGAAGTGTAGAATCTGCGCATGACCTTGCCAGGGTCGCATGCAGAGGCGATTGTCCTAATGACACAATGACATGGGACCTTGATGGAAGCGTCCTATCCCTTTCATTACCACGACCCCTGTAACAAAATATTCTTAATTTTCAGCACTTTTGATTGTTTTACGGCATTTTGATCTCTCCCCCCCCCCTCTCTCTCTCTCTCTCTCTCTCTCTCTCTCTCTCTCTCTCTCTCTCTCTCTCTCTATCTATCTATCTATCTATCTATCTATCTCTCCTGCTCTCTCAGAAGACACACCTACCTGTTTTAGTCTCATTGGTAAAATGGAACGCTTGTTGGTTGATACTGTGAATTGTTTAAACTTTAAACTGGAAGAAATATTTTTTAGAAAATCTTTCTTTTAAAAAAATAAGGGCTCGCTGTTCCCCCAAGGGCCAGAGCCTCCCCGTCAGGTCCCCATGTCCCAATGTGTCATTCGGATGACTGCCTCTGCAGGTGGCTCTGGCAAGATCAAGTGCAGATACTACACATTGATCTTAGCCAAAAATCTGAGAAAGGATAGCATTCATAAATTGATGTATAAATAGCAATTATAGGTGTTCAATTAAAACATTAAGTGATTTTTGTCAGGACCCACAGGCAAACGTTTCTAGTGCTCTAATGCAAGTTATTTCTCTTGTAAAATTGAGATAACACATCTGTATTCGAGTGTCTCACTTTAATAAATTACATTTTCGTATACTGAAATACATTGACAAGAATATTTCGTTAGATTGTTTCACTATACACAATGAAGTCTTGTCTGTTTTTTTTTTTTTTTTTAAACTAAGCTTTAAACATGGAAGCCTCGGTAGCGTAGTGTCTAAACTCCGAGCCGTTGGTCATGAGTTCGAATCTGCACCGAGTTGGATGTTTACAATTGACCTGAGCTGCCATGGTCGTCCCCTGCCTAAAATGGATATCCGGAAATGGCTTGGGAATTAAAGGCGGCAGGTGTGATACTGACCACATCACTCAAAGAGCGCCTGATTGGTCGATTCAAAATATGGGTCTGGCGCCATACGCCATTTGCTCTCAAGGCGTGTAAAACTTGTCATTATTATTATTATTATTATTATTATTATTATTATTATTATTATTATTATTATTATTATTAGTTTCATTATACTATCACGTTATTTCCGCGAGCAACATTGGCATGGTTAGGAACTTGCTACCCGATCAATTTAAAACACACACACACACACACACACACATACACACACACACACACAACATAATTCTTGTGTTGTTATTATTTTAAAAAGTAATACAAAGAACGAGCAGTTTTCCTCACGATGTTGACATGTTCTTTCTTTTTCGCTACAGCAGCAGCATTCAAAGACACGCAGATGATGTCGGGGTAACGGGGTAGGGGTATTCCCTATCAAAGGAGAAGTAAGGTGCCTCCTTCCCTTCGCTAGCCTACGGGACACCCTTGGGCAAGTTTAGTACCCGTTTAGCCTCCCGATCAGGGTTACGTGAAGCCATGGGTGCAGTTGGTGGATGAGGTTAAAGAGAAGCCGACAGATGTTATTTCGGAACAGTCATAACATCTGATGGGAGATGCCTTGAAGAGATTAGAACAAGAATCGCCATGGCGTAAGCAGCCTTTTGCAAGATGAAAAACATACTAACCAATAAAAATATGTCATTTGCATCGAGAAAAAGAGTGTTGAGGTGTTACATAGAACCTGTGCTTTTGTATGGATGTGATCCGTGGACAATGAGCAAACAGGATGAAAAACATCTGAAGGATGTGGAAATGTGGTTTCTGAGGAGAATGCAAAGAATACCATAGACAGACAGAAAAACCAATGACCAAATCCTACAAGAAACACATGACAACCGTAAACTGATTAGAGAAATTAGACGTAGACAGTCATAATTTTTTGGTCTCGTTATGAGAAGAAATAAATTGGAGAACTTGGTGACAACTTGCAAGATCGAGGGTAAGATAACAAGGGGACGGCAGAGAAGTAAATACCTGGATGGCTTGGCCACGTGGTATGGTCGAGACAAGAACACTGAGCTGATCCACGATTCTGGTGATCGAGTGACAAGGCAAAACATGGCCGCTTACGCTTACCGGCATGGCACATGATGGTGATGAGATGATGTTGCTCATTATTACATAAACAATGTAATCAGTGTAGCTAAACAATGACTGCGATAACAATATTGTTAACGATAACCGTGATAACATAGCGATGGTAACGATAACACCGATGTTAACTATAACAGGGATAACACCGATGGTAAGAACAACAACGAATGTAGCGATAAGACCGATGGTGGCGACAACAACAACTGTAGAGATAATAACACCATGATAGCGACAACATCGATTGTAGCGATAAGACCGAATATTAACGGTAACAGCGATAAGAACTGCTGTAGTGTAACAGTGAGTATTAATGTTATCTGGGTCAGGGGTCATGTGATATTCTGTGAGTTATCGATTCACAGTGTGCTAGACATATGTAAATAAGGTAGCCAGTCATTGCTTTCCTTCTTGGCCTCGACCATACTGGTCGGGGATAGTAGGTACCCACCCTATAAAGAAATCATCTGCCTAGTGTAGCGAACTTGAGACTACAACCAACAACTACCTGTCGCTTGCACTCCAGCTCAGTGTACCACCTATTAAGTGGTTTCATGTTCATCATCATCACATGAATTGCCTATAAGCGTGGACGTTTCATGATACTCTGCTAGGTAGGCTCATCGGGTACTCCATCTTGCCAAAAGGTGACAAAAGGTGGCTAGCGGGTAACAGGAGGTACTTTACTTTAAAATATGTAGATATCGCAGCGAAATTATGTCAAAAACAACAACAACAACAACAACAACAACAACATGGACGTGCACAGGAGATTACCTAAACATGAATCAGTAACAATATTACATATTCTTTACAGGACGTTGACATCAACTCCCGGTCGATTGTCTATACAATTTTACTATCAGTAGTTTGCCATTGCTTTCTGAAAGAGCAGTCAATGTTGAAGTGCAAGTTAATGCCAGTTTAGGGATTGAACGGCATACGTCGCCATCAGTGCACCGGAAGTTTAAGAGTGAGCGCTCTTATCATTTCGGCTGCGTTGACTGCTTGATTGATTGATTGATTGATTGATCTAGGAACCGACATCACAGCATTCGGGGCATTCCCATAGACGCTCCGTCCCCATCCTCAGCAGCCAGCGAAGAGCTCCAACACAAATAGTACCAGTAGCAATCTGATTATAAGTCAGTCTCGCCTTTCCTCTGAGCGTCGAGCGTCGGCCAGATCTCCTCGTCACTCCTCACTGCCTCATTCTTGCCAGACCATGGTAATCAATTTGCTCCTCCGAGGTGTACACATGATCCCACAAGGCCGCAACCACGTCTGCCTTGTCATGCATCAATACTCCACTAAGTTTTGCAGAGCCAGCCAATCTGTCCGCCTGTTCACATCTCCAGCACATCCGGCATGCCCCGGAGAAAAGATCCAGGCGATCGATGCTTGCCACCCGTGACATCCGAAGCGAAGCAAGCCACTCTGCACGAAGCATGCCTGTCCATCATCTTCCTCACCATGTTTTCTGAGTCAGTTACAATCACGATGTGTGTGTGTGTATCGTATTCTCGATCCAGCGGAAAGCTGCAGTGACTGCTTATGAATATGTAGTGCATTAATGAGAAAACACAACTCTTAGAATTGCTTTATTCATATGGTAAAACATAACAACATTATGGAATGACCATCAAACTTCACACAAGTATAAAACACTGAAGCTATATGAACACAATATTAATCTGCAAAATACAGTGTAAACAAGCACATTACAATTACGTCTGAAAGAAAAGAAAAAGAAGCAAAAAAAACACTACGGATGAACGCAGAAGAAGAAAGTGCAGTATGTGCACTTGATCTTGCCAGGGCCACTAGCAGAAGCAAGCATCCGAATGTAATATAGGGACGTGGGGACCTGATGGGGTGGTTCTGGTACGTGGAGGTACATCGAGCCCTTATTTAAGAAAAGAAAATATTCTCGATTAAAGAAAAGTTATTTTAAAACATAAAAAAACACCTCCATAGGAACACATGTAATTAAATATTGAGCACAACCCACTACTGGTAACGCTACCGCATTCCGGTATGAACCTTAAGGCTTTGTCCACGTCAACTGGAAGCACTAGTCTCGAGTTTTGCTCTTGTTTGAGCTCATCAGTAATGCATATCCTTGACGGGATCCGGGATCAAACCCGGATTACTAGCGTGTGCCGCTGGTATGTAACCACTAAACCACTGTGGCATTACATTGGTGGGAAGGGATGTAACACTATGACGTTTATTGCTTAAAGGGACATTACTAAAGGCATCTTAAGTGTATTATGTGATTTAAATAATCGTAATATTTATAATAATCTTTTATGAAAGCTTTTATAAAATTACCTAAAATTCTGTAGACCATAAATAAAGGGATACTAAGTTTAAGAAGTCTTTAAAATATGTGTACAATTAATGGCTTTGTTTTATATTCATGAGAATTTAATAATACTTTTCTCTTATGTCCCTCAATGTTACATTAAATATTTTGTTCTTTCAATGATACTAATTAAACCATCTAAAACTTAAATTTTGTCGGGCCTGTCAAAGGCCGAACACCCTTAATATCACCATTCGGACTCCTTGGCTAAAGTTATTTAACTTCCATACCCTAACCCTTGCTTCCCTGCAGTTGTATAGTCCAATATAACAGTCAATTGCATGTCCTTCACAGGAAGTCGCAGTCAGCCATTTCTTTTTGCTGTGTGTGATTTCTTGGCAAGCTTGCGTTCAGTGAGCTGTCATCGCCTTTCTGAGTGACAGGCACTCATACTATTTTATGAGAGCCAACGCGGGGTAGTCTAGAGCGCGGTCTGCAGTATTGCGAACTGCAACACCACCGCCACAGAGCCTGCTATAGTGCTCTACCAATCCCAATTTCACCTTCCGCTCACTATGGGCCTCCCCCTATCCCCTAGGTGAGTGTCCTCCACCGGGCGGCTTAGCCAATCCTTGAGCTTCTGGCGGTACTGACCTTTAGTCTTTTGACCATCTAAACCACACATTCGGTTAATTCAATCAACTTACAGTCGCTCAAGATGTATTTAGCTAAGTAACCTTAATATTTTCATGTAGTTGTGTCTGTTTGTATGTGTTTATTATGTGCTGACGAAGTCTTTTGCCGCAACGTCCATTTTGTTTCTTGTAATCGTGTTCTAGTAAAGCTCACAATCTACTTCTCGTATTTTGTTGATTAATTCCTTGGCTAAAGTAAAAGTGTAGAATTTGCGCTTGATCTTGCAGGGCCACCAGCAGAGGCGGTCATCCGAATGTCCCAATAACATGGGACCTTGATGGGCGCCTCTGACTCCTTACGGAACCATGACCCCTGTAAAACATAAGATTCTTAATTTTCAGCACTTTTGATTGTTTCATGGCATTTTGATATCTCTCTCGGTCTCCTCTCTCTCGGTCTCTCTCTCTCTCTCTCTCTCTCTCTCTCTCTCTCTCTCTCTCTCTCTCTCTCTCTCTCTCATTCCCTATCTCTCTCTTGCTCTCTCTTTCCCTCTTTCTCTCAGTCTTTCTCTCTCTCTCTCTCTCTTTCTCTGATCTCCGATCTCTATCTCTTTCTCTATCTCTCTCTCTCGCTCTCTTTCTCTCGCTAGCTCTCTCAAAACACACCTGTCTGTTTCAATCTAATTAGTAAAATGGGGCACTTGTTGGGTGATACTGTGTATTGTTTAAACTGGAAGAAATCTGTGTTAGAGAGTATATTTTTGTTTTTAAAATAAGGGCTCACTGTTCCCACAAGGGCTAGAATCGCCCCATCAGTATCCCACGTCCCAATGTGTCATTCGTATGACTGCCTCTGCTGGTGGCACTGGCAAGATCAAGTGCATATACTACACTTTGATCTTAGCCAAAAGTCTGAGAAAAGATAGCATTGATAAATTGATGTAAATGGAAATTATAGGTGTCCTAATTAAAACATTAAGTGATTTTTGTCAGGACCCACAGACAAATGTTTCTAGTGCTCTAGTGTGAGTTATTTCCTTTGTAACATCGAGAAAACACATCTGTAGTTGAGTGTGTCCTTTTAATAAATTACATTTTCGTTCACTGAAATACATTGACAAGAATATTTCGTTAGACTGTTTCACTATACACTAGAAGATCTTGTTTTAAAATATAAAGTAAGCTTTAAACACGGAAGCCGCGGTTTAGTAGTGTCTTAACGCCCACCTGTGGTCATGAGTTCGAATCTGCACCAGGGCGGATGTTTACAATTGACCTGAGCTGCAGAGTCGTCCCTGCCTAAAATGGATATCCGGAAATGGCTTGGGAATTAAAGGTGGCAGCTGTGATACTGACCACATCAACCAAAGAGCGCCGATTGGTCGATTCAAATTATGGGTCTGGCGCCATACGCCCATTGTGTCTCAAGGCGTGTAAACCTGTCATTCTATTATTACTATTATTATTATTATTATTATTATTATGTCATTTCAGCGATCAACATTAGTAAGGATTGAAATAAACACAAACCAAAAAAAAAACAAAACTGGATTACATTTTCCGAGATTCATCTCATAATTCTGGTGTCGTTTTTATTTTAAAAAGTAATAGAAAGAGCGGGCAGTTTTCGGCAAAATGTACTTTATTTTGTCGTTTCAGCGCCATCATGATAAAAAAATGCGTCTAATGGTGCCCATTAATTACAGAAACACTATCAGCTAGGGAAGAAAGAGTCTGCCCTGACAACACACCCTCCCAATCTTACTTAGTTTCTGGGAATGTCTAGTAGTTTGATAAGTCAAGAGTTTTATATACATGATAGTGTTTGTAAGTATTATAATACCGATATGTGGTCAGCTATGTATTGTTGTTTAGTGTATTTATTGGCTTAGTTTATAGACAAGCATTTAATCTTCCTCCTCCTCCTCTTCATCCTGGTTAATCTGGAAGTACCGAAGCACAAACTCCTCCTTGGAGGATGCCACAACCATCAGCCAGTCATCCAGGTTGTTGTTTTTCAAGTACTTCTTTGTCGAGTACTGCAGATACCTCTTCCAAAAGGGCACCTTGATGTTCAGGTTGATTTTGCTTTTCTGCAGATCCAAGGTGGCATTATTTCCAAAGTTGCCAGTCGTGCCGTCACCTTGAATGCGTTCTTTTAGATAGTTCTCAAAGTTGTCAGTCTTGAAGTCAACGTTAATGCTTTCTTTCAGATACTTCTCAAAGTTGCCAGTATTGCCGACAATCTTAATGGTAACAACTATGCATGTGGAACAAAACAAGCTGCAGAAGCTGCCGGATCAGCAAAGCAATGCTCTAACTGTCCGCCTGTCGGAGCTTCGATACAACGCAATTATGTCTGGGAAAAACACACCACGGGTGAACGCAGAAGAAGAAAGTGTAGTATTTGCAATTCATCTTGCCAGGGCGACAAGCAGAAGCAGTCATCCGAATGACATACAAGGACGTGGGGACCTGATGGGGTCCTTCTGGTACTTGGGGAAACAGCGAGCCATTATTTAATAACAAAAAAAAAAATTCTCGAGTAAAGAAAATTCATTTAAAAAAATTTTAAATAAAAAAAAACACCACGTTAAAATGAACACATGTAATTAAAATATTGGAGGGACATAACACTATAACTGCTAATATTGAAAGGGACATTACTAAAATAATCACAAGTGTATTATGTGATTTAAATAGCTGTAGTATTTATAATAATCTCTTATAAAATTTGTATGGTATTATCTAAAGATGCAGAAGGCATAAATGATGGGATATAAATAACTTTAAGTCGTCTTTAAAACTTTGTAAAAGTAATTGCTTTGTTTTATAAGAATGAGATTTTAATAAGTCATTGTTGTAATCCTTGTCCATGTTACATAAAATGTTTTGGGCTTAAAATGGTACACAGTTTCCCAGCCAGGTAGGAAATATTTTTGTCCGGCCTGTCAAATGCCAAATACTCTTAATATCACCTCTCGGACACCTTGGCTAAAGTAGAGGTATAGAATCTGCTTTTGATCTTGCCAGGGCCACATGCAGAGGCAGTCATCCGAATGACACAATGACATGGAACCGTGATGGGCGCCTCTGACCCGTTTCGGAAACACGACTCCTGAAAAAAGATTCTTAATTTTCAGCACTTTTGATTGTTTTACGGCATTTTGATCTCTCTCTCTCTCTCTCTCTCTCTCTCTCTCTCTCTCTCTCTCTCTCTCTCTCTCTCTCTCTTCTCTCTCTCTCTCTCCTCTCTTCTCTCTCTCTCTCTGTATCTCTCTCTCTCTATTTCTATCTCTCTCTGTCTCTCTCCTCTCTCTCCTCTATCTCTCTCTCCTTATCTCTCTCACTCTATTTCATCTCTCTCTCTTTCTCTCTCCTCTCTTCTCTCTCTCTCTCTTCTCTCTCTCTCTCTCTCTCTCCCCTCCCTCCCTCCCCCAGAAGACACACATACCTGTTTCAATCTAATTAATAAAATGGGACACTTGGTGAGTGACACCGTGGATTGTTTAAACTGGAAGAAATCTAGTTTTAGAGAATTTTTTTTTTTTTTTTAAATAAGAGCTCGCTGTTCCCACAAGGGCCAGAACTGCCCCATCAGGTCCCCACATCCCCGTGTGTCATTCGGATTACTGCTTCTGCTGGTGGCCCTGGCAAGATCAAGTGCTGATACTACACTTTGATATTAGCCAAAAGGCAAAGAATGGATTCATTCATTCATTCAGTAGCATGTCCTTTGCAGAACCTCGCTCCCATAACAACCTTCCGGAAAACCTCTCTATCATAAGCAAGATGTCCCGCGTCCGATACACCCATCTGGAGATCATCCGCCACATCCTGCACCCATCTTCTCCTTGGCCTTCCTCTTCCTCTCTTCCCAGGCATATACCCCTCCATTATTGTTCTCTCCAAACTTTCGTGACGTTTCAAGTGACCAAAATATTTCAATTTTCTTTGTTTTATCGTTGTTAATAGCCAACCTTCTTCAATATTCAGCTCTTGAAGTATTGATGCATTTGTTCTTTTCTTTACCCAAGATATTCTTAGAACTCGTTTATAACATTTATATTCAAAGGCATTTATGCGCTGTTCAGCTTGTTTAGTAAGTGTCCAGGTCTCACAAGCGTATGTTGCAATGGGAAAGATGCATGCTCTTAAAAATCTAATTTTTGTAGTTCTGTCTGTCCCATTCCATAATTTATTCAGTTGTTTTAGTCTTTGAAGAGCAATTGATAGTCGACGTTTACTTTCTTGCATTGTGTCACCGTTGTTGGTAATCAATGACCCAAGATATTCAAAATGTTCCACCACCTCCAATTTTTCCTCATTAACATATATTTCTTTCTCCATAGTGGTTTTATCTGTATGCATTATCTTTGTTTTTGCAATGTTAAGATACAAGTTGTGATTTTCACTATTCAATTGGGTTGAGGCTATTAGGTTTTCTATACCAGTCTGTGTTGTGGATAGCAATACTGTATCATCAGCATACCGAATCTCTGGTATGTCAAGACCACCGATATTTAGGGCATCATATAGCTTCCTATTTATATCATCTCTTACATTTCTCATTATATTTTCGGTGTACAGGTTAAACAAATAAGGGGACAGCACACATCCCTGACGGACTCCTTGCTTGATGTCAAACCAATCTGATGTCTCGCCATCTATTCTAACCGCTGCTTGTTTGTCTAGATAGAGCATTCTTATGAGTTGTATTACATGTGGTGGAAAGCCCATATTCCTCATGATTTTCCAAAGTTTCTGATGTTGTACACAGTCAAATGCCTTTGAATAATCCACAAAACATGAGAATAGGTTTACATTAAATTCTCTGCACTTCTCTATTATTAAACGCATATTGAGAATGTGATTTCTTGTTCCTCTTCCTTGTCTAAATCCAGCTTGAACCACGTTAATTTCTTCTTCCATTTTCTTACGAAGTCTTCCCATTATGATTTTTAGTAGAATTTTACTTGCATGACTGATCAGGGCAACAGTTCTATAGTTGGTGCATAATTTCAGGTTGTCCTTTTTTGGTATTGGAATGAAGATAGTTCTCTTCCAATCTTTTGGCCATATACCATATTTCCATATCTTTTTACATAATGCGTGATAGATTTGTATGATTTCTTCTCCTCCCGCTTTAATTAGCTCAGCTGGTATCTCATCACATCCAGGTGATTTACCATTCTTCAGGTTCTTTATTGCCCATGCAATTTCATCTAATGAGGGTTCAGGTTCTGTCTCTGCTGTCGTTGGCTCATGTATCTCATTCATATCCTCACTGTCACTCATATCATACATTCCACTGCAAAACTCCTGCCATCTTTCTATAATTTGTCTAGATTCTGTTAAGGTATTTCCATCTTGTCACAGATAACATTCAATTGAGGTTGAACATTTCTTGTCAATAACTTATTTCTTTGAACATTTCGTAATATCTTCCAGTCTTATGATATTGCTCTATTCTGGTACAACAATCTTGTATATATTGATTGTTGCCCTTTCTTGTGTTCTTTCTTCGAGTTAAAGATGTATACTTCATCCTGCTGTTATCGGATTCACCTCCTTTCTGTTTCAGTTCCCTTCGTTGTTTTATTAATTCTAAGTTGCTTTTTCTTGGTCGGAATTAAATCTTTGGCTACAGTTATCAAGATATCTCTAGCTTGTACTGCCAGTTCATCAGGTGTCATTTCCTCTTGTACAGACATCAAGACCCCAAAAGGATTCCTTATTTCTACAGTGTATGCATCTGGTATTTTTGTGAGATTTAAACGAAGTGGCCTTGGTCCTCGGGTAAGCTTTTTGAGTTTTAATTTCAGATCTGCTTCTTATAACTGATGATCCGTATCACAGTCTGCATTCGTAGGGTTTTTACATATGTTATGCTTGATCTCCATCTTCTTTGTATTAAAATATAATCTATTTGATTTTTGGTAATACTGTCCGGGGACTTCCATGTGAAGAGTCTTCTTGGGTGTTGTTTAAAAAGTTTGTTGGTTATCATTAACTCATTTTCTGTGCAAAATTCAATTAATTTGTCACCTGCATCATTTCTGTTTCCCAATCCAAATTTTCCTAAAACGTGTCTCTCATTTTCAGTTCTTCCTGTACCTACTTTTGCATTAAAATCTCCCAGTATTATTGCTATATCATTATGACCAATCTTATTTAATGTGTCTTGCAGTGTATTGTAAACATCTTAAATTTCGACCGCCTTTGCTGTTGAAGTAGGTGCATATATCTGTACGAGTGTTGTGTTTTTTTAACCGCCTTTGAGTCTAATAGTGAGGATTCTATCACTAACTGGGTTATTTCCTAGTAAATCTGTTGCAGTTGTTTTATCTAAACAAAATGCCACTTCACTCTGGCCTCCGACGTCTCTACCAGAATGGATAGCATTCATAAATTGATGTAAATAGAAATAATAGGTGTCCCATTTAAACATTAAGTGATTTTTGTCAGAACCTACAAGAAAACGTTTCTGGTGCTCTAGTGCTAGTTATTTCGCTTGTAACATTGAGAAAACACATCTGTAGTTGATTGTCTCACTTTAATAAATTACGTTTTCGGCCACTGAAATACATTTATAAGAATATTTCGTTAGACTGTTTCACTTTACACAAGAAGCCTTGTCTAGTTTTTTTTTTTAATGTTAAAGTAAGCTTTAAACATGGAAGCCGCGGTCAGCGTATTGTCTAAACCCCCACCTGTGGTCATGAGTTCGAATCTGCATCGGAGCGGATGTTTACAATTGATCTGAGCTGCCAGGTCGCTCCCTGCCTAAAATGGATATCCGGAAATGGCTTGGGAATTAATGAAATATCATCGAAAATCAAAGAAACGGTGTAAATGGGTGCTCCATAGGAGCAGCCTCGCCCGGTAGGGATAGTCATGCTTTGAAGACATGTAAACATCCAGAAATAATCATCATAATGGGTGACTTCAATGCGAAAGTAGGAAATCAGGGTGATGGATGCACAGTAGGTAAACATGGTTTGGGAGAACGAAACGAGAAAGAATACATACTTGTAGATTGGGCAAATGGACATGAACTGATTGTCAGAAACACTTGGTTTAAGCAAGTCACAGAAGATAATGGACATAGAGAAGTCCTGACAGAAGGATTAGAAACCAAATCGATTACATCCTGATTAACAGAAGGTTTCAAAATGCATTAAATGTCGCAAAACAGTTCCAAATGCAAACTGCTACAGTGATCACAGACTGATTATATGCACATTGTAGGTAAAGTTAAAGAAAGTCAAGTATACAGCAGGAAACACTAAATGTGATCTGTGTGCATTAAAACATGACAAGGAAACACAAGACAATTTTAACATAGAATTAAAGAACAGATTTGATGTATTGTCTAATCTAGAGATCTTATTTCAAGATGTGGATTATCAATGGGGAAATGTTGAAGAATGTAATCAATTTTGCTGCAGAAACAACTATCCCAAAATTAAAGAAATAGGTCGTAAGAAATGGATGACTGAAGAAATTTTAAGACTATTGGAAACAAGAAGATAGAACAAAACTAATCGTGATAAATATGAAGAGATTGACAGGGACGTCAAAAAGTTATGTAAAGAAGCTAAAGAAGCAATGCTTGAAAATAATTGCAAATAAACTGAAAAACAACACAACAGTAAAACACCAAATTAATGCACAAAAGAATTTAGGAGCTTACTAGTAAAAGAACACCTAAATAAACATGGCTGCCTGAAAACAAAAATATGGAAAAATAAAAATAAAAAAACTTGTGAACATGGTCTGATTATGTGAAAAATCTTTATGATGATACATGGGAAGAACACTATGATTTTCGGAGTAATAATGAATGATCACCAGTTCTGAAGATATAAGTTCAGACTGCTCTGAACCATATCAAACCATATCCCGTGTCCAGAAAACATCTGAACAGAAATGATATTTGCTCTAGAAGAATATGGAATAGGTCAAGTCACCAGACTGTTGAACACAATATATGATTGTCACCGTCCTAGATCTCTAGGGGAATGAAACTCGGGCTCATACAGGCAACAAACTCCGTTCATATGCAATCTAACATCATTTGTTATTATTATGTTACAGTAAGCTGGCGAAGAGAGTTTTCGCAAGCCAGCAATCTGCAAGTTGCGTATCACAGGAGTTTACAATAAACATGATTATCACAACAACTCTATCAGCTATCTAACATATGCATAAGACCCCTAAATACACTTGGGTCTAAACTATCAAGTCCCCCTTAAGGTAAGCCCTGTTGCTTCCTCGATGTCCAGTCCGTGTCTGCCTTTCCCACACGTGTCGCAATCCGACACGGGTGGTAAACTCTCTCTGAGTTTCTCGTGGACCCCGTGTCACGAAGTGTTGTTGACGACTCGTCTAAGGGCATGAGGACTAATACGTTTCTGTCTATTCAAACATTTCATCGCTCCTTATACTTGAAATATAAAACGACAACCAAGAAACTGCTACTGCAACAAACCTTTACAAGACGATATTTTTTTATATCTTGCAGACTTTAATCTGACGACTCCTGTCACATGTCGACAAACCCAATCGCTCCACAACGAAACACTTGAGAATACACACACTACTAAACACAAAGAGCGGCATAACTGACTGTTAGCCATGCTCAAAAGACATGCTGCGTCCGAACAGGACGGCAGCCCAAGTCTTCCTTTCTTAGTGACGTTTAACGTGACGCTTCCCTAGTTTCCCTGTGCACTCTATAATTGTACATTTCGGTGCATCTTTTAGGGAAGCTCCCTTCAGCCTTTCTCAGTCTGCTATGTGTCAGTGACTGATATGTGGCATTATGCCCCCCCCCGCCCTACAAATTAAATGATATTATCATTTAATTCATATACATTCATTACCCATGACAAATAGCATCACTGACAACCTAAGTATCAATTGCTGAACATGACATTATGGTTCCCGTTAATAACCCTTTAAAAAAAAATTACTGACAGGCATGCCCTCCTGCTCACACCCACGATGAGCGTCATGTGGCGGCCTATGGGAGGGCCGGACCAACTAATGATACCATTAGTCCCTAACTTGTCCTCACTCTAGGTCAAAACCCGGAGTTGTGGACGAGAGTATCAATCGGTATCATGCCGTCTGTATCAGTTGCCGATCCTCATTGTCGCTGGTTCTGTATATATCTTGCGTTATCATTTAATGGCTGTAGGTGAGGTAGAGGCTGTCGCTGATCACATTCTAATTTAAGGGATATTTCTAATATTATTAAGTGCCGTACCAATAATACAACAATATAATTCATTCAACTAGCAATGTCATAATAGCACCAGCTCTCTTTGTGTATATAATGATCACCTAACCAATCATATTTCCGTAAATATTCTAATAAACTAATACTCTTCATACTCCAACATGATAAATCTTCTTCTTCAATCGACTGTTGTAATGTGGTATCATTGCCCAATGCTCATACCTGTATGTAGAGAAGCTAACTCATCATGCTTTAATCTACCCATCGGTGCTTGTAAAATGCTGACTATAACCATATAAGTTAGTATCCATAAATCATCTTTAACTTTCTGACGATCATATGTCGGTATGATATTGACTGCCTTCACCATAGCTCAAAGAGAGTTTCCCCAAACCTCTTAGATTAATGACGCTGGTTAGTCCATAGTACACCTCCATATTCACATATCCTGGTACAATTATAGTGTACTGTTACATCCGCTCAGGGGAGTTGCTTCTATCCCAGTACACCTCACTGCACCCTCACATCACGTGTGTTTTCCTCTGTACCTTTATTATAACAACAATTGACAAACCTTTGCGTATGATCAAGCAGTAAATCAAAACTAATTTGTAAGACCACATGCATAGTTTAAAACAATATGTAAGGATCTGTATACTACAATTTAGCATAAATACAACAGATTAAATGACCATCACCAACGAAGAAAATAACTTAACACCATTCACCTAGTTTACTATCATTGAACTCATGAACACCCTTAATCACGTGCTGGATTCACGTGAGAACAACATGACATTCTTTTATTCATGACGATGTAAATTAAATTAAATTATCCTGTAACTTTCAGGTGTATTAGACGACTGGTACTGTCATTCATATTTTAGTATCTGTATTTCCATCCTATAACACAGTTCTTCGACCATATCCTTGTATGTTTTCATTCAATTTAACAACGTCGTGTATTTCTAATTTGTCATTGTTAAATGAATTGTTATCCATCGTTGACACAGAAGTTTGTCCTCTAGTATTCGATATTCCAATACCGACAACTGATGTAATGACTGGGTAATTGGGCATCCATATGAAGGAGGTCTCAAACGTTGTATCACAGATTCGAGCGACTGATTGGCCCTGCTCGAAAAGTTATCTCCTATCCTGAACACGTTGATCGGAATTTCTTCTGGACTTCATAAAGGAGCACGGTTGACCTAATGGACGTGGATGAGTAATCATCCGCGGGTTTGGCGATTCAATGTTTTTGGGCAAAACGTTAAAATATGCATGGACATTCCTCGGATTTGAAAATGTAGCCAAAGAAGTTCGTGATTTGATAATGAATGACTGAGTATCTCGGCCTTGAGCAACCAGTAAATCTGCTCACGATTTTAGCTTGATCTCGACTGCATGTAGACTAGTCAGTGTTGGTTGTATTATGATTTCAATTCACAATGTTTCAAGTGAAGTATATTTTTTTAAGATGTAATTTTTCTTAATGACGTTTAGTGTACGTTTCCATAAGTTCTGTTTCTCAAGGTTGATTTTTTCTCTAAAACGAATATTCCACTGTATAGAACGATTGAAGTAAATTTCATGATTGAATAATCGGACATTGATATAACGAAGATTTCGAACGATGTATCCAAAGCGATCGATTGGTCTTACTTGAAAATTCTAGTCTATGTTGAATATGTTAATTGGAACTTCTTCTGATCTCGAATATTGATTTGCAGGTTTGGTGATTCAATGTCTTTGAGCAATTTCCCAAAAGCAGTACGATGTGAAAAAATATCCTTCAAGTTGAAACATGCATTGATATCTCTCAGATTTATAACCAAAGAAGTTCGTCCTTTGACAATGTATTGAACCAGATTTGTAACTTTATAACGTGTGATTGCGTATCCTGGTCATGACTTTTCGATAAATTCTGTTCTCAAAATTTTTCATGTTCCGAATAATCGACTTTCATGGCATTCGAATTGTTGCATAAAAGTTCTCAATTTAAGAATAATTAATATATATAAATGTTCTGAGAATATTGGTTCATAATTTTGAAATAAATTCACTTGCTTTCATTCCAAGCTGTTTAATTCTCAATGTTCACGTATCAATTTGACTTCATCCAAACTATCATTTCCAGGAATTCAATGATTAATCCAATTTTCAAAGTTCAGTGAATTTCGACTGTTTAACTGTAAATTTATAGTCTTGTGTTGATGTACTTCAAGAAATTTCTTTCGAACGTTCTTGGAGAACTGTAATTCCTCTGACAATTGTTTGTCTTTTTATTTTTCTGACGTAGTCTTGTGTGTAACAACAAACATGTTGGCACATAGGTTCAAGCATTTCAATGATCAAGTATTTGAGACAAAAAATGTGAACTGAAGTATACGGAATCTGACGTGTGAATCAACCAGTTCGATGCTGTGTTATTAGCATCTTTTTACAAGTTACTGTCAAATAATCGGTAGTTGTCTCCTTCAAAGTGCCTGTTACACCAGGTCAGCATCTGAAGTCGATGAGAACAAGCAGTACGGATTCAACTGATGAACCAGTAATACCGTAGATCACAGTCGAGATTTTCGAATACCGTCGAACTAACATCCTGGTCCAAATGCAATTTTTATGCTCTTCTATCATACATACGTCTTGAAAAGTATTAATTTACTGTTCATGTACGCTTTCCTTCACTTTAACACACTATGACTACAACAGTTTATATGTCGATTTATTTCACGTTAAACTATATTTTCCTGTATCTGTGAAGACGAATTGTACTTGAATATGATATGAATGGTATCGTGATCTGAGTCCAAATTACAAATCTACGTTAACTGCAATAAAGATATTAAATCTTCAGAACCATCAGTAACTGAGTTACTCTTGACGACATGTTATATAATGTTATAATGTTCATGTCGCCGGAATATGAAATGTTTATGTAGATCAATATAATCACTTGCGTAAATTCTGGTAGTACTGTCAATTTGTTGTTTGTTCACGCAAATGTACTTAGTAAATACTGGTATTGAATCTTCATCATCGTATGTTCTTAATTTGAATTTTCATTACTCGATACATCAGACAAATGAGATCAAATAGAACAGTTCTTTGAACTAAAATCGTAAGATCTTCATACTTTCCTTTCCGGATGTTTTGTGTATGACCAAAATGATGATGTCATCACCACTGCTCAAAAATTTGGTTACTTGGTTTGAGATTATTCCACATATAGTAAATTATATATGATGGCGTCATGATAAAAATCTGCATGTGACCTTGGCCTTCATTTGTATATGGCTCGATTCGTTAAATTACTGCAAATATGTCGTAAATTGATAATAAATCACGAGTTCGTAATCATTACTACCGGTACAAGACCCCATTTGTCACGAAGTGATGTTGAAGAAGGGCATCGATGACGTCTAGGTTTATAATAGATTAATAATAAATGATCTTCAGCTCCTTGTATTAAATGAAGAACAAAACCAGCACTGGAACAAAACTCACAAGACGACTTTTTTCTATGCACATTGAGACTTTAATCTCGACATCGCTGTACATGTCGACACTCAATCGCTCCACAAGAACACTTAGATCACACACACTACTTAACACAAAGAGCGGCATAACGGACTGTTAGCCATGCTCAAAAGACATGCTGCGTCCGAACAGGACGGCAGCCCAAGTCTAACTCCCTAGTGACGTTTTTCGTGACGCTTCCCTAGTTTCCCTGTGCACTCTATAATTGTACATTTCGGTGCATCTTTTAGGGAAGCTCCCTTCAGCCTTTCTCAGTCTGCTATGTGTCAGTGACTGATATGTGGCACCCCGCAATCGGCGGGCCCCATCGTTGTCCACGGGGCTGTGGACACACTGACCGGTCCTTCGAGAAGGCTCTGGATTATTCGAGCCTTCGAGTGACTCGATTCTTTCCCTTTAGCTGGAGTTCTATCCCTTCTCTAGTCTCTCTTACTTTTATGTTGGTACCGCCCTTATGTGAGGCTGTGACAGGAGTCTCCCCCCCCCCTGCTCTAATGGGTTATTATATGGTAATTAGTTCTGTACTAATTCTGTCACAGGATCACATTAAGTCGGTGTTTGTAGTTTTGTGGATAGTAACTTGGCAACCTACACATCTGCATCAACAACTCATGTATTCTCCCATACACCACTTCAAGATGATTGCTGAAGAGGTCTCTCTCTTCTATGTTCTTAAACATGCTTATCTGACCGAAGTTCCGTGACGTTTCCCAGTTGTTTTTACAACCGCGCCCTTCTCAAGTATCCATATGATACCAAGATATAAAACTCTGTGTAAGAGAGTTTTAACAAGACAAATGTCTTGGCTATTTAAGTACACTTGCAAATCTTGTCTTGCGTGTGTATTTCGATACATTTTTATTTCCGTATGTTGTATATTGCTGAATATGTAGTTATGCTGTTGTTTTGTCACATCTGACTACGTGTGTTCATGTTGGCTTGTTAGTGTATTGACTGATATGTTGCTGTTTCTAATAAAGTGACTGTATTTTAATTGTTAGTGTTCAGTTTTGAGTTTGTATAAAGTGTGTGCTCACTGTGTGGGTTACTTCCAAGCGTCACGAGTTGGGATATCCTTTGTCATGAATTACCCAATCTGTGTAATGCCTGATCGGTTCATTCCAAACAGTAGCGCTTAGATGTAGTGTATTCAATACTAAACATGTATCAACAATTGAGACAGGTAATACATTTTTACATGAAAGACGCAGACAAATTAAAATAAATACGTTTTGCGTACAATTTGTCCGCTCAGTATATCGCTCTCTCATTTAATTCATTCATTCTGTCATTCATACATCTTTCATACACAATAGTATTTTGTTAAAATATACAAATAAAGTTAAGGTAAGTCTTACTGCCCTTAGAAAAATGGATTAGGCGATATGTTCCCTTTAAGGTAACAAGTACTTTTTGTACGTATAATCAAAAAATGGTTTATAACTTAAATAGAAAAAATTGTATAGGAAGAATATTTCACCTATGAGTGAAAATACCTGTTATATTATGGTAGAAAAATATACAAGTTACAGGTTGACATATTTTATATATATAATTAAATACAAGTGTAATACATATTTACTAATAGTAAATTAATTAATTAACTCCAACGACGATGTGTGTGTTGTCCTCCTTCTGTCCGTGTGTCGTGCCATCAATGTTAATAGTTAATATAGCTGTCCCTTGCATGTTGTAATCGACGTAGTTGTATTCCGGCTGTTTGCGAAGTTTCTTAGCAATAGCGAGTATGCAGTGTTCTTAATATTTACACGATGACTGTCAGTTCACTGGTTGAAATCACTTCACATATATTATATATCGCTCGGATTGTTTTTAAAGCCTTGGCAATTGGTAATATGGCTTAATACACTATAGGGTTATCAAAGTTTCATGTTCGTGAGTGTTATAAGTAGGTTATTTACTTGGGCGTTGATACTTCTGGATGAAAGTTCTATAGTGGGTGTAGAGGTACACTGTTCTATGGTAGGTGTAAAGGTACACTGTTCTATGCAACAGACTAAAATATCACAGCTTATTATATGGCGAATGATTAATGTGCCTAATGTTAGTCTGCTGGTGCATTAGTTTGCCGTGATAATATGTCAGCAATAATATTATCAGTACCTTTGATGTGGCGGATTTCGAAGTCGAAATCTTGAAGAAGAAGACACCATCTTGATAATCGATGACTCTTTGGAACACCTTGCTTAAGTACCAGCAGTGGCGAATTATCGGTTAAAACAACAAAATGCGAACCTAAGAGGAACTTAGATAAACGACGCATACAAAAAAGTAGACTTAATGCCTCCAACTCAACTGTGGAATAATGGATCTCTGCCTTTTTAAGCTTGCGGCTGACATAGAGTATTGGATGTCTTACGCCTTGATATTCCTGCATCAGGCATCCTCCAATTGCGATAGCACTCAAATCTGTGGTCAGAATAAAAGGTATATCTATGTTTGGTAATCTTAATACGGGTGGGTTAGAAAATATTGATTTCATTTTGCACATTACATCCTCTAAGCGGATACTCTTACAAAATTTTTCTGGATTATCTTTTGTCAACAGATTAGAAAAAGCTGATGTGAGTTCCGCCCAGTTTGGTATAAACTTGGCATAATAGTTTATGAGACCTAACAGGCTTCTAACCTGTTTCTTTGTAGTTGGAACTTCTAGGTTGAGAATTTTTGATACGATTCTATCATCTGTCAATAGTTTGCCTTCGGAAATCCTATGACCTAAGAAGTCTATTTCTTTATAGCCTATTTCAACCTTGGAAGGTTTTATAGTAAGTCCAAAGAGAAGGATTTCATTAAAGACTTGTTGGAGTGTAAGTAAGTGAGAAGTCATGTCTGAAGAATGGATACATATATCATCAATGTATGATTGCACGTCCTTGATGCCGTGCAATAACAGTCTAGTTAACCTGACGAATGTGGCAGGAGCGTTTTTGAGACCAAACGGAAGATATCTCCATTCGTACAGCCCAAGTGGTGTAGCGAATGCTGTTATATGCCTTGAAGAGGGAGATAGTGGTACTTGCCAGTAACCTTTAGCTAAATCAAGCTTAGAAAATAAGGATGATTGAGACATATTCAAATGAGGTCTTCACAGCTGTTCATTGGCTCAGCATCTGTCGTGGGTATAGTATTTAATTTTCTGTAATCTATGCATAAACGAATAGTTTGGTCCTTCTTCTTCACCAGGACAATTGGCGAAGAGTACTGGGACACAGATTTCTGTATTATTTTATTTTTTTCTAAGTCCAAAATTTCTTTATCTAAATTTGCCCTATAATGTAAAGGAATTGAATATGGTCTACATTTGATAGGTGTTAGATCTGTCAACACAATTGAATGTGTTATTTTGTCAGTCTGTCCAGGTTTGTTTGAGAAGATAGTTTTATAGTCGTTAAGAAGAGTCAAAATGTCTTGTCGCTGCTGTTGTGTCAAAGTGTCAGAGATTTGTATGTCCTTCATCGTACTGTCGTCGTTCATAATTGGTACTGGAATTTCCGTATTGTCTACGTCCGTCTGATTTATTACTGACGCTACTGTTTGTAAATTGTCTTCAATGTCATTGTCGTCGTCGTCGAGACTAATAGTTGCCAGTGTGTCGTTAAATTGGTCGTACTTGTCGTTATCCCATATTGTCGGTACTGTGAATATGTTTCCGTCGTCTTCGGTGTTACAAGAATGAGTCGTTAATGATGCTTCGTTTAGATCTTCGTTTGTCGAGGAGTCATTCAGTCGGGTAATTGTCGTATCGTTTTCGTTGTCCTTCTTGTCAGTCTGGTTATTGTCATCTGTTATCTGCGTCTGCTTGTTCGTGTCACTGTCATTTCTAGAATAGTACGGTTTTAACATATTTACATGGAATATTTTCAACTTTCCATTCAAAGAAATTTCGTAGTCAACTTCCGAAATCTTTCTTACAACTTTAAATGGTCCCTGCCAAGAGGTTGATAGTAAATCCCTCTTGTCAGGTAGTAATAGTAAAATATCTTGATTTGGTTGTAATACAATCGTTTTTGCCCCTCTGTTGGCGTACTGCCTGTACCTAAAACCTTTCTCCTGTAATGATGCTCTGGCAAGTATACAGGATCTAATGATTTCGTCTCTGGTGTCAGTGACCAAATCATAGGTGGAAACTGGTAATTGGGTGTTTACGGGTTGTGATATTATATCCTTGTAAATAGTGAGAGGTCCTCTTGGGTTCGCTCCATATATCAATTCAAACGGAGAGAAGCCCGTGCTTGATTGTGGGACTTCTCTGTATGCGAACAGCACCGTTGGGAGAAGTATATCCCAATCGGCTGGATTTTCAGCTGTCACTTTGGATAACATATGTTTTAGGTCCCCATTCAATTTTTCGCAAATTCAATTTGCGGCCGGTCGATAGGGACTTGTAAAACATTGTTTTATGCCTAGTAACTTAGTTACCGATTGAGTGGCATTTGATATGAATTGCGTTCCTCTATCTGATATTATCTTCTCCGGAAAGCCAAAACGGGAGAATATCTGTAATAATACGTCCGTCACATCCTTAGAGGAGATAGATTTTAATGGAATCATTTCTGCCCACCTTGAACACAAATCAATGAGTGTAAAAATGTATCTATTTCCTTTGTTTGAGATGTGGTTCAAAGGACCTACTAAATCAACCGCCACGATTTGAAATGGTCTCGAGGCAGTTGTGCTTGATTGAATTTCTGCCGTAGGGTTTTTTCCTTTTTTGATTAGTTTCTGACAGGTATCACATGATTTACAATGGGATTTTATGTCTTGGCAAAATTTAGGCCAATAAAATTGGCTCAAGACTCTGGCCCTGGTTTTTTCATAACCCATATGACCTCCGAAAGGTGAGTCATGGGCTATATGTAGCACTTTCTCACGATGTGACTGAGATAGAACCACATGCTGTATCGTGGTTTGATCTCTGGTATATAATCTAGTTAGAATGTTGTTATTTAGTCTAAATGTCCAAGAAGCGTTTTTCGTCAATTTTGGCTTTAATCCTACTAGCCGAAAGTATTGCGAAAGGGTTGGATCTGCTTTTTGTTATTCTCTAAACTCGGTGGTGGCAATATTGGGTGAAATGATTTGTAGCGACTCCTGAAGTTGGTCGTTGTGGGTTTTGTGTGTCATTTGTCTTGTTACTATATTAGCGTATTGTGTGTGTTGTTGCACATTTACAGGCTCAATATTTTGTGGATCGATGGCGTCCTCAGTTCGAGGTGTTAATTTGATGGTATCATTGAAAGATTCAACCGCCCCTGTATTCTGCACCTCTGTGAATTCGTTTCGAATTCCGTCATCGGTTGTCTCCCTTGTGCTTTTGGCAGTTTGAGACAAGCACGCGTGGTTTTTCATTTTGGAACCACTGTTCAGTTTTTGGATACAGTTTTTCTGTTCCCATTCTCTGATTTCTTTTACAGAGCAAGATCTTATGTTGGGAAGATTCCCAATGATGATTTCAGCGGCAGGATTTTCTAGTACTGCGCATAGTACTTGTCCTGATATAAAAGGTGTCCGAATTTCGGCAAGTGCTAGGGGGTATCTTTCGATAGTGCCTGCGAATGTGCGACACGTTACGTATTTGTGTGTGTAGTCTTTGTCATTAACTAATGTTCTCTTAATTCCACAAAGAGTCGCGCCGGAATCGCGTATTAATGTACATTGTTTGTTATTAACAAAACCTGTTGCAAACTTTAACTTGCCTGTTGATGTTAAGGCTGCGTTGGCCAATTCGTTAGAAACTGGGATTGTGTGGCCGCATAACAAAGTTGTATCAAGCTGAAATTTTCTGCAGGTGTTACATGTGTTATCAGTGATGGTGTTAATGATTTCTACTGCATTACCTAACTCACTCGCACTTTCATTTTGGATGTCGCATTCGTTCTGTTGTTCAATTTCTTCATCTGAGGATGTGTCTATTAATGCAGCATTGGCCTGCTTCATCATCTTTCGCTCGTCACAGCGTGCTGAATAGTGCCCAAAGCTCGAACAAAAATAACATTTAACCGCTCTCTGATATGCGTTCCTTTTGTTTTTTTGTTTTTCCACTATCATTTGCAGATGATGTGGATAATTTGGTGATTTGTCACACATCGCGTACTGTTCGTGTGTCAGATGACAATACTGGCACATTACTTGCTTTGTGACCTTAGAGCGTTGTTTGAACCTATTTTCATTTGGTTTTGAATATTTGGTGTTTGTAACCGCTGCTGTTTCATTTTGGCTCATATTCAACTGAAAAATATCGCGGTTCGCTGTAAAATAATGCGCTCCCCTTATTTTCTATTTCATGAATAGTTTTACAATCCATTTGCCTCAAAAATTTAGAAAAAGGTGTTGGTATTGTGCTAATAATTTTATCAATTATAATTAGCTCCTTCAGTTTACCATGGTTGTTATTTGTTTTTGCTGAGGTTATCCATTTTGTTCAAATATCTTGGACTGTAGACACGTAGTCTATGAAAGTTTGGTTAGGCAATGGGGTTAATTTGGAGAACTGTAGTTGATAGCCTGCTGTATCTAGTGAAAAATGTTGTAGTATTCTTTGTTTCAAATAGTCGTAATCTTTCCTCATGTCTTGTGGAACTGTCTCTATCACTTTTAAGGGCTCTAAAGCTAAATTTCTCATCAGAATAAATGACCAGTCGACTTTTGCGACGTTATGATAAGTCATCAAACACTCGAAGTTCTCTAAGTATGCGCTTATTGAATTTACTAGGCCTTTATATTTGTTGTATTTTTGTTCATCTTCTTTACTTCTAATTTTGTTTACTGACATTTCTAAGTTGGAGTCAATTTCCATTTGTTTCAGTTTTATCTGTGTTTCTGCATTTAATTGGGCTTGCTTGGTCGCAGCCTCGAGCTCCATTTGCATCTTCTTCTCTTGAGCCTGCAGTTGCATTTTCTTTTCTTCAGCTTCCATTTGCATCTTCTTCTCTTGAGCCTGCAGTTGCATTTTCTTTTCTTCAGCTTCCATTTGCATCTTCTTCTCTTGTGCCTGCAGTTGCATTTTCTTTTCTTCAGCTTCCATTTGCATCTGCATCTTTTTCTCTTCCCTTTCTATTGCTCTGTCTTCTCGAGCAATATTTTCTGCATGTGTCTTTTGCGCCCATTCTGAAAGTTTCTCCTCAATATATCCTAACCTAATACCTAATTCAATGCACTCTTCTAATGTTGACATCTTGTGTTTTAGTTATTGTTCACTTTCTTGAAATTAAATCCCTTTGAAATTAGTTTGGGTATACAAAAGTTGGTTATCCCCCTTAATGTTTACATTCAAATTTACACGAGCAGGTTTACTTGGTTATGAGATTAGCATATACATCAAAATTAATACAAAGAAAAATGTTACATCAATGAATGATGGGTGAGTATCGCTTAGGGATGTAATGAGCATGAAATGAAACTCATCTTATTTTTCCTGGTCTCTCGACTGTAGTCTTGTTTTGCTTTCCTATTTTCTCGCCACTGCTGGAGGATAGGTTACACGATATTTCGCGGAACAATCTGATGTTGGAATCAAAAAAAATTAGTAACTGTCAATGTAATTGTCACAGTCATGTCAATGTCAAATTTTATGAACATCAGCATAATTTCAAATATCAAATATTTTTGTAGAGGGACTATTATAGCTTATTCACAGATAATATGATGATAGCTGCAAAGTTTTTGACTTTATCATGTATGAAAGTTTGATATATATATTTTTTTTACTTGGCATAACCAAGAGCTGTCTGGAAAGTAAAGCTTGTGATTGCCAAAACCGGTTGGCTCCCCAAATAGCCTGTCACCGTCCTAGATCTCTAGGGGAATGAAACTCGGGCTCATACAGGCAACAAACTCCGTTCATATGCAATCTAACATCATTTATTATTATTGTGTTACAGTAAGCTGGCGAAGAGAGTTTTCGCAAGCCAGCAATCTGCAAGTTGCGTATCACAGGAGTTTACAATAAACATGATTACCACAACAACTCTATCAGCTATCTAACATATGCATAAGACCCCTAAATACACTTGGGTCTAAACTATCAAGTCCCCCTTAAGGTAAGCCCTGTTGCTTCCTCGATGTCCAGTCCGTGTCTGCCTTTCCACACGTGTCGCAATCCGACACGGGTGGTAACTCTCTCTGAGTTTCTCGTGGACCCCGCAATCGGCGGGCCCCATCGTTGTCCACGGGGCTGTGGGCACACTGACCGGTCCTTCGAGAAGGCTCTGGATTATTCGAGCCTTCGAGTGACTCGGTTCTTTCCCTTTAGCTGGAGTTCTATCCCTTCTCTAGTCTCTCTTACTTTTATGTTGGTACCGCCCTTATGTGAGGCTGTGACAATGATACTAGGGATACACCTCCTGAATTATGTAATTCTAAATCTAATCCAATCCCGAAGAAATCATAAGTCTTGGAATGTGATGAATATCGAACAATTAGCATAATGAGCCACATGACAAAGATTTTGCTAAGAATCATAGTGCAAAGAGTTAGGAAGAAAATACAAACAGAAATAGGAGAAGAATTGTCAGAAACCTGGCGTCTTCCTGCCCTCACACACTGGTTTCGGACAGATAAATTATACTGTTAGAAATAAGTCCAATCCGAGACCAGCAGGAAATGCTTTCCGTAATACTTTATCTTATATATAAAAGGCAATCTCCGTCCATCTGTATGTATGTATGTATGTATGTATGTATGTATGTATGTATGTATGTATGTATGTATGTATGTATGTATGTATGTATGTATGTATGTATGTATGTATGTATGTATGTCCTTTATTTGTTCGCGAACGGCCCATCCGATTGAGATGAAATTTTCTACACGTCTTCCTTTCATTCCACAGCTGCCAACTGTGATATTTTTTTAGTTGAAATCGCCTGCTTACTCAGTATTATTTCATTTTTCATTTTTCATTATAATTTCATATATCTCAGGGGACCTAACTCTGTAAAAGTTATTTCAAGGGGCATAACTTTTCTGTATAACTTATAGTCATATTGTGGCATCGTTTTCAAAGATTTATAAAATCTTTGTCCATAGTTATGTACCGGCATATGAGTTATAATAAATAATGATACAATCTGTAAGGCATTTTCAAAGTTTTCATAAAAATAATGCACAATGCATAACATTGTAACTCATCTTTTTTTGCTTAAGAAGTTACTGTAGTCATGCAGGTGATTAGAAAGAGTTTTCATTAAAAATAATGGATGGTGTGTGGAAGGACATTCTTTTAAGTTACTTTTTTTGTTGTATGAATTTAATGAGACGCTACCCGCCAGGAGCTGGGCGAAGTCACGCCGGGTCAGATAGATAGACAGACCCACCTTTTCGCTGCAGTTGTCTACTCCTCCTTTTCCTTCTTCTGCTGATGCTGCTGCCGCCGCTCCATTTACCTAAGTAAATTGTTGGGGGAAGATGTAAAGATCTTTCAAGTGCTCTTTCTAATGCTTTTTGTAAGTTGGTCTTCGTTTATCTAAGGTTGTTCTAACTGCAACCAATAAATGATTAAACAGACAGGCAGACAGACAGACAGACAGACAGAGAGGGAGGGACGGACAGACAGACAGACAGACAGACAGACAGACAGACAGACAGACAGACAGACAGATAGACAGACAGACAGACAGACAGACGGACAGACAGACAGACAGACAGACAGACAGACAGACAGACAGACAGACAGTCGGTAACGGGAACTTATATGACTACTTATATGAATTAAATGAGATGCTCGCCATCAGGGGCTGGGCGAAGCCGGGCCGGATCAGACAGACAGACAGACAGACAGACAGACAGACAGTCGGTAACGGGAACGAGAACTTATATGACTACTTATATGAATTAAATGAGATGCTCCCCACCAGGGACTGGGCGAAGCCGGGCCGGGTCAGCTAATTACATTATAACGTGTTAAAGAGCCATCTCACCACTCTCACTACACAATTCACACCGACACTACACACTCTTACGGTCGGGCAACGATTCTCACAGACCGTCAAACACTGGGTCCGTCCTCGTTGGTATATTTACATAGAGACGTTCGCATCTCGAACAGTCATTGCATTCTCCCGTCTTGCAAGCGTATCACAGTTAGCCAACGGCTAGAATATAGTCACACATGCCAGTCACATCTATTCGTCAAGCACTATCGTTCTATCGTCCAGCTCCACCTAATCTCAATACGTCTGTCCCCGTCTATAGTCGCACACATTCTGTCCTGGCCTGTCCAGTCTTCCCCCAGTCATGTGGGTCTGGTCACGAGCTTCTTACCTCAACTCTAGTCTGTCGGGCTGTGGCGTCTCTGTCCTGCGTAGTACTCTAGCTGCCCTTGACTTCGGCTAAAAGTCTGTGGTCGCTTGGGACCTGTCTTAAGTCACTGTCTATTGACTGGCTGTCACTCTGTCTTTTCGTACGTGACTTAGGATTCTGACACGGACAATGTGGGTATGTAGAAGGCAAGGGTACAGTATATGGTGTATATATGCTGAGAACATTAATTGAACGTTCTATAGAAGTAAAAATATCAATAAAATTGGGTGGAACTGCGATAAAGCTGTGAAAATGTAAACAATATAAAATGACACAAAGTAGTGCAGCTTTACATAACAGATTTACGACACATACAGGACGTTGCGGCGATTAGCCTTCATCAGCAATACAAACACATTCACAAACACAACATATAGTCAAGGAGATCTGCCTGTGACTACATCAAAAGGTGACGACAGAACGAGAAGAACAAAAGGATGAAAAAATTAAAGCAATGAAGAGAAAATGAGAATTGAAAAAAATTTTCATACTTACCTGACAATTCCGATCTATGATATTTTCAGAAAAACCATAAGTGGCCTACAGACGTGACCGCAATCTCAACGATGTACACGTCCATAGCAACAATCTTGCTTCTCTGTGCCTACCTATGCCATGTATATTGCTGATGGTCGGATCTTATACAACCCCAATAACACAAGCACTGGGTGATTTGATCCTAAAATACGTTGTATAACAATCAACATTGCTGACTCTATTTCATAGGGAACAGTATGAATGAAGCCTCATATTTGTAGACCGACCGACTTCGCATACCTCATGTGGTATGTTGCAGGTACTTTTCCAATCTCTCTCTCTCTCTCTCTCTCTCTCTCTCTCTCTCTCTCTCTCTCTCTCTCTCTCTCTCTCTCGCTCTCTCTCTCTCTCTCTCTCTCTCTCTCTCTCTCTCTCTCTCTCTCTTTCTCTCTCTTTCCAAATAATCTCGCTACCTGTGCCTACCTATACCATGTGTAATGCTGGTGGTCTGATCCTATACAGCCCCAATAACACAAGCACTTGGTGAATTGATTCTAAAATACGTTGTATAACAATTAATCTTTGGAAAATTACCTACAGAAAGAAAAACAGTGGAAGAAGAATGGGAGGTGTTCAAATCAAGCATTTTAACCACTGCAAAAATAACATGTGGAACCACGAAAAAACGCAAAACGCGGATAAAGAAAATAACAAGATGGTGGAACGCAGAAGTAAAGGAAGCGGTAACAGACAAAAAGAAAAAATATAAAAAGTGGTTGAAGAGCAAACAGGGATGTGATTACATAGAATATAGAATAGCGAGAAGGCATGTGAATAGAATAATAAAGAGGGAAAAACAAAAAGACTGGGAAGAGTATGGAGAAACCCTAAATAAAAACTACAAGGAGGCAACTAGAAACTTCTAAAAAAAGATAGGTGCAATGCGGACCAGAAGAGAACCCTTTGACCCAACTGAAATAATTAACAGCAAAAATGGAGAACCAATAAGTGAACAAAAACAAATCCTAATAAGATGGAAGCAGTATTTCGAACAACTTCTCAACATCACATCAGATGTCACAGGAATTCAAGAGATCTATACAGATGACACCGAAGAACTAGAACCAGACCTTCTAAAAGAAGAATTTATAGAAGCCATAAGATTAGCCCCATTGAACAAATCACCGGGACAGGATGAAATACCAAATGAACTAATTAAAGCAGCAAAAGAAGTAGGAACAGCTTGGCTACATAGACTATTCTACCATGTTTTGTCAGAACAACAGACACCACGAGACTGGGGAAACGCCATAGTTATCCCAATTTTTTCACATTGGGCAGTGGGGAGCATTTTGTGTGATATTCACTGGCGCAGGAACGGAGCATAATGGGGACGACCCGTTGCTGTGAAGTTGGAACTGCGACTAACTAACTAACTAACCCAATTTGGAAAAACAAAGGCAGCAAAAGTGACTGCACACAATACAGAGGCATTTCACTGTTAAGTCATACTGGGAAAATATTTTGCAAAATTCTAGAAAAAAGATTACGAACTACTTTAAAACCCCAGCTAAGTGAAACACAGCTTGGATTTAGGAAAAAACGAAGGATGCACAGATGCCATTTTTGCTCTTAGACAACTTATGGAAAAATCAATCGAATTCAATGAAACACTCTACTTATCCTTTGTCGATCAAGAAAAGGCATTCGATAGAGTAGATAGAAACAAGCTGTGGGAAATCCTTAAACAATATGGAGTGAGTACAAATCTAACAAACCTATGTAGAAGTTTATACAACAACAGTGAATGCATAGTGAGAGTAACTGGAGGACAAACAGAACCCTTCACTATAAGATCTGGAGTACGACAAGGTTGTGTCCTGTCCCCTCTCTTGTTCATAACATATATAGACAACATATGTAAAGAAACCAGCCAAGCAGAGACAGCAAGAACACCGCATGACGAGAACACAGAAGAAGAACCATCTGCAAATCTAAGCATTAGAGAACTCCTGTTTGAGGACGACCAAGCACTAATAGCAAAATCAGAAGCTGAATTACAAGACCACATGAATAGTCTAAACGAAATGTGTAGGGGACATAACATGAAAATTAACACAAGCAAACAGAGGTAATGACTATAACTAAAGAAGAACAAACAACAACAATTCACTTAAACGAACATCCCTTGAAACAAGTAAAGAGTTTCAAGTACCTAGGAAGTTCTCATTGGCACCTTTCCGTCTTGACAGACGATAGTTTGGTACATTGTGCTTCAAAAAGACTTAATAACTATGACCCATGGCGGTGGCGAGTGTGGCTGGTAAGGCCAATTCTTGCTGCAAATGTTTGCCCACAGTAGATGCATGTCAAAACATGGTCATTTCCACCATTGTGCACCATATTACGTCTCTCACGCTCTGTGTGTGATTTATCTGCAATCATTTTCTCCTTTGTCTTTATTCCATTTCTCCTTTGTCTTTATTCCATTTCTGATAGTTGCCCTCCATGCAACACGTTCAGCGGCGACTTGCTCCCAATGTGCATTATCAATGCCTGTATCAATCATGTCCCGCTTACACACATCTTTGTATCGTAGTAGAGGCCGACCCTGAGATCTCCTACCCGTCTGTAATTCACCAAAAAAGATGTCCTTTGGTATTCTACCATCATCCATCCTCCTAACATGTCCTATCCATCTAAGTCTACGAAGACTGAGCATGGAATACACCGTCACACAACCTGATCTTTCCAATACTTCAGTATTTGTGATTTTGTCTTGCCACTTAATACCAAGTATTCTTCGCAGACACCGCATATGAAAGCTGTTTAAACGTTTCTCTTGGCGTGAGTAAGTTGTCCAGGTTTCACTGCCATAAAGAAGAGTACTAAGGACACAGGCTTGGTAGACGAGGACTTTTGTTTTGGCAGTAAGCTTCCTGTTCTCCCAGACTCTTTTTGCTAACATGTTCATTGTTGTTGCTGCCTTGCCAATCCTGATGTTGATTTCCTGATCGAGGGATAATTTGCTATTTACCTCTGATCCTAGATATGTAAAATGGTCTACTATCTCCAGTTCGGCGTCGTCAATAAAGATTGATGGTACACCATGTGCACCTGGTGACATAATCTGTGTCTTCTTTTTGTTAATTGTTAAACCAAATTCAGAACAAGCATTGGAGAATGCAGATAGTAGATGTTGTAATTCTTCCTCAGAGTGGGTCGTAATCGCAGCATCATCCGCAAAAAGCAACTCTCTGAGTAGTACTCTCCTAATCTTGGTCTTGACCTTCAATCTCTGAGCATTATAGAGGCCACCATCTGAGCATGAGTGAATGTATATACCGTCATCCTGATCACGAAAGGCATATTTCAGTAGAAGTGAAAAGTATATCCCAAAGAGGGTGGGGGATAGTACACAACCTTGCTTAACTCCACTCTTGATTTCAAACTCTTCTGAAGTTGAGCCATCAAACTTGATTATACCCTTCATGCCTGTGTGGAACGATTCCACAATGGACAGAAGAGTTGGTGGGCAGCCAATCTTCTTTAGTGCTTTGAACAGACCCTCACGACTGACCAAATCGAATGCCTTTGTGAGGTCGATGAAGGCAATAAACAGTGGCTGATTTTGTTCCCGGCATTTTTCTTGCATCTGTCGCAATGAGAATATCATATCAATGGTAGACCGGTTCTGACGGAAGCCGCACTGTGATTCGGGGTAGACTTGATCTCCCAGGACTTGAAGTCTGCGCAGAACAATTCTGGCAAATACTTTCCCAACAATACACAGAAGTGAGATACCCCTATAGTTGTTACAGTCGCTCCGATCGCCCTTGTTCTTGTACAGCGTTATGATGTTTGAATCTTTGAAATCCTGTGGGACTTGTCCTTCTCGCCAGCATAGCTCTATTAGCTGGTGGATCTGTAGAGTGAGTGTGTCTTGCCCACTCCTGATTACCTCTATTGGAATCCCATCCTTACCTGGAGCCTTGCCAGACTGCAAGCTCATTTATAGCACACTTAACTTCTGTTATGGTGGGAAGTGTGTCCAGGTGGTCAAGAGTTGGCAGGGCCTCTATGGCGTTGAGGGCATCATCCGCTAGCTTGGTCTCACTTGAGTAAAGCTCTAAATAGTGCTCTACCCATCTATCCATCTGCTGTTTCTTATCAGTGATGATTTCTCCAGTCAAGGTTTTCAGTGGTGCACTTCTTTTGATCATTGGACCACAGGCTTTCTTTATCCCTTCATACATGCTTCTGATGTTTCCCTTATCACTTGCGATTTGAATGGACTCACATAACTTGATCCAATAGTCATTCGCACACTGCCTGGCAGCCTTTTGCACATCCTTCCTTGCTTGCTTCAGCTCACTCAGAGTGTTACGCGTTGGTCTTTCCTTGTTTCTTAAGAGAGCTATCTTCTTTTTATCAATCAAGGGCTGCAATATCTGGCTGTTTGCCGCGAACCAGTCCTGCCTCTTATGATCCACAGTGCCGAAAACCCCTACCACTGTTTTATAAATAGTTTCCTTAAGTTTACTCCATTTATCATTTACTATACAGTTTTCTGATGTATCATTGAAAGCGTCTTCAAGTTGCTGTTGAAATTCAAAGCACTTTCCAGGATCGTGGGTGTTAATAATATTAATCCTGGGGCTATATTTGTGTTTAGCTGTGTAGATTCTCTTTGGTCTCAGTCTAACCCTTGCAACAACTAAAGAATCATCCGTATCACAGTCAGCACTGAGGTAACTTCGAGTCAGTGATATATGGTTCAGATGTTGTCTCCGTGTGATAATGAAGTCCAGCTGATGCCAATGGCCGGATCTTGGATGATTCCATGTGACCTTATGCATCTCTTTTGTTTTACAAAAGGAGTTTGTAATACATAGATCATTTCTAGTGCAATGCTCCAGCAGCCTTTGCCCATTATCATTCATGCTACCGATGTTGTATTTTCCAAGGCACACTGGCCATGAACTGGAGTCCTTGCCCACACGAGCATTGAAATCACCGAGCATATAAATGTAGTCGGATTTTGGGACTGCCTTGATCACAGAGTCTAGCTGCTCATAGAACGTATTCCTCACATCACCAGAGGAAGCGAGTGTCGGTGCATATGCAGTGATAATGGTGGCAAATCCACAAGAGGTTGCCAAGCGCAGTGATAATAATTTTTCATTACCACCAGCTGGGATATCAATCATTGCCAGTAGCGAATTCTTCACTGCAAAGCCCACACCATGTTGCCTTTTTTCTGCCTGCCCTCTTCCCTTCCAAAAAAAGGTGTAATTGTTTTCCCTGAGTGACCCTTCCTCAGCGAGGCGAGTCTCCTGCAGGCCAGCAATATCAATGTTAAGACGATTGAGTTCAGCATCAATCACAGCCGTTTTTCTCACATCGTCAATATTTGTCAAGTCAGTGGAAAATCCTGGACACATGGTTCTTACGTTCCAGGTTGCAAACAGTAGCTTGAGGTTTCTATTATTCTTTTTATTAGTACCTGGTGCATTGGTTTTACAGCCTGCGATTCAGATTTTGTCCTAGCCCCAAGCACCCATTGAAGCAGGCAGGCTGTGGCGGATCAGCACCCAATTGGCCGGGGACTGCCCAGCTTGAGGCGGGCGATAGCTGATCAGTGACACCTGTAGGTGTCTCCCACCGTCAGAGGCAACGCGTGGCGCCCCATGTCTACGCTAACTGACAAGGACTTATAACCCGTAACAGTTGCCTCTCGCTTTGATTCCGAGACCGGTTAAGACCAGGGATGGAGTTATTGTCCTCTCCATAGCACAAAGCCTGGGCTAAAATAAAGAAACCATGTGTTGCCCATGCAGCATGATCCCTCTCTCGGCCTGCCCAGTTCACTCCAGAGGAAAGTTAACACCTATACATCTGGAACATGACAAGCTCAAGAAGCTGCCGGATCAGCAAAGCAATGCTCTAACTGTCTGCCTGTCGGAGCTTCGATCCTAGACCAGCTGCCAGCCAAGGCTTAGCCCTGCCATGACTATTTTGTTTTGGGTTGCATTTTCTCTCACCAGGGTAAGGCTTGTACCCTCCCAATTGCGTTCTTCCGCCCGAAGCCGTTGGCACAATGTGGGGTGTCGGGTTTGGTAAGCGCCGCCCAACATTCGGCGCTGACAGAAAGCAGATAGTACCGTCTACTGTCATACGGTAGCTCAGTCATATCTGACTAAGACCTGACACACACCTAGGAAGTATAATATCATCAAATGGCAGATCAGAAGACGAGATCGAAAATAGGTGCAATAAGGCCAGGGCTGCCTGAATAATGGTGCATGGAATAATGGAATAGGACCTCGGTTATATTTTGTTGGTTTTCGGAACTGGAGGTAATAATTAACAGTGACAAACGAGGGACAAATCGTAATGCGGCGGTAGAGGTGATATTCTTGGATCACCGCAAGACTAACTACTACGAAAGCATTTGTAAAGAATGTTTTCACTAATCAAGAACGAAAATCAGAGGCGCGAAGACGATCAGATACCGTCATAGCTCCGACCATAAACGATGCCGACTAGCAACCCCAGTTGAATTGAAGCGAAACTGAAAAAAAATGGAATATACCTTGATTAGCAAATCTATTGCGTATAAAGTCCGAATCATTTGGAAGGTGCCACTACATGCTTGGTCCAGACTCTTTTTCTACGGCTCTAAGCTGAGGGATATGGCTGAACGCTTCTAAGTCAATATCCCCCGGTTGTGAGGGCCTGTCCGTTACTCATCCTCTGCTGCATGGAGGTGAGATGCTGAGCCAGCAGCATCTGCAGCCTACCTTGTGCCTTACGTCTGTAAAGACGGAAAGTGCCACTACTGTATGACCATTAATGGTGAGAAAGCGTCCCAGTCAGTATCTAAAGTTCATTGAGTGAGCGTTATCAAAGTTGGAAAAGCGTCCCATTGGCACGAAATGTAATATTGCTTGGCTAGCAAATCCATTACGTGTAAGTCCGAAACGAAATCTTGCTGTGTGGATGTCGTCTGCATACTGGTCCCTACTGGTCTTCGGAGGAGTAGCCTGTTGTGAACGGGAGGCCCAATATACGGAAGTGAGGCTAAGCAGCCATATGAAGGACGTGACGATTCCTAGGGTGAGCCTAGTTCCAGAGGAATATGTGTCGGCTCTGCAATTATGGAAGCCACCTTGGATAGCGGAGAATGCCCATGGTCTGCCCCTGCCTTCCCTTGAGTGCTGACCGGTATGTCTCCAGCTGTTCTAAGTATGTCAGCTTGGATAGGGATAACATCACAACAATAAGAGCCGAGAAAGGTACCCAGAAGCACGAATGCGAATACTGGTCGGCTAGCAAACCCATTTCGTGGAATTCCGAACCGAAAGCTCTCTGAGTGGATGTCATCTGCAGACTGACCTCTCCTGGTTTTCGTGGGGGGGGGGGGGGGGGGGCGGCTTGTGGCGAACGAAATGACCAACATACGGAAGTGAGGCTAAGCAGCCATGTACAGGCCGATTCCTTTGGTGAGCCTAGTACCAGAACCAGAGCGCTATGTGTCGGCTCTGCAATTATGAAGGCCTCCTTGGATGGCTGGGAATGCCCATGGATTATCCCCGCCTTCCCTTGAGGGATGACCGGGATGTCTTCGGCCGTTCTAACTTGACCAGCTGGGATGTAGATGAAACCACAACAGTGAGAGTTCAATGTCCGTCTCAGAGTGAGAGTGGAATTCTTTCGAAACACCCGGGAAGGTCAACCCGGTCAACAAATGCCCACAGAAGTCGGATGTGTCAGCCTAAAGGCGCAAGTAAAGCAGCTCTGCTGTAAACAGGCAGAACGCAATTCTCATCTCATTATCACGTTGCCGTCTTGACAGACGCTAGTTTGTGCTTCAAAAAGGCATAATAACTATTAAACATGGCGGTAGCGAATGTGACTGATAAGGCAAATTCGCGTTGTAAATGTTCGTCCACAGTGGGTGCATGTGAACACGTGGTCATTTCTACCATCATGCACCATCTTACGTCTCACACACTCGGTGACTTATCTGCAATAATTTTCTCCTTTGTCTTTATTCCATTTATGATGCTTACCCTCCATGCAACACGTTCAGCGGCGACTTGCTCCCACTGTGCATTATCAATGCCTGTATCAATCATGTCCCGCTTACACACATCTTTGTATTGTAGTAGAGGCCGACCCTGAGATCTCTTACCCATCTGTAATTTACCAAAAAAAGATGTCCTTTGGTATTCTACCGTCATCCATCCTCCTAAGATGTCCTATCCATCTAAATCTACGAAGACTGAGCATGGAATAAACCGTCACACAATCTGATCTTTCCAATACTTCAGTATTTGTGATTTTGTCTTGCCACTTAATACCAAGAATTCTTCGCAGGCACCGCATATGAAAGCTGTTTCTCTCCATAGCACAAAGCCTGGACTAAAATATAGAGATCATGTGTTGCCCATGCAGCATGATCCCTCTCTCGGCCTTCCTAGTCCACTCCAGTGGAAAGGTAACAACTATACATCTGGAACAAGACAAGCTGCAGAAGCTGCCGGATCAGCAAAGCAACGCTCTAACTGTCCGCCTGTTGGAGCTTCGATACAACGCAATTACGTCTGGAAAAAACACACCACGGATGAACGCAGAAGAAGAAGAAAGTGTCGTATCTGCACTTGATCTTGTGATCTTGCCAGGGCCACTAGCAGAGGCAGTCATCCGAATGACATACAGCGACGAGGGGACCTGATGGGGTCCTTCTGGTACTTGGGGAAACAGTGAGCCTTTATTTAATAAAAAATATAAAAAATTCTCGAGTAAAGAAAAGTTATTTAAAACAAAAATAAAAAAATAAAAAAAAACACGTTAAAAGGAACACATGTAATTAAAATGTTGGAGGGACATAACACTATATCAGCTAATATTCAAAGGGACATTACTAAAAGAATCATAAGTCTATAATTATGTGATCTAAATAACTGCAGTCTTTATAACAACCTTATAATTCTTCCATATTATTTTTAAATATCTATGGTCCATAAAAATTGAATAATAATTTTAAGCCATCTTTAAAATTTGTGTAAAAGTAATTGCTTTGTTTTATAAGAATGAGAATTTAATAATGCATTGTTGTAATCTAAGTTCATGTTACATTAAATATTTTGGGCTCTCAATGGTAGTCAGAGTTCAGGCTGAAGAAGAAAAAAATTTTTTCGGCCTGTAAAAGGCCAAACACCCTTAATATCACCTCTCGGATCCCTTGGCTAAAGAAGAAGTATAGAATCTGCTCTTGATCTTGCTCTCTCTCTCTCTCTCTCTCTCTCTCTCTCTCTCTAAGAAGACACATACATGTTTCAATCTAATTAATATAATGGGACACTTGTTGAGTGACACCGTGAATTGTTTAAACTGGAAGAAATCTAGATTTAGAGATTTTAAAAAAAAAAATAAGAGCTCGCTGTTCCCACATGGGCCAGAACCGCCCCATCAGGTCCCAGCATCCCCGTGTGTCATTCGGGTGACTGCCTATGCTGGTGGCCCTGGCAAGATCAAGTGCTGATACTACACTTTGATATTAGCCAAAAGGCAAAGAATGGATTCATTCATTCATACAGTAGCATGTCCTTTGCAGAACGTCGCTCCCATAACAACCTTCCAGAAAACCTCTAGATCATAAGCAAGATGTCCCGCGTCCGATACACCCATCTGGAGATCATCCGCGACATCCTGCACCCATCTTCTCCTTGGCCTTCCTCTTCCTCTCTTCCCAGGTATACACCCCTCCATTATTGTTCTCTCCAAACTTTCGTGACGTTTCAAGTGACCAAAATATTTCAATTTTCTTTGTTTTATCGTTTTTAATAGCCAACCTTCTTCAATATTCAGCTCTTGAAGTATTGATGTATTTGTTCTTTTCTTTACCCAAGATATTCTTAGAACTCGTTTATAACATTTATGTTCAAAGGCATTTATGCGGTGTTCAGCTTGTTTAGTAAGTGTCCAGGTCTCACAGGCGTATGTTGCAATGGGAAAGATGCATGCTCTTAAAAATCTAATTTTTGTAGTTCTGTCTGTCCCATTCCATAATTTATTCAGTTGTTTTAGTCTTTGAAGAGCAATTGATAGTCGTCATTTAATTTCTTGCATTGTGTAACCGTTGTTGGTAATCAATGACCCAAGATATTCAAAATTGTCCACCACCTCCAATTTTTCCTCATTAACATATATTTCTTTCTCCATAGTGGTTTTATCTGTATGCATTATCTTTGTTTTTGCAATGTTAAGATACAAGTTGTGATTTTCACTATTCATTTGGGTTGAGGCTATTAGGTTTTCTATACCAGTCTGTGTTGTGGGTAGCAATACTGTATTATCAGCATACCGAATCTCTGGTATGTCACGACCACCGATATTTAGGGCATCATATAGCTCCCTGTTTATATCATCTCTTACATTTCTCATTATATTTTCGGTGTACAGGTTAAACAAATAGGGGGACAGCACACATCCCTGACTGGACTCCTTGCTTGATGCCAAACCAATCTGATGTCTCGCCATCTATTCTAACCGCTGCTTGTTGGTCTAGATAGAGAATTCTTATGAGTTGTATTACATGTGGTGGAAAGCCCACATTCCTCATGATTTCCCAAAGTTTCTATGTTGTACACCGTCAAATGCCTTTGAATAATTCACAAAACATGAGAATAGGTTTACATTAAATTCTCTGCACTTCTCTATTATTAAACGCATATTGAGAATGTGATCTCTTGTTCCTCTTCCTTGTCTAAATTCAGCTTGAACCACGTTAATTTCTTCTTCCATTTTCTTACAAAGTCTTTCCATTATGATTTTTAGTAAAATTTTACTTGCATGACTGATCAGGGCAACAGTTCCATAGTTGGTGCATAATTTCAGGTTGCCCTTTTTTGGTATTGGAATGAAGATAGTTTCTTCGAAGATTGCTCTTCCAATCTTTTGGCCATATACCATATTTCCATATCTTTTTACATAATGAGTGATAGATTTGTATGATTTCTTCTCCTCCCGCTTTAATTAGCTCAACTGGTATCTCATCTAAGGGTAGCGGGGTAGGGGTACCCCCTATCAAAGGAGAAGTAAGGTGCCTCCTTCCCTCCGCTAGCCTACGGGACACCGAAGGGCAAGGTGGAGTACCCGTTTAGCCCCCCCCCCCCCCCCCAAGAGGGTAACGTGAAGCCATGGGAGCAGGTGGTGGATTGGACTTGGGAGCAGCCGACAGATAGTTGTTGGTTATGGTTTCAAGTCAGTGACGGTGGGCAGAGGATCTCTCAGTAAAGACAATGGCTACGGTCATCCGATCAGTATGGTCACTGCCAGGAAGGAAGAATGGTAGACTTCCCTCCTTATTGATTCCCGGGCAGAGGAGGCTCGTCAGCCTTGGTTGGTATCTCTTCTAAGAGAGGGAACTCTAAATCTCAAACCCCCGCTGCCTTGCGGGTAAACCCAGATGGGAAAGGCTTTGGGAGTAAACCCCGAGGACAAATCTGGAGATGGAAGTCCCTAAGGCAGTTCCATGTTGTAAACAACATAGTTCTGGCAACACCTGCGACGGCACCGATGCCAAGTTGCATTGGCTACTGCCTTTCCCTTGGTCAACATCGGCGACGTGGAGAGGGGGAACTTGCTACTGGGCAACAGCTGGTTCTCCGATTTCCATTGCCCAGGCTTGTGCCCTGAAGAGGTTACTTCAGCACCGCGTAAAGCGGTGACACAACACGGGAAGCAGCATTTGCCGGTTATAAGTCTTAATGCTCGATTGGCGTAGAGCAAGGCGCCAGGGGCTACTTCCGACGGTGGGAGAGATCATCGTACCTCACTAGACAGCTACCGCCCGCCTAAGCTGGGCAGTCCCCAGTCAATAAGGTGTTGTCTCGCCACGGTACATCTGCTCCTGAGGGTGTGTGGAGCTTACGGGGAAAATCCTGACACATGGACCGCAATCTATACACCTAGCAACAAGAAAAAACAAAACAATCGTCCCTAAGGCTAGGAACATGGAACGTAAGTGTCACAAAGCGGGTTCTCTCTCTGGGTTAGTTATCATGTAGAGGACTCGCTGTGATCTGGCTCGTTATAAGGTTCACTGGAAGTTGAATATCCTGCCTATCTAGCTGCACTCACATGCACATGACGGGACGACTGTCATACCCATAAACAACTCCAATACGCTTATGTGAAGTGATCAGCTATATATATTCTACAGCTGGCCGGCAACAGATAACGAACATTCAGTGTACATGATAAAGATGAAGCCTTCAGGCTCACTCATACATTTGACACAGTCGCACCGTTCCAACACATCTACTCCTACCTGGCGTGGATGTTGGGTGACTAGCTCTATCTACCGTTAGCTGTGTTTCTGGTGTCAGAAGCGGCGACTTCAAACCCTGACCACAACTGAACTCGGATCAGGCATTGTCAGCCTATGTCCGTTGGCTGGACTCAGTTGCGCCTTTGCGATCACTCATGACGCTGAGCACAAGATACTTCAAGCCGCTCATTCTGCGATGTGGAACTGCATGTCTAAGCGTGCATCGTCGTTGTCATCCTCTCTATCTGTGTGTAAGCTAACCACATAAAGCTGGGTGTTGTAGACTACATGTAAGCTATACAAAATAAGCCACTACATCTTGGTTGTGTGTGGGCTGGTGAACGAATGACTCAAAAACAACCGTTTGGTTGTTAATACACGCACTTGTGACGTCTCATTCATTTCGCACAAGTGCTACATGGTGTCACTTTATCAAATTCTTATGATTTTATCTTCTGATGCACTTGCTCATCATTTTAACTCTTTCTGTCTGTCATCCGAGCCATGACAGCTATGCCCCCTTCATAATAAAATGTTTCTAACATTTTCTCACTATATTTCGACATATATGCCAATGATGGATGCGACGTAAATTACTGTAAGTCGTGATCGACTACGAATCTGTCATTTCTGGAATACAGTATGTCAATTTAAGACAATATAGATCGTGGGGATTTCAAACACTGGATTAAAACCCACAAGTCCCAATCACTGCCACCTCATACATTTAAAAAAAATGATCGTCGAGATGATATCGCGTTATCATGATTGACTACTTGCAACACAAGCAAGGTTCAAACACCGCCGGTCACTATACTTTAAGTACCGTTTTCGCGTATAAATGCTGACCCCTTGAAAACATTACCTCAGACCTCTGTAACCCAGAGTATCTTTGGTTAAATTAAAATGCAATCATGTGTTGTAATCCCGACGAACTTCTGAGTCATAAAAAAAAAAAAACAACTGATTTCCATCAATTTAAGAGACGTATTATGTCAACTTCGCTCTGAGTTAACATATCTTTCCATCATTCGCTTTATCAATCAAGCATGTCGATGGTGGCACTTACTTACTTTCTATGCTATGTCTTATATCTTTGATGTATTATCCACTATATGTAATGTTGACTTTATATACCTATATTTGATTGTTGTTATGTGTTTTTGTATCAACTACTTTCCATTCGTCCACTTCTCTACATTCATCCATCATGAAATAACACATCTAATTTCTCTTTATTCATGACATCAGAAACTACTCATATGCAAAAACAAATAAATAAGTAAGTACTTATCATCAACTTTGAAATAATCAATATCAACAATCATAATAATTGATAAAATTATAACTATGACATTAAAATAAATATCAATTCACTTATAAACTAATAATATCACTAGCTTATCTATAAACAACTATTTAAGACACATTTTCCTAATTACTGATCAAGGGACTCAACTCGATCTAAAATATGTCAATAAATACTCTATCTCATGTCATTTCCTAATCACTATATACTTTAATCTGTCCTATATATATTAGGAATAAATATGTTCATCCATTGTTTTTGTTTCACATATATCACACAACACAATTAAAGAATCAGTCCGTGTGTGATACCGCAAAATCGCATACTACCGTGATAGAATGTTCATATGGCATCTGCAATTATCTATGACGCTTCCATAGTCAACGAATATCGGATCTTCAGCAAGCGTACCTGTTTATCAGTCTATCTGCAACATTAACAACAATAAGTGACTAATTTATATCTAAACAATTGTTTCTCTACATGTGGCGTTTCAGAATTAAGCCACAGTCATTATACTGCAATATCATATTTATACATTATAATATTCTCACTTAACTTATTTATTCACAACAACAACAACAACAAAAACATATATATATATATATATATATATATATATATATATATATATATATATATATATATATATATATATATATATATATATATATATATATATATTACACAATATGTTTATAATCGACTGAGTAAATCAGCTAAATTATTTTCACTTCCTAAAATATGAGCGACAGTGAAATCAAAATCCTGCAACAATAAAGCTCATCTGTGAATACGAGCGTTCTTAGGAGAGCCATCTTTAAAGATTTTTAAAGGCATATTATCTGAGATGACCAAAAACTTTCTTCCTAAAAGATATGTAGCAAATTTCTGAACTGCCTCTACAACGGAGAGTGCCTCAAGTTCTCTAACCGCATACCGTCTCTGAGTCTGATTAAATTTTCTACAAGAATATAAAACTGGATGAAGTAACCCATTATATTCCTGTAACAAGATAGCAGAAATCGCGTAAGAACTGGCATCTGTCTGTACCACGAAGTCCTTCGATAAATCAGGAATTCTAAGAATTGGTGGAGAACTAAATAACGAATTTATGTCCTGAAGAATTTTCTCATGTTCCTCCAACCATTGGATTTTATTTGGCTGTTCTTTCTTAAGAAATTCTGACAATTTAGCAGTCATTTCAGCAAAATTCCTTATAAATTTCTGATAGTAATTAATAAGACCCAGAATTGTTCTGACCTCTTTTTTAGTTTTAGGCGAACTTTTGGATCAGTGTACAGAAAACCTTTTGAAATTCTATGTCCCAAGAATTGAATTTCTTGGAATGCAATTTCAGTTTTGCTAGGTTTTACAGTAAGACCAAACATCCGAATACGACAAAAAATTTGCCTAAGAATGTACGCATGATGTACTGTCTCAGTAGTATGGACACAGATGTCGTCCATGTAAGATGGTATGTCTGTAATGTCCCTAAGTAGTAGACGCATCATACGTGTGAATGATGAAGGAGAGTTCTGCAGACCAAAAGGAAGATATAAAAACTCATATAATCCTAATGGCGTCGCAAAGGCGGTAATGTGTATTGAATATTCCGCCATTGGTATCTGGTATCTGGTATTTGTTATTTGGTATTGGCAGATATGATTTAGAAAACTATGTAGATTTCGCCATGCCCGCTATTAACTAGTCTATTTGGGGCATAGGTTCTGGATCAAGATATTCATGTATACCCATATACGAAAAAAATTATGATCATGAATATGAACACGACCATGATATGAACACCGTAGACAACAACACTATATACAAATATTCATGACGACAATATAAACACAACATCGGTGCATCGTTGCATGTTAATATGGTAACTCCTCGTTTTATCCCTAATTTTCTCTATGCACTTGCAAACCATCCACAGTAGTTTGTAATGCATGTTTTAATTCCTTTTTTTTCTCTCTTTTTTTCTTTCAAACCTATAGTGTCTCCTTTCTGCACTCATGCCAATATGTGTACATTGCAACCTTGTTGCCTTGAAGCATGTTATCGCCTTCACTCGCGTGTATACTGTGTAACGCATCCGTTGCAATGAGGTATGTTTGGTGAACCGGTACCAACGGCAAGCCAAGTAACCAGAGTAAGCAAAGAGAAGCGTAGTTTGATTATTGCAATATTCTTTACTCTCATTCAACCAGTTCATACACACCTTTCTGGTTTGTGTACCTATTTTACTGACCTGCGAGTGAATGGTTGTAATGGCGCAAGAAATCTCTTTCATTAATTGTGAATACATGCTTGTGACATGGGAGCTTTCGTCCGTCAGTGAATTTGGAGCTGTCTGTCATCCGAGCCATGACAGTAAGAACCATGACCCCTGGCATCTCAGACGATCTAAACGAGATTGTGGATGCCCGCAAAACTGCAGTGATAAACAACGAACTACTAAGACTGGGGATAGACATTGTCGCCCTGCAAGAGACCAGACTCCAAGAATCTGGAAGCATCAAGGAGAGGGACTTCACTTTCTACTGGCATGGCAAGCCATGCGGAAAGACCAGGTAGCATGGAGTTGGCTTCGCTATCAGAAACAAGCTGCTTAATTCCATCATACCACCAAGTGATGGCACTGAAAGAATACTGAAGCTCCAACTCCAGACAGAGGCAGGCCCAGTTAGTATTATAAGCGTTTACGCCCCAACACTAACTGCAGCAGCAGAATCTAAAGACAAGTTCTATGACGACTTAGCAAAGAAGTCAGTGGAACACCAGTGAAACAACATCTTTTTATCCTGGGGGATTTCAATGCCAGGTTTGGCTCCGACCACAAATCTTGGCCTTCATGTCTATGACAGTTTGGCGTTGGGAAGATTAATGACAATGGACAACGTCTCTTGGAATTCTGCGTGACCAACACCTTTCTTTGACACGAAACCTCAACACAAGTGTGTCATGGAGGCACCCCAGATCAAAGAACTGGCAATAACTCGACCTGGTGCTCACTAAACGCAGCAATCTCCGCAATGTAAGGCTGACTCGCAGCTACCATAGTGCTGACTGCGACACCGACCATTCACTCGTCTCCAGCAAGGTGAAGATAAAGCCCAAGAGAATCTACAGAAGCAGAACAGAAGGAAGACCACACATTGACACCAGCGGCACCCAAAACAAAGAGAAGGTCAACAAATTCATGTAGGCTCTAGCGGTTACTCTGCCTGGCCCCACAAACGGAAATTCCACCGAGAGATGGAGTCATTTTCGTGACACCATCTACAATACAGCACTATCAACATTTGGCAAGAAGCAAACTAAGTCAACCGACTGGTTTGAAGCACACTCCGAAGAGATGCTCCCAGTCCTGGATATAAAGAGACATGCATTCTCAATGTATAAAACATCACCTTCAGAGAAAACATTGCAGGCATTGCGAACGGCCAGAAATAGAGTACAACAGATGGCAAGAAGATGTGCGAACAGGTACTGGCTACAGCTCTCTGCTCAAATTCAAACTTGTGCAGACACTGGAAATATAAGAGGAATGTACGAGAGCATCAAGCAAGCTGTCGGTCCATCAAAAAATAAGATGGCCCCTTTACGATCAACTGAGGGTATAATCATAAAAGATCGAGCGAAACAAATGGATCGCTGGGTAGAACACTATTCAGAGCTATACTCAGTGGATAACACTGCCAGTGAAGAAGCTCTGGAAGCCATCGATCAACAGTCCGCCATGCATGCCCTGGATAACGAACCATGCCTCACAGAAATCAGCGTAGCACTAGACTCTCTCAAATCCGGCAAGGCACCTGGAAAAGATAGTATTCCACCTGAAATTTTAAAATGTAGCAAGGAAACAATCATCCCACAACTGTATGCAATATTTCAGCTCTGCTGGAAAGAAAAATCAGTACCACAAGATATGAAAGACGCAAACATCGTTACCCTTTATAAAAACAAAGGCGACAGAAGCGACTGCAACAACTATCGCGGCATTTCCCTACTCAGCATTACAGGCAAGATTTTTGCCAGAGTAATCCTTAAAAGAGCCGGCTTCGTGGCTTAGAGGTTATGACTTTTCTCCGTAATCTCGTATACTCTCGTCGGTGACGTGATGACGGTAAGAATCAGCAGTGGTTCGAATCGCATCGGTAACTTACGGGGTATGTGAGCCGGCCGCTCAGAAAGTAATGGCAAACTACTGAGCGTAATCTTGCCAAGAAATCAACATACAGCTGAAAGATGCTGGTGTTGACAGCGATGTACTGTAAAAAGGATATGCAAAAAAAAAAAAATCCTTAAAAGATTACACATTCTTGCTGAATGAATCTATCCCGAATCCCAGTGCGGATTTAGACCCAACATGTCCACCATCGATATGATTTTCTCACTCCGGCAGCTCCAAGAGAAGTGCAGAGAACAGAGGAAGCCATTATATATTGCCTTCATCGACCTCACAAAGGCATTTGGCCTCGTGAGCAGAAGCGGCATTTTTAAGGTCCCTGAAAAGGGTGGATGTCCACCCACCCTTCTTAGTCTCGTGAAATCATTTCACGAAAACATGCAGGGGACCATTTTATTTGACGGCTCAACATCCCAGTCATTCAGCATCAGTAGCGGAGTAAAGCAGAGCTGCGTGCTTGCTCCTACACTCTTTGGCATCTTCTTCGCCGTTCTCTTAAGGCAGGCATTTGGGACTGCCACTGAAGGCATATATCTCCACACAAGATCTGATGGCAAACTTTTTAACCCATCAAGGCTCAAGGCAAAGACCAAAATAAGATCAAGATGCGTAAGAGAACTACTGTTTGCAGATGATGCAGCACTGACTACTCATACAGCAGAAGATCTCCAACGGCTCATAGATCGTTTTGCAGCCGCCTGCAAAGACTTTGCGCTCACCATTAGCCTAAATAAAACACAGGTGATGGAACAAGATGATGGTGCGCCTCCATCAATCAAAATTTCTAATTACGAATTGAAGGTCGTCCACTGAGTTTGTGTATTTGGGGTCGACAATATCAGATAATCTTTCATTAGAGACAGAAATCGACAGACGCATTGGAAAGGCAGCCACAACATTTTCCAGGCTAGCTAAAAGAGTTTGGGAGAATAATAGACTAACAGAGCGTACAAAAGCTCAAGTATATAAAGCTTGTGTTGTTAGAACACTACTCTATGGGTCTGAATCCTGGACCCTGTACTCAAGACAGGAAAGGAAGTTGAATTCCTTCCCATATGAGATGTCTGAGACTTATCCTGGGCATAACATGGAAAGAACACATAACAAACAAACATGTGCTTGAAAGAGCAGATATTACCACAGTGAACACCCTCCTCAAGCAGAGACGCCTCCGGTGGCTGGGCCACGTATCTCGAATGGAGGATGAACGTATTCCCAAAGATCTCTTATACGGAGAACTAGCCACAGGAAAGAGGCCAACCGGAAGACCCCAAATGCGATATAGGGATGTATGTAAACAAGATATGAAAACCCTTGGAATAGATCCAGACACGTGGGAAAGAGTTGCAACAGACAGATGCTCCTGGAGAAGAGATGTACGAAACGGACTGGTGCTCTTTGAGCGCAATCTGATCCAACAAACTGAGGATAGGCGGCACAGGCTTAAAACGCAGTCACTTACTGCGGGACTTGCCTCGTCTTACAGATGCGGAAACTGTGACAGGGATTGTCACTCTCGCATTGGACTATACAGTCACCAGCGGTGCTTCCAGGTACCTCCCAAGCGGCACAACTCTATAGTCCTTCAGGACTGAAAGAGGCCTACTGCTGCTATCTCATCACATCAGGTGATTTACCATTCTCCAGGTTCTTTATTGCCCATGCAATTTCATCTAATGACGGTTCAGGTTCTGTCTGTGCTGTCGTTGGCTCATTTATCTCATTCATATCCTCACTGTCACTCATATCATACATTCCACTGCAATATTCCTACCATCTTTCTAGAATTTGTCTAGATTCTGTTAAGGTATTTCCAATCTTGTCACAGATAACATTCAATTGAGGTTGAACATTTCTTGTCAATAACTTCATTTCTTTGAACATTTCGTAATCTCTTCCAGTCTTATGATATTGCTCTATTCTGGTACAGCAATCTTGTATATTTTGATTGTTGCCCTTTCTTGTGTTCTTTCTTATTTCTAGAGTTAAATATTTATACTTCATCCTGCTGTTAACGGATTCACCTCCTTTCTGTTTCAGTTCCCTTCGTTGTTTTATTAATTCTATCGTGTCTGATGTAATCCATGGCTTAAGTTGCTTTTTCTTGGTCGGAATTAAATCTTTGGCTGCAGTTATCAAGATATCTCTAGCTTGTACTGCCAGTTCATCAGATGTCATTTCCTCTTGTACAGACATCAAGACCCCAAAACGATTCCTTACTTCTACAGTGTATGCATCTGGTATTTTTGTGAGATCAAAACGAAGTGGCCTTGGTCCTCGGGTAAGCTTCTTGAGTTTTAATTTCAGATCTGCTTCTAATAACTGATGATCCGTATCACAGTCTGCACTTCGTACGGTTTTTGCAGATGTTATGCTTGATCTCCATCTTCTTTGTATTAAACTATAATCTATTTGATTTTTGGTAATACTGTCCGGGGACTTCCATGTGAAGAGTCTTCTTGGGTGTTGTTTAAAAAGTGTGTTGGCTATCATTAACTCATTTTCTGTGCAAAATTCAATTAATTTGTCACCTGCATCATTTCGGTTTCCCAATCCAAATTTTCCCAAAACCTGTCTCTTATTTTCAGCTCTTCCTGTACCTACTTTTGCATTAAAATCTCCCAGTATTGTTGCTATATCATTATGACCAATCTTATTTAATGTGTCTTGCAGTGATGTTGTAAAATCTTCAATTTCGTCCTCCTCTGCTGTTGAAGTAGGTGAATATATCTGTACGAGTGTTGTGTTTTTTGGACGGCCTTTAAGTCTAATAGTGAGGATTCTATCATTAACTGGGTTATATCCCAGTAAAGCTTTTGCAGTTGTTTTATCTAAACAAAATGCCACTCCACTCTGGCCTCCGACGTCTCTACCAGAATGGATAGCATTCATAAATTGATGTAAATAGAAATAATAGGTGTCCCATTTAAACATTAAGTGATTTTTGTCAGAACCTACAAGAAAACGTTTCTGGTGCTCTAGTGCTAGTTATTTCGCTTGTAACATTGAGAAAACACATCTGTAGTTGATTGTCTCACTTTAATAAATTACATTTTCGTCCACTGAAATATATTGATAAGAATATTTCGTTAGACTGTTTCACTTTACACAAGAAGTCTTGTCTTAAAGTAAGCTTTAAACATGGGAGCCGCGGTAGCGTAGTGTCTAAATGCCGACCTGTGGTCATGAGTTCGAATCTGCACCGGGGCGGATGTTTACAATTGACCTGAGCTGCCATGGTCGCCCCTGCCTAAAATGGATATCCGGAAATGGCTTGGGAATTAAAGGCGGCAGGTGTGATACTGACCACATCACCCAAAGAGCGCCGATTGGTCGATTCAAAATATGGGTCTGGCGCCATACGCCCATTGCGATCAGAGGCTTATAAAACTGCCATCATCATCACCATCATCATCATCATCATCATCACCATCGGCGCAGAGGTGTTTCCAAGGCAGCAGGACCGGCTTCTATACTGGTCAAGATCTACTAACGCATCCTCACCGTGCGCCCTGGGCAACAGGTGCCTTCGGGGTCCTGGCTAAGGTCAGTAGAATAGTTGATTCCTCCGAAGCCGGAGAGTATCTGTTTGAACGGCCAGGAACCTCCAGTCTGCACTCCAATAAGCCAGACATGGGACAAAGGATACTCACGCAAACCTCAGGTACTGTATGACATCGCACTAATGTTGGACAACAGGATGTCTTCATGAGACATACAGGACTTCATGCTGGAGATCATAGCCAGTGACCGCAAGATGGCATCATCATCATGTTATTTCAGCGAACATCATTGGCATGTTTATGATCTTGCTACGAGAGCAAAGAAACAAAAACACACACAATTTTTATGTCGTTGTTATTCTAAAAAGTAATGTTACTCATCTGTAATATGTAGTAGGAGCGTTCATTTGAAATTCGTTCATACCGCACCGCGCGTAATTGCGTACGATGAACATGATCATGTGATAAGTACTGACTAATGAATAAAAGAGCACGCGCTTATCGTCCCTTGATGCATAGGTTCTGTTTCTTACCGTTGAGAAAATGGCAGGGTTGATCCAAAATCCGTCCAAAGAAGCTCAAAGAGCGGTGATTCGGTTTCTTTCATTTATAGGATGTCGACCATTGGACATTCATCGAAGAATGCAGGCAGCATACGTTAACAAATGTGTGTCGAAGACAACAGTGACAGACTGGGCACGAATGTTTCGGAAAGGACGTCTGGTTACGATAGATCTTCGACGGCCGGCTCAAGCGCATATTGTTGCAACAGAAAAAAAAACATCGCCAGAATTGATGCAGCAGAACAGATGAACGTTGTCGAAGCATACGTTCGCTAGCGAAAGAATGTAATGTGTCAATTGGGACAATTTAAAAGGTCGTTCGTAAAAAACTGCAATATCGGAAAGTGTGTTCACAGTGTGTACCACGGATGTTGACCGACCACCAAAAAGAGGAACGCATGGGATGGTGTTTGAACCACTTGCTGCGTTGCAGAGTGGAGGGTGATTGTCAGGGTCTTAGACTTGGCTCGTTAACCTAACACATGTGAGACAGTACAAGTACAACGTGATTTGACTTAAGACTCAACGACACAACGTTCAATGGATTTATTTACAGATCATATACAGTACGATGATCACTACAAGATATACTTGATACTTCAAGACACTTACATACACAATACAGCTCACAGTCTATCTCTCAAGATGTCCAGACACTCGACTTTCAGGCACAGAAACCACACAACGCCTTTCTCTCATCATGCGTCCAGTCGAGTCAACGTCCCAGAGCTGTCTGGCTATAGCTCGCAACTTGCCTCCCCACCTGAAGTGGCTTCACGAGGCATGCGTGCGTCTTGCGTCGTCCTTGCCTGACCGCTGGCCGTCTCGTCAGCCAGCAACCTCGCAGGCAGGTAACTACTACTCGCCTGGCGGCTGTAACGAAGTTACGGCATCCCTGCTGGGGACTAAGTCGCCTGGCAGGCGTAACGATGTCACTGCATCACTGCACTACTCTAGACTCTGACAGTGATGCATTTCTCTTCCGCATAGTGGTAGTCGATGAATCATGACGTCACCACTTTGAGCCGAGCAGCAAAAGAGAGAGCATGCAATGGAAGCAGGCGGGATCACCAAAAGCCAACAAATTCAAGTTACAGGTTTCCGCTGGTAAGGTTACGCTGAGCGCACTTTTTGACCACGAAGGGGTATTGTTGGCCAACTTTAAAGAACATGGTGTCAACATCAACTCAACCCACTTCTTGGAAACACTAGACAAGCTGCAAAAAGCCAACAAGAATAAACGACCCGGCATACTTTCTCGCGGTGTGATTTTGTTGCATGATAATACTCGACCGTATGTTGCAAAGATTGTGCAGGAAGCATTGGCTTGGAAGAAGTGGCAAATCCTGCAATATCCAGCCTATAGTTCTGATTTGTCAGCATGTGATTTTCATTTGTTCGGACCTCTAAAAAACGCTCTCAAGGGGTAAAGATTTCACACAGATGCAGAAGTAATGAACGCGGTCAACACTTGGTTCAGTGAGCAACCACAATCTTTCTTTTGCCTACGGCATTCGCCATCTACCTAATCAAATCAAATCAAATCAACTTTATTAGGGTCACAAATTGGGCGCGCAGGCCCGTCTTACATTCGGCCCTTCCAATCACTCGTCTTTCGTTCATCAAGAGCATTATACATTTACATAGGAAGAAAAATAATCATTGTGAAATGAATATTGTAAACATAAACAAGGCTAATTACCATGTTATGAGGCCCATCTCCCACCTATCCATACATCACCCCACCCACACCCCCCACCCCCACCTACCCACACACACGCGCACCAAGGGACACATAAACACCCCCACCTACCGACACACACACACACCAAGGGACACATACATACCCCACCAACCGACCCATCCCCCTCCCGCACATCCCCCACCCACACACACTGCCCTCACCTGATCCCCCAACCAAAACACACTCGCCACCCACAAACATTCCCCCACCAACCCACACATCCCACATCCTACCCTACACATCCTCTCCCCACCCACACCTCAAACCACCAATCCCCCAGCCACATCTCCATCCACAACATATTCCCCACCCACACACACAATCCCCCACCAGCCCACACATCGCACATCCACTCACACATCCCCAAATCATACACACACATCCCCACCAACTGACATGTCCCTACCCCCCCCCCCCCCACACACACACATCTCCTTAACCACCCATACATCCCCAATCCACTCACACACACCCCACCACCCACACATACAACTTCCACCCACCCACACATGCCTTAACCTAATCCCCCACCACACAATCCCCCACCCGTACATCACATACACCCCCTACCACGCACTATTCCCAACCCACGCACCACACACACACATATCCCTCACCAACACATCCCCACTTACACATCACACACATATCCCCCCACCCAGATACCACACAATATTCCCACCCACACCTACACAGATACCCTTACCCATCCACCCCACATATCCCCACTCACACACCACAAAAATCCCCCACCCACACACACATACCTCACCCACACAATATCACCAACCAACACACCACACACCTCTCCCCACCCACACACGCATTCCCTACCCGTCCACCAACACACACTCACTCATGCATACATCCTCCACTACGCACCCACACACCCCCACCCACCCACTCCCAACCAAACATCTTTCGATCACAATACCCCTATCCCCACACACATCCTCCACCCACTCACACATCCCACCCCGACACATACAACTCCCTCACCCACCTACACATCCCTAAGCCACTCACACACCCCCACCCACACATTCCCCATCCACATACACACATCTCCCACCCACACTCCCCCACATACTTCCCCCAACCACCACAATCCCCTGCTCACCCACACATATACCCCACCCATACGCACATTCCCCACACCCATCACACACATCCCCCACACCACACACTATCCTCCACCCATATCACCACAAACATACCCTCCACCCACACATCATTCACACATCCCCCCGCACACATATCTCAAACCCACACACCATACACTTCTCCCCACCCGCCCTTCCATCCCAAATCCACCCAACACAATCCCCTACCCACACAACCCCGTCTCCCACACATACTTCCTCAAACCATCCACACATCTCCACCCACATAAACACACATCCCCTGCATCCGTCCCATACACATATCCTCCACCCATACACACATCCCCCACACCCATTCCAACACCCCTACTTTCACCCCCACACATCCCACCAACACCACAAATACCACTACCCACCAAAACCCACACACCCCAACCCATCCAAATGCATACCCCCACCCACACACCCCCCACCCACACATATCCCCACACTCACACACATCCTCCACACACTCACACTTCCTCACATCTAGACACATACAAAATGTCTCACGTTAGTATTGAAACTAGTATGAACAATCTCCCACACTTACTCACACACATACACTGACACTTGTCATGAGCAGTCTCATAAATATGTTAAACATGGAGAAAAATGTGTACATAAAATGTATGTGACGTAAAAATAGTGATGCTCTCTCTCTCTCTCTCTCTCTCTCTCTCTCTCTCTCTCTCTCTCTCTCTCTCTCTCTCTCTCTCTCTCTCTCTCTCTCACACACACACACACACACATTCACTCTCACGCTCACACATTCACTCTTCCGCTCATTCATTCACTCTCCCGCTCTTTCACTCTCACGCTCACTAATTCACTCTCCCGCTCACTCATTCACTTTCCCGTTCACTCATTCACTCTCCCGCTCACTCATTCACTCTCCCGCTCACTCATTCACTCTCACGCTCACTCGTTATGTCTCTCATTCACACTCACTGACTCACTCACTCAAACTACAGTAATGAACATGAGTTTATATTCTCATGATAAAATCAAATGGTATTTAACTGATAATATGACAGATGAGAATACACAAACATATGGATTCGCGTGTTACATAACATGCGTGTTACATGACATGCATCTGCTCAGCTCTCTCTCTCTCTCTCTCTCTCTCTCTCTCTCTCTCTCTCTCTCTCTCTCTCTCTCTCTGTATTCTTTCATATACACACACTTACACGCATGCGCGCGCTCACACACACACACTAACACATCAACTCTCCCACTGTCTCACTCTCTAACACACAATCCTTCACACACACACTCACTCTCTCAATCACACTCTCTCACACATACACATACACATGAACGCATGCACGCACGCATACACTCCCTCACTCACTCTCACACATACACGTACGAATGCATGCACTGACACATTCCCCCACCATTTCTCGCTCAATCACTCTCTCCACACACACGCATGCACGTGCGCACACACGCATTCACTCTCTCCCTCTCACTGACACCCACTTTCTCTCTCCCTCTCTCTCCCTCTCACTCTCTCTCTCTCTCTCTCTCTCTCTCTCTCTCTCTCTCTCTCTCTCTCTCTCTCGCTCCCACACGCACACACATATATAGTGAACAATTATAGTTAAACAATTATAATGAACAATTATACTGATCAATTATACCAGTTAATGAATTATGGTGGCATATAGTCGGTATGGATTAAGTAGTGAAAGAGTTTTCGGTTAAATGTGTAGGGACTCATTGGAGTTTTCAGATCTGGAGGCAGATCATTCCATAAGTGAGCACCAGAATAGGCGAAACATGTTTTGTATAGGTCCAATCTAGGCTTTGAGACATGTAACAAATTTAGGCGCTTGCTGTTCATTACATTAGATTGAATCAGCGGCAGAAGATACTCTGGGGTATTTTGAGATATAATTTTATTCACTAATTTGGCTTTGTTGAAAAGGAAGCGCTTTTGTAGTGGTAGAAGTCTTAGATGACTGTACAAATTATTACTTTCAACGTGCTTTATGCCAGAAACCAGACGAATAGCGCGGTTTTGTAGAGAACATAGTCGTTTTAAATTAGATTTAGGGCAACCATCCCAAACTGTGGAACAGTAATCGAGATGTGATTGGATATAGCATGTATAGAATATTTTTCGTGTGCTTTCGTCCAGGAAGTGCTGAATTTTAGCAAGTTGGTAAACTTTTTGTGCTATTTTCTTGGTAAGAGCGTGAACATGAGAGCTCCAGTTCAAATGGCTGTCTATTAAAAGCCCTAGTGTTTTATGTTCAGTCACATTAACTATAGGTAACGTGCCCATGCGGAGTTCGAGCGGTGATCCAGTTATGGCTAGTGTCTGTAGTTTTTGTCTGGTCGTTATTAACATGGATTTGGTTTTGTCGATGTTAATTTGCATGCGGTTTTCATTGCTCCATCTAGTAAGATTATCAAGTTCCTTTTGTAAAGAATTCTCTTATTCACTACGGTTTTCTTGACTAGTATATATAGTACAGTCGTCTGCGAATAGATCACAAGTTGTATTGATATATAAAGGAAGATCATTAATATAAACTGCAAAAAGCAGCGGACCTAGTATTGAGCCCTGAGGCACACCAATATTAAGCTGTGTGGGTCTTGATAGACAGTTGTTGAAGGACACGACTTGTTGCCTGTCGGATAGAAATTACCTAAGCAATGGGATGCTTGCCTGAATGGCTACGGCGACTTCTTCTGACCAACCCATGGTGCATATATCATTCAAAATGAATGCTTTGTTTAATACTACCACACCTGTTAATGTTTCTTTCATGCTTTTGTAATAAAGCCAGTTGGAACGAGTTTCAAATGAATGACCCTTATACAAAGAGAGAGCAGTTTTCGACACGATTTTGACATGTTCCTTCTGTTTCGCTTCAGCAGCAGCATTCAAAGACATGTAGCTGATGTTGCTCATAATTACAGAAACACTATCATCGTGGAAAGAAACAGATTGCCCTAACAACACCGCACCCTCCCAATCTTACTTAGCCTCTGTGAACGACTAGTAGTTAGAAAAGGCAAGAGTTATTGATGCATGACAGTGTATGAAAGCATTATAATGCTGTCATGTGGCCAAATATATTTTGGTAAGTGTATTTATGGGTTTAATTTATTGACAAGCATTTAATCTTCCTCACCCTGCTCTTCATCTTGGTAATCTTCGTGTTCTCATCACTCCAAGTTGACAAAGACAGAGGGACTCTCATCCCCGGTTCTAAACGGAGCATTTTTGGTAATTGAATTGTGACATCTATAAAATGTGTTTTTGGTATGTATTTTGGAGTGACTAGAACGAATTAATTGGATTTACATTGATTCACATGGAAATAATTGCCTCGTTTTTCGTCGGTTTCCGGTTTCGACGATTGCTTTCGGACGGATTATAGACGGAAACGGAGGTTTGACTGTATTTTTAACGCGCCAAAGGTGTTCACGGGTAATTCTAATAGTCTCCTTTATCTGAGAATACTAGAAATTTGATCTACCATTTCAATATACCTAGTTATATTTGTGTTTACTGGTTTTTCAGTGCCTCATTGGCAGCAGCCAGTCCATGTTTTCAACAACATGTTGAATGAAAGATTTGTACGGTAAAGGATAACCCATGTCAGACACTGGCTTTGGAGTGCGAAGTGTTACAGCTTCACATATTCACGGCGTACCGAGACAGTTTTCTTCCTCACCGCCTTTCCTTCCAAGAATATTCTCAGGACATTCCGATAGGTGTCTGGTGCCCAGTTTGTGAAGCTGGGTTGACCACAGAGCCGTGTTGGTCAGAAGAAAGAATTTTGACACTGTCTTGGCAAACATCATTTAGCCAAATGACGCTGTGAAAAATGTGTGAATGACAACAATAATAATAATGGTATAGGTAACGATTGTGGTAATTATAGCAACGATAACAACGATAGTAACGATAACAACTATGAAAAAGAGTGCTTTGATGGTAAAGATGACAATGATCGCAAACAATAACAACTAGGAAAGCGATACCAGTAATTGTAACAATAACAGCAATGATTAGGATAACAACAATGTTAACGTTAACCGCGTTGACATAGCGATGTTAACGATAGTAATGATCGTAACGATAGCAGCGATGGTAACGATAAAAGGGATAACACCGATAGTAACAATAACAACGACTATAGAGATAATAACATCGATGGTAACTACAACAACGACTATACAGATAATAACACTGATGGTAACTACAACAACGACTGTAGAGATAATAACACCGATGGTAACTACAACACGACTATAAGTAATAACACTGATGGTAACTACAACAACGACTATAGAGATAATAACACTGATGGTAACTACAACAACGACTATAGAGATAATAACACCGATGGTAACTACAACAACGACTATAGAGATAATAACACTGATGGTAACTACAACAACGACTGTAGAGATAATAACACCGATGGTAACTACAACAACGACTATGGAGATAATAACACTGATGGTAACTACAACAACGACTGTAGAGATAATAACACTGATGGTAACTACATCAACGACTGTAGAGATAATAACACCGATGGTAACTACAACAACGACTATAGAGATAATAACACTGATGGTAACTACAACAACGACTGTAGAGATAATAACACCTGATGGTAACTACAACAACGACTATAGAGATAATAACACTGATGGTAACTACAACAACGACTGTAGAGATAATAACATCGATGGTAACTACAACAACGACTATAGAGATAATAACACTGATGGTAACTACAACAACGACTGTAGAGATAATAACACCGATGGTAACTACAACAACGACTATACAGATAATAACACTGATGGTAACTACAACAACGACTGTAGAGATAATAACACCGATGGTAACTACAACAACGACTATAGAGATAATAACACTGATGGTAACTACAACAACGACTGTAGAGATAATAACACTGATGGTAACAACAACAACGACTATAGAGATAATAACACCTAAGGTAACAACAACAACGACTGTACAGATAATAACACCGATGGTAACTACAACAACGACTGTAGAGATAATAACACTGATGGTAACAACAACAACGACTATAGAGATAATAACACTGATGGTAACTACAACAACGACTATAGCGAAAATAACACCGATAGTAATAACAACAACGACTATAGAGATAATAACACCGATGGTAACTACAACAACGACTGTAGAGATAATAACACCGATGGTAACTACAACAACGACTGTAGAGATAATAACACCGATGGTAACTATAACAACGACTGTAGAGATAATAACACCTAAGGTAACAACAACAACGACTGTAGAGATAATAACACCTAAGGTAACAACAACAACGACTGTAGAGATAATAACACCTAAGGTACAACAACAACGACTGTAGAGATAATAACACTGATGGTAACTACAACAACGACTGTAGAGATAATAACACCTAAGGTAACAACAACAACGACTGTAGAGATAATAACACCTAAGGTAACAACAACAACGACTGTAGAAATAATAACACCGATAGTAACAACAACGACTGTAGAGATAATAACACCTATGGTAACAACAACAACGACTGTAGAGATAATACCACCTAAGGCAACAACAACAACGACTGTAGAGATAATAACACTGATGGTAACGACAACAACGACTGTAGAGATAATAACACCTAAGGTAACAAAAACAACGACTGTAGAGATAATAACACTGATGGTAACGACAACAACGATGATAACGACAACAACAACTGTTGTAATAACGCCGAGAATTAACGATAATAGCGGTGATCACGATAACAGAGATATGAACAACTGTAGGATAACAGCGAGTATTAATGATTTCTGGGTCAGGGGTCATGTGATATTTTGTGAGTTATGGATTCACGGTGTGCTAGAAATATGCAAATAAGGTACTCAGTCATTGCATTCCTTCTTGGCCTCGATCATACTGGTCGGGGATAGTAGGTATTCACCCTATAAAGACATCCTCTGCCTACTGTAGCGAACTTGAGACTATAACCAACAGTTACCTGTCGATTGTACTACAGCCCAGAGCACCACCTATTAAGTGGTTTCATGCTCATCATCATCACATGAATTGCCTATAAGCGTTAACGTTTCATGCTACCCTGTTAGATGGCATCATCGGGTACTCTACCTTGCCCAGAGGTGACCCATAGACTAGCGGGTGGAAGGAGGTACCTAACTTCAAAATGTGCAGGTATCGCAACTCTGGTTTAAATAGGTGCAGAGAAATTATGTAAACAACAACAACAACAACAACAACAACAACAACAACATTGACGAACAAAGAAGACGATCTAAACAACAATCAGTAACAATGTTTGTTACATGTCCTTTACATGACGTTGCCATCAACCCCCGATTTATTTTCTATACAATGTTACGTTCAGTAGTTTGCCATTGCTTTGTGAAAGAGAAGTCAACGTTGAAGTCCAATTTAATGCCAGTTGAGGGACTGAACGCCTGACCCCGCCACCGGAAGTTTAAGAGCTAGCGCTCTTCTCCGTTCGGCCACGTTGACTGCTTATGAATGAGTAGTGCATTAATGGTAAAATACAACTCTTAGAATTGCTTTATTCATATTGTAAAACACAATAACATTATGAAATGACCATCAAAGATTGCATAAGTATTACACATTGTAGCTATATGACAACAACATTAATCTGCAAAACATTTACATCACATGAGATGTCTTGTCTTGCGTATCCTTGTCTATATTCTTCTCTTGTGTTGTATTTTCTCTAGTCTTGTCTTGCATTGCCTTTTCTCTAGTTTTGTCTTGCATTGCCTTTTCTCTAGTTTTGTCTTGCATTGTCTTTTCTCTAGTTTTGTCTTGCATTGCCTTTTCTCTAGTTTTGTCTTCTTTTGTGTTTTCTCTTGTCTTGTTTTATATAGGCATGAATTCCGTTTTTTTTTTCTCAAGTTTTGTTTCGAAACTTGTGTCTAGCATTGTCTTTTCTTCATTCTTGTTTTTTCTCTGGTCTTGTCTTCCATTGTCTTGTCTCTAGTCATGTCTTCCATTGTCTTTTTTCTAGTCTTGCCTTCCATCGTTTGTTTTTCTATAGTTTTGTCTTCCATTGTCTTTTCTCTACTCTTGGCTTCCATTGTCTTTTCTCTGGTCTTGTCTTCCATTGACTTTTCTCTAGTCGTGTCTTGCCATGCCATTTCTCTGGTCTTGTCTTCCACTGTCTTTTCTCTACGCTTGTCTTCCATTTACTTTTCTCTACTATTCTACTATTCTACTGTTGCACGGTTTATTGCCTGGCATATTTCGCTGCATCTCATCAGGTGCATACTACAGAATTATATATCACATGAAGTGAATAAATGAACAATACTAAAGCTGATACACTTAAAACACATAGTTACAGATATTGTTCGAACGTGGAATATCAGTTATTCCCACAGTTATCGCAAATTCAAAATGAAATCTTTCTGCTTGCACAAAAGTTGAGAGGAACGAGTCAAAATAACAAGCCAGTTGCCGTGAATTTATCTGGCGTTAAAAATAATTTTTTTCGTACGCTTAATGGGAACGCTGCAGCTAAGTTGTGTGTCTTCTTACTCAGAGAAGAAAGGCAGAATGTCAGACGGCCTTCGTGCCCAGTTCTTAACCCTTTGAAAATAAATATTGTTCGTTCGTTTGTACTATTCAGTTCTAACCCTAGTTGATCACTGTGTGCAACAACTGTATCGATTAAATGTTGCAGGACCTGCTCATTGTCTGCAATCAAGACTGTATCATCTGCATATCTAATGTTATTGATGTATCGTCCCCCAATGTTGATTCCTCCATATCTTCTATATTTCTAAAAATATTCTCACTGTACAGGCAAAACAGATCTGGGGACATTACACATCCCTGTCTCACACATCTTTTAATTGGCTGATATTGACCTACATCGTTCTCAATTCTGATGGCGGGCTTGTTGTTTCAAATATATGTTTTTTACAAGTCTAAGGTCTTTTCCATCAATTTGTAGATCTTCAAGAATCCTTGTCATGTCGACATGTCTCACTTTATCGAAAGCCATTGTGTAGTCAATAAAGCAATGATATAGATCTTTGTTTACTTATATAGAACGTTAAATTATACTGTAAATTAAAAGAGGCGTGGCCAAACAAGAAATGTATGCAGAAAGACAAAGAAGATTAATAAAATAAGACAAAACTGGTGTTGTTAGCCGCTTTACGCTGCGAGATTTATTGTGGAGATCTCAGCACTTATGGACTGAATGGTCGATGTGCAATGAGGATAATATGTCGACTAACTAACTAACTAACTAACTAACTAACTAACTAACTAACTAACTAACTAACTAACTAACTAACTAACTAACTAACTAACTAACTAACTAGCTAACTAACTAACTAACTAACTAACTAACTATCTAACTGACTAACTAACTAACTAACTAACTGACTAACTAACTAACTAACTGACTAACTGACTGACTGACTGACTAACTGACTGACTGACTGACTAACTGACTAACTGACTGACTGACTAACTGACTGACTGACTGACTAACTAACTGACTGACTGACTGACTAACTGACTGATTGACTGACTAACTGACTGACTGACTGACTGACTAAATTAACCAACCAACCAACCAACCAACCAACCAACTAACCAACCAACTAACCAGCCAACTAACCAACCAACCAACCAACCAACTAACTAACTAACTAACTAACTAACTAACTAACTAACTAACTAGTAACATATATTGTTCGAATGTGGAACATCAATTATTCCCACAGTAATAGCAAATTCAAGATGAAATATTTCTTCTTGCTTAAAAGTTATGGGAAACGAGTCAAAATAACAATTCAATTGCCAGGAATTTAAACGGGGTTGAAACGAATTCTTTCGTAAGCTTAACGGGAACGCTGCAGGAAAGTTGCATTTTCTGTTTTGAAAAAAAAAATTGTCATCCGTAAAATTGTTAATTGATTTGTTGACGGTGTCCAAGTTTAACGTCAGGATTAAACAAGACGAGTTTCTTCTTAAGGCGTGCTTTGAGAGATCAAAGACCAGAATCGCTGGTTGCTCGTCTCGGATGATGATTGACTCGGCGTTTCTATTTGCGACGCTAATGAAAATCGCCGTGCTCCGTGGCCAAAGGCCTGCGAACGCGGTTCGTGAGCAGCTTACCAGGCGTTCGAAACGCAGTCGCGACCGATTTGTGCAGCAGACCGTGTCGAGTTGTGTTATAACGTGTTGGTATAGGATCTGGTCGTTCAGAAAGCAATTTCAGACTACTGAACGTGAAATGTGCCTAGTACATCAACAGCAGCTGAAAAATGCTGGTGCTGACTGCAACGTCCTGTAAGGGCTATACAAAAAAAAAAGAACTTAAAATCTCTGATGTCGCATAAGCGAGGCTGTTATAGCGACAGGATCTTCCCACTATTAAACAAATACAGAATAACAGAGTGGGGATTATAACATAGAATGAATGAACAACATTTAGATTATAAATGGCACCGACATCATAGTTACTCGCTGAGTTGGAGTCTTATTGTGTTTAAACCCAGCCTGCATAATCGTATGTCCTCTCTTTGTCCTCCATTGGGTCATAGGTCCTAAACCAACTCGCACCAAACCGTCCTATCCTTAGTTATACCATGCAGCTCCATCCATGTCGTCCCTATCCTTAGTTATACAATACAACTCCATCCATGTCCTCCCTATCCTTAGTTATACCATACAACTCCATCCATGTCCTCCCTATACTTAGTTATACCATACAACTCCATCCGACTCCTCCCTATCCTTAGTTATACCATACAACTCCATCCGACTCCTCACTATCCTTAGTTATACCATACAACTCCATCCGACTCCTCCCTATCTTTAGTTATACCATACAACTCCATCCGACTCCTCCCTATCCTTAGTTATACCATACAACTCCATCCGACTCCTCCCTATCCTTAGTTATACCATACAACTCCATCCGACTCCTCCCTATCCTTAGATATACCATACAACTCCATCCGACTCCTCCCTATCCTTAGTTATACCATACAACTCCATCCGACTCCTCCCTATCCTTAGTTATACCATACAACTCCATCCGACTCCTCACTATCCTTAGTTATACCATACAACTCCATCCGACTCCTCCCTATCCTTAGTTATACCATACAACTCCATCCGACTCCTCACTATCCTTAGTTATACCATACAACTCCATCCGACTCCTCCCTATCCTTAGTTATACCATACAACTCCATCCGACTCCTCACTATCCTTAGTTATACCATACAACTCCATCCGACTCCTCCCTATCCTTAGTTATACCATACAACTCCATCGTACTCCTCCCTAAACTATGTATTTCTGTCTTTACTTTTCTTCTCCTTCCGTTTTTAGGTCTTCCTGCATCCCCCTACCCAGCTCTCCCACCTGTGGCTTCCAAGGAAAAGACTGTCTAGACATACCTATCTCAGCTTTTCTCAATGCAAGTGATCAAACATGGCATGGTTAAAGCTTATTCTTTAAAAAACTAATAGACAAGACTGTTTGTGCATAGTGGAACATTGTAACAAAATCTTCATGTCAGTGAATTTCAGAACACAAAACTCTGATAAACTAAATGTAGACAATGCCATCTTATTGATAAATGAGAAATAACTCTCACTAGAGCACCAGAAACCTTTGCTTGTATGTTCCGACAAACACCACTTAATGCTTTAACGGACACCTATAATATTTGTTTACATCAATTTATGAATGCTATCCCTTCTTGGCCTTTTGGCTATGATGAAAGTATGGTATATGCACCTGATCTTGCCAGGGCCACCAGCAGAGGCAATCATCCGAATGACACATAGGGACGTGGGGACCTGATGAGGCGGCTCTGGTTCTTTTGGGAAACAGCGAGCCCTTATTTAAAAAAAAAAAACAACAACAACAACAAATTCTCGATGAAAGAAATGTTATTATAGAAAATAAAAATAAAAAACGCATTAAAATGACCACAATGTAATTTTAATGTTGGCAATGCGCATACCAATACAAGTTATTATGTAAAGGGACATTACTCAAAGCAATATTAAAGTATTATGTTATAGTAGCTGTAGTATTTATAAAACTGATGTACAAGACATTTATTGAAATTTTTGCAATTATTCGTGTCATAAATTATGTTAATAATTTTAAGTGGTCGTCAAGGTTTTTGTAAAAGTCTTGGCTTTATTTTATACGTATGAGAATTTTGTAACGCAGTTTTCTATTACTTCTCGATATTTCATTAATTATTTTTTGTACTTTTAATGACATGTGATATTGAAAACCTGCAATAAGGTAATTTTTGTCAGGCCTGTAACGGCCAAAATCTTTATTTCGGGTAAGTCTTATGATCTGGGGAGGGTCGTAGTGGATTATACAATATCATGAACAGATGGTAGATAATAGTGGGTGTAGTGGTCGAGATGTGTATGCGGGTGTTGTAGAGTTACAGTACTCTCCCTCCGGATGTGGGAGTGGCTGTGGAGTGGGTATAAGATGGGATTTCGTTGTTAAGGAGGTGGGCGGATCGAGTCGCGGAGTGGTTGTAGTGTGGAACCCGGGTGACAAAGTGGCTAGCGAGGAGGCCGGCGTGGCAGATGTTATTCTACTTTCACGAACAAACCATCATCATGTGTGACGACGATGTTGCTGCTCTTGTTGTAGACAATGGATCTGGTATGTGCAAAGTGGGTTCCGCTGGAGATGATGCCCCTAGGGCCGTCTTACCATCCATCGTTGGCAGACCTCGCCACCAGGTCGTAATGTTGGTATGGGTCAGAAAGACAGCTATGTTGGTGACAAGGCCCAGTCCAAAAGAGGTATCCTTACTCTCAAGTATCCAATTGAACACGGCATTGTCACAAACTGTGAAGATATGGAGAAGATCTGGCATCACACCTTCTACAATGTGCTCAGAATTGCCATAAAAGAGCACCCAGTCCTAATCACAGAAGCTTCCCCTCAACCCAAAGGCCAACAGAGAAAAGATGACCCAGATCATGTTTGAAATCTTCAACACCTCCGCCATGTATATAGCTATCCATGCTGTCCTTTCCTTGTATGCTTCAGGTCGTACCACAGGTATTGTCCTGGATTCAGGCTGTCCTTTCCTTGTATGCTTCAGGTCGTACCACAGGTATTGTCCTGGATTCAGGCGTTGCTGTTACCCACACAGTCCCCATCTACGAAGGTTATGCTCTGCCTCACACCATCATGAGGTTGGAACTTGCTGGTCGTGACCTCACAGATTACCTGATGAAGATTCTCACAGAGAGAGGCTACAGCTTCACCACCACAGCAGAGAGGGAAATTGTTTGTGACATCATGGAGAAGCTTTGCTACGTTTCTCTTGACTTTGAACAAGAAATTGCCATTGTTGCCACATCCTTTTCATTGGAGAAGAGCTACAAACTTCCTGATGGACAGGTCATCACCATTGGCAACAAGCGTTTTAGGTGCTCAGAAGCAATGTTCCAGCCATCATTCCTTGGTACATAATCTGCATGTATTCATGAAACCACCTACAACTCCATCATGAAGTGTAATGTTGACATCCGTAAAGACTTATACGCCACCATTGTGGCTGGTGGCTCGACTATGTTCCCTGGCATCACTGACCATATGCAGAAGGAATTCAGTGCTCTTGCTTCCCCTACAATGAAGATCAACATCATTGCTCCCCTAGGACATAAATACTCCGATTGGTTTGGGGATGCATCCTGGCTTCCCTCTCCACCTTTCAATCGATACTCAGACCACCCACTGCATGAGGCGCTGGACGCAGTTAAGGGTCAGCGACTGATAAGAGGGAAATCATGGATGGCTCAGGCGGAGGATACGATCAGACAGGTGTGCCCCCTGGAGAACATTAGGCGTGGAGAGGAGTGGGTCAGAGTGCCAGCGGAGCAGTCAGACTTGCGCAGAGTTATAATCACATTATGCCGGGAGTGCAGGGAGTGGCCAGCAGGAGCCACAGAAGTGGAAATCCAGCAACTAATTCAGGACAATGCTCATTCGGGTGATGTGATTATCTACACGGATGGTTCGGTGTCAAGAGGTGAGAGAAGTGGCTGGGGGTTCACAGCCAAAGCTAATGGTCGACGTTTGGTGCAGGAGAGCCTGGCATATGATACCACAACATCCAGCTTAAGAATGGAGGTGGAGGCAGTCACTGCGGCTCTCCGCTGGATAGAGAATACGACACACACACACACACACACACACACACACACACACACACACACACATCTTGATTGTAACTGACTCAGAAAGCATGCTGACGAGGGTGAGGACGGGCAGGCTTCGGAGGTCACGGATGACAAGCATCGCCTGGATCTTTTCTCCGGGGCACGTTGGTTGGCTCTGCAGAACTTGGTGGAGTATTGATACACGACAAGGTAGATGTGGTTGCGGCCTTGTGGGAGCACGTGTACACCTCGGAGGAGCAGCTGGATTACCATGGTCTGGCATGAATGAGACAGCGAGGAGTGACGAGAGGATCTGGCCGACGCTCAACGCTCAAAGGAAAGGCGAGACGGACATATAATCAGATTGCTACTGGTACTATTGGTGTTGGAACTCTTCGCTGGCTGCTGACGATGGGGACGGAGCACTTATGGGAATGCCCCGAATGCTGTGATGCCGATTCCTAAATCAATCAATCAATCAATCTTCCAATAGATGTGAATCTCCAAACAAGAGTATAATGAATCTGGCCCATCTTGTGTCCACAGAGAATGCTTCGAAATACGTTTAGATCTGAAATACTAACTGGTTATTACTTGTAGTTACTGTTACTATTGTGTTGCTTTTCTTCACAGTAATGCCATATCATTGCGACACAATTTGCATTCATGCTTATTTTCTGACAATCAATAAGCTCAAAGAAAACATTCTGAGAATGTAAAGCAAAATGAGAAGACTCCATATTTCATTTAGAGCACTAACATATTTTCAGTGTTCATTGTTGTATATTTAATTGCATTATCTCAAAGTATATTTATTTATACTGTGATTAAAATCATGAAATGTAACCAAAATAAATCCTTACTATCTTAATATCGATCGCTTCTTGGCCTTTTGGGAAAGATCAAAGTGTTTTATCCCTGCTGGATCTTGCTTTATCGCCTGACACACAGGGATGTGGGGACCTAATGGGGCGGCTCTGGCCCCTCTAGGAACCGCGAGCTCTTCTAAAAAACACACATCCTTAATAATATCGAGACACTTTTAAAGAATTACAGACAGAATCTCGCTTTTAAACGTGGATTACAAGATTTTAACAAAGGCTTTGAGGAATAGATTGAAACCTGTAATGGCAACTCTCATTCGTACAACACCGGAACATCTATCAATACACACACATTTCATAAGGGACATCATCAACTACACACATCTAAAAAGCTGTCAGTCCTCTATTCTCTCTTTAGATCAAGAAAAAGCATTCGGCTGAATATCTTACTCATACCTCCACATAACTCTCTCACACTGCAACGTGGAAAGTTATTTTCGGACATGGATCCAAATTCTATATTTAAAACCAGAAAGTCGGGTTCTGTTAAATCATACCCTCACTAATTCTTTCAGGTTGACTAGGTCAATGAGACAGGGATGTCCCTTTTCCCCATTACTGTACGTTGTCGCTCTAGAGCCACTTCTAGAAAAGATAAGACAGGACAACAATGCCTGGGGGAACCTTCATACCAGGGAAGGGTGAGCAAAAGCTGCGTGCTAATGCAAATCCATTACGTGGAATTCCGCAGCAAAATCTTGGTGTGCGGATGTCATCTGCATACCGTTCCCTCCTGGTCTTCGGAAGAACAGCCTGTGGTGAACGGGAGGCCCAATATACGGAAGTGAGGCTAAGCAGCCATGTGCAGATGTGATGACGATTCCTTCTGTGAGCCCAGTACCAGAGCAATATGTGTTGGCTCTGCAATTATGGAAGTCTCCTTGGATGGCGAGGAATGCCCATGGTCTGCCCCTGCCTTCCCTTGTGGGCCGACCGGGATGTGTCCGGCTGTTCTAGTTGGGCCAGCTGGGATAGGGACACACACTATCATAACAGTAAGAGTCGAGAAAGCCACCCAGATGCACGAATCATAACAGTAAGAGTCGAGAAAGCCACCCAGATGCACGAATCATAATGCTGGTTGGCTAGCAAACCCATTTCTAGGAAAGTGCGAACCGAAAGCTCGCTGAGTGGATGTCATATGCAGATTGACCTCTCCTGGTTTGCATGGGGAGCGGCTTGTGGCGAACGAAATGAGCAATATTCGGAAGTGAGGCTAAGCAGCCAGGTACAGGACGTAACGATTCCTTGGGTGAGCCCTGTATCAGAGCGCTATGTGTCGGCTCTGCAATTATGGAAGCCTCCTTGGATGGTGGGCCCATTGTCTTGCCCTGCCTTCATTTGAAGTTTGACCGGGATGTCTTCGGCCGTTCTAATTTGACCAGCTGGGATGTAGATGCCACCACAACATTGAGAGTCCATTGTCTGTCACAGAGTAAGAGTGGAAAGTCCTTCGAAACACCCGGGAAGGTTAACCCGGTCAACAAATGAACGCAGAATTCGGATGTGTCGGCCTCAAGGCGCAAGTAAACTAGCGATGCTGTAAACAGGCACAACGCAATTACGTCTGAAAAATATGCTTCAGGTGAATGCAGAAGAAGACAGTGTAATATCTGCACTTGATATTGGCAGGGCCAATAGTAGAGGTGGTTATCCGAATGACACATAGGGACATGGGGACCTAATGGGGTGGCTCTGGTATTTGGGGGCACAGAAGCCCTTATTTAAACACACACAAATTATCGATTAAAGAAAAGTATTAAAAGAGAAAAACAACATTAAAGTAACACGTGTAATTAAAATCGTAGAAAGGGACGTAACACTATATTATTATCTTAAGGGTCATTACTAAAAGCATTATAAGAGTATTATGTTATTTAAATAACCGTAGTATTTATTATAATCTTTATAAATTATTTTATAAATTTAGCTAGAATTGGATATACCATAAACAATGGGATGCAAATTTTAAGTAGCCGTTAAAATTGTGTAAAAGTAATGGCTTTAGTTTATGCGCATGAGAATTTAATAATGGATTTTTATATATCGTTCTCCATGTTAAATTTAATGGGTTGTGCTTTCAATGATATATAAAACACACAGTAAATTTAACAATTTTTGACAGGCCTGTCATAGGCCAAACACCCTTAATATCGCCTCTCGGACCCCCTGGCTAAAGCAGAAGTGTAGAATCTGCGCTTTGGTCTTGCCATGGCCACATGAAGAGGCGGTCATTCGAATGAAACAATGACGTGGGACCTTGATGGGCGCCTCTTTCCCCTTTCGGAACCATGACCGCTGTAAAAAAAAAACATTCTTAATTTTCAGCACTTTTGATTGTTTCACGACATTTTGATCTCTCTCTCTCTCTCTCTCTCTCTCTCTCTCTCTCTCTCTCTCTCTCTCTCTCTCTCTCTCTCTCTCTCTCTTTCCTCTCTCCTCTCTCTCCTCCCCCACTCCTCTCTCTCTCTCTCTCTCTCTCTCTCTCTCTCTCTCTCTCTCTCTCTCTCTCTCTCTCTCTCTCTCTCTCTCTCTCTCTCTCTCTCTCTCTCTCTCCCCTCTCCATCAGAAGACACACCTTCCTATTTCAATTTAATTGCTAAAATGGGACACTTGTTGAGTGACACTGAATTGTTTAAACTGGAAGAAATCTAGTTTTAGAGAATTGTTTTTTTAATGCCCCATCAAGACACCACGTCCCCGTGTGTCATTCGGATAACTGCCTCTGCTGGTAGCCCTGGCAAGTCAAGTGCAGATACTACACTTTGATCTTACCTAAAAGGCCGAGAAGGGATGACATTCATAAATTGATATGAATATAAATAATAGGTATCCACTGAAAACATAAATTGATTTTTATTAGACCCCACAAACAAATGTTTCTTTTGCTCTAGTGTGAGTTACAAGTGTATTTCGCTAGTAACAATGAGATAACACATCTGCATTTGCTTGCTTGTGTTCGCTGGCTGTGAACTCCAGTGTGAAGTCCTGTATGTCGGATGAAGACATCCTGTTGTCCAACATCAGTGTGATGTCATACAGGACCTGAGGTTTGCGTGAGTATCCGTTGTCCCATGTCTGGCTTATTGGTGTGCAGACTGGTGGTTCCTCGCCATGCAGGCAGATACTCTCCGACTTCGGAGGAATCATCGATCCTACTGATGTTAGTCAGGTCCCCGAAGAGACTTGTTGTCCAGGATGCACGACGTGGACGTGTCAGCAGGCCTTAGCCAGTATATATCCCGGCCCTGGTGCCTTGGAAACACCTTTGCGTCCCAGCATCCCCATCTGTATTTGATTGTGTAACTTTAATAAATTACACTTTCGTACACTGATATACTGGATCTTCTCATCATACGTGTAAAAACGCTGGGAGCATTACTTAATCCGAATGGAAGAACGTTGAACTCATAGTGTCCTCCTTCTGAAAGCTAACCATGTTCTAACTTCCGGTTTTACAGGAATCTGGTAATATCCCTTACTGAGATCAATCCTAGTAAAGTACTTAGCTCGGTTGAGTGCTGTGAAGAGTTTATTCTGATCAGGCAGAGGTTCTGCTTGGAATTCAGTAATGGCATTGAGGTGTCGATAATCGATGTTCAATCTATGTTCTCCACTTGGCTTTCTCAATAAGACGACGCTAGCACTGTAAGGTGATTCTGATGGTGAGATTATCCCTGCGGTGAGCAGCTGTTGTATTTCTTCCTCTAAAGTCTTTTGCTTTGCATAAGGAACTGGGTAAGTCTTGACTCGCACAGGCACTGTGTCATTTAACTTCATGTCAAATCCCTCCAAATCAGTTCTTCCTGGCTTATCAGTAAGTACTTCTGCATATTTTGCCATAAGTTGCCTAATCTGCTTTTGCTGATCCTTTGTTAAGTTGGGATTGATTTCCACATCCTTAAAGGTCTCTTTGGCTTGTAGTGGGTACTCGACTCCCATTGTTGATCCTTCTTCGACTTCAGTAGCCACACTCGTGGCCATCAGATGTGCAGGTTCGGTGGTTGAGGGTCTTTCATGATACTTCTTCGAGAGGTTTATGTGAAATACATTCATATTGCCTTTGACTGAAATTCTGTAGTTGGTACGTGAGATCTTCTCCGTCACTAATTAAGGTCCTCTCCATCCAATCTGCAGCTTATTCTGACTGGTTGGAAGCAGCAACATTACCTTCTCTCCTACCTCTAACTCTCTATCCTTTGCCTTGCGGTTGAAGTTACGAGCAATTCTTCGTCTGGCGTGACGTAAATTGGCATTCGCTTGTTTCCAACTGTGTTGTAAACGATGTTTTAACTCGGCAACATATGTAGATGCAGTCACGACTGTATCATCTGTAGTATTATCGGTCCAGGTTCGAAGTAACGCCTCAAGTGGTCCTTTGATCGGTCTTCCAAACAACAGTGTAGCTGGAGCAAAACCTGTTGAGTAATGGGGTACTTCCCTGTAAGCGAATAAAGCTGCGGGTAAATACAAGTCCCAATCCTCTGTCTTCTCCTGGGCAATTTTGCGAAGGATACTAAGCAATGTCCCGTTCCACCTTTCCACAAGTCCATTTGACTGAGGGTGATATGGTGAACTGAAGATATGGCGTGCATGAAAAAGTCTGAAGGTCTCTCCCATGAGCTTACCACGAAACTGTGAACCTTTGTCCGTCAAGATCCTTTGTGGGAATCCTAGACGGGTGAATATTCCTAATAATGCATCAGCGACGTGTTTGGAGTCACAGCTGGGCATAGGAACCGCTTCGGCCCACATGGTTGTTGTGTCCACAAGCGTTAATATGAATCGGTTTCGCCTCTTCGTTGCTGAGAGAGGTCCGACTATGTCTACAGCCACTTTCTCAAATGGAATTCCAGTGATTGGCGATTCACCCAACATTGCCGGTGGTGTCCGGTGTTTTGGTGATACTTTCTGACACTGTGGGCATGAATTTACAAACCGTTGTATGTCTGAGTTCATCCCTGGCCAAAGGTAGTCAGTTGTAATCCGCTGTGTAGTAGCGTTGATACCCATATGCCCACTGAATGGTAGACTATGACCCATGTCCAAGATCTGAGTCCTGTATTGAGTTGGTACAACAAGTTGATTAAACTCTTGTCCAGCTCGTCCTGCTTTTCTGTAAAGAAGTGCCGACTTCATGAACAGATCACCTTTACGTAGAGGTTAATGTGATTTTGGCAGTTTTCTGAAGCAGGGATCCAAGGTGCTGTCGGCTTCTTGTGCCCTCTTCAGTTCCTCCGTTCGAGGGATTGGCGTAGTTGTTTCTGGAGCCTTTTTCGCCTGGGATCGAGTGGTCATGGTCGCCATCGCCACAGGTTGAACAGTTTCTCCTAGAACGATACATCTACAGCCGAGGATTACAGGATATATCGGAAGAAATCATTCCTGATTCAACGGGCAAGACGGCGTTTACCTGCAAAGCGTTGTGGAACGTAATGAGCACGGCAAGGCACGTAGAGCGCCTTGGTCATCCACTGCACCTGTATTCGTCTCCAATCGTCTCGACTTGTCTTGCCACTTGACTCAGATGGACTCAGGCGAGAGAGTGAGGTCGACGAATTGCGCAACTCTTCCTCACTTTAATCCAAGTCATCGCGCAAGTCATTCTTCATCCAACAACAACAACAACATATCGGATCGTCCAAGACTGCTGCCTTGATTGTCCCAGTGACATACCACGAGGCTATGTTCACTTTTGCCACTGGAAGAGGCATATTTGTTGAACTCTTCAGTGGTCCCTGTAATTCCACTATTTCCTCTTTCACCTGTTCAGGGTGAACTAAGGATGATGAAACAACACAATCATACGATAATCCAGTATCATATAGACAGGTCGTTTTGAATCCATTTAGCAAGATGGATTCTACAACCGGAATACGAGATGATGTGTCTTGATGAGGTGTCTGTTTGGACGTTTCACCAGTGCTCACTTTTTTCTCTTTTCGGTTGGCCAAACAGGCCGCTGTGTGTGGAGGTGGCTTCTTCCTGCAATTCTGAAATGTGTGACCTCTAATTTTGCAATGGGTACAGAATGGTTTTTCCTCCTTCGGCGCTGTTTGGGCTGTGTTTTTAGTGTTTTTCTGGGATTTCCCATTTGTCTTGGTGGCTAAAGTGTTTTCACCCTCTTTTGGCTTCGGAGATTTGTTTTGAGAGGGGATGTTGTTCGAACGTCCCTTTCCTCCCATCTCCTTCTGAGATTTTTTAAATCTCTCTGCCAGGATGATTATAGTTTCTAAGCGGTCAGCCCCATTTTGGGTTATGAATGGTTTCATTTCATTCGAGATCTTCCCCTTTATCTGATTAAAGGTGATCATTTCACGGAGTCCTTCAAAACTTTCCTCAAATCCTCCTAAACAAGTCCATCTTTGTATGTATGACTTCAGTTTTCATCTAGTTGCGCATAACTCTCACCCGGTTCCTTCCTTGCGGTTTTGAAACGACCTTTGTAAGAATCCCCGTCCACTTCGAATCGGCTCAAGAGTGCCTTTTTGAGAGTTTCGTATTCCTGTTGTTCCTCACGACTAAGCCTCGAGAACACGTCATACGCGGTAGATCTTAAAGCTTGCCCTAACTTCGTTGCCCAACTCCCTTATTCAAGCCCACAGCTGACAGCCATTGCCTCGAAGCGTGATAAAAATCCTTCGATGTGGTCAGTCTTTTCATTGAAGTGTTCCAGCGGAAATGTTATAGCTCCTGAATTAAGGTGGGAGACGTGAGGATGTGGTTCTGTCACTGGCAATCCTGATGAGGTTGAGGGTGTAAGACCACTCCCTTTCTCTAGTCTCCGGAACTCCAATTCAGTCTCCATTCTCTTCAACTCCAGTTGGTGTTGACGCTCTCGCTCCTTATCTTCCATTTCAGCCTGTAGTCGTTTCTCTTTCTCTTCTATTTCTACTTGAAGTCTCTTTTGATCCAACTCGTATGCTTGTAAACGCTCTTTCTCTTTCTCAGCTATATCAGCTAGATGTTGTTTTTCTTTGAGGGCCAGTTCGGCTTGAAGTCTTTCTCTTCTGTCAAATGCTTCTGAAATATAGTTAGATAGCGCAGGGCCATCCAACCCGCATTCCCTACCTGTTTCCATTAATTGGGCCCGGAACTTAGCAGTTTCCGCCATGCCCAGAATTTATTGCTATATTTGCCCTGCCTAAAAATATATAAGTGCAGGTTGGTCTGATCCGCGTAAGCTTGTCAGTCCCCGATCTGCAAATATACAGCAAAGCATGCACAATATTAAACACTTTATGTTATGTCTCTCTGCCACTGCTGGAAAAGCCAAAGGCAGCAGGCATTAAAGTAACCAGAATTAATCCCTAGTAAAAGAAAAGAATCTGAATTTAGACATAAATTTCCCTCCGGATAAGATTTTCCTGTTGTTGATGAAATGATGTAAGATCAGACTCCTCAGAAAAAGAACACCTTCTCTGGAAGAGAAGTAGTATTTGAATAGTAGATTCACACTCTATATTTCTCATGGAGCACCTTTTTCTGAAAATTAACCTATTTGAAAGAGGCCCCCTTTATTCAGAAGAAATGATCAGTCACCTACTCTTATTTATCAATAAATGTCATTCACATCATGTGGCTGTCAATCAATACCCCACATGATGTCTGGTATATCATATCAGAAAATGATAATGTTCAAAATCTAAAGATATTTGTGTTAATGTTTTATGTAATACAATGTTTTATGTAACTGTTCAATTACACAATGTTTTATGTAATGGTTTAATTACACACAATGTATTATGTAATTGTCTAAAAGTTAACTTATGGGAACCATCCCGGACGAGCCCCCAATATGTCATATATTTTTGAAGTGAGTGGGAGGTCACTGTAGTGCATGCCCCACTTCTAAACAAAGAAGTTGGGCCCGATCCTCTTCTATCTTCAATAACCCCAGAATATGACCATCGAGTTATCTGCAGGCCTCGTCTTATTTAATTTAGTCTAGGAGATATAGATTATGGCCCTGGTGAGAATTATAAATACCAACTGGGATTCTGCCCCTTCTCCAAAGATTCTTATAGCTCTTGAGCCCCCCTTTTGTTTATCAAATCTGAGGAAAGTCTGGAGAATTCTCTCTGCCTGATTTATGTTAAGAAAGCATGGATATTGAGCAGATGATAGACCTACTCTTTCCTCCCCATTTTTAGTATTTCATCCTGATTGAATTTGTTTTTAAACAATTAAACACATAACCAATCACAATAGATCTTGACTACATGATGTACACATTAAATGGTGAATCACAGATAGGTTGAACTAATAAATCAACATAAGATCAGTGACAGTTAATTATTTATTGAATGGGCCTGTGTCTTCTGGCCTGGTAAATACACTTTCTCTTGTGGTTTGCACAAGATAAATTGGAAAAAATGCATATAGGACCAATGTCACAGACCATCAACAAACAAGCATCAATACATGAGATGTCAATAAAAGTGGAAACATGGTATACATTTGAATGTTGTACATGCTAAGTGTGAAGATGATGAATCTACATTTAGGTATCAGTTCTTGAAAACTGAGTGTTGTGTGTTTTCTTTCTAAGAGAGAAATATGATTTGGAGGATTAGGATAGGCCTGGGTCCATTGACTGATAGATCCTCTTCAGGTCTGCCCGTGTAGCTCCTCTGAAGGCCTCCCCATACTCTGCTCATGGCCAAGTAATCCTCCATCTCAAGTGCGGTTAATCTCTTTCTCTCTGTGGTCTGGTTTGGTTGTTGGCCAGTTGGTTGCCAGTTGGATGCCCATTGGTTGCCCATGGGTTGCCACCAGGAATTCACTGTGTAAAATTCACATAAACATATACAATCCTACCAATACAATATTCTAGAAGTAGGTCAGAAGAACCCTAAATTCCTGAAGTAGGAACTAGTTCCCCTCCCTTCCTCTTTTCTCTAATCTAGTGTTGGGTTAATTTGGGGTGGTCATAGTTTATCCCACTGTGTACTCCTGGTATCAACTGGTTCCTGCTGTGTGTAAGTTCTCATTGGACCATGGGTCAGTGAGACGTGTACAGTAGAACAGTGACAGGAGTGAGGAGGTGTCAAGATGCATGTAAATAAATGACATACATTTATAACATTTCTATCACTCAATTGGGTTTGTAGTGTGTATAAATGATTCTCTGTGTTTTCCCAATTAACCAACTTCTTCTTCTTCTTTGTATAATAACTCCTCTCCCATTACCTGTTGTTGGTGTGTTGAGTGTTGGGTGGTGTGGTGTTTGGTGGTGTGGGGTTGTGTTTTTAAGTTGTGTTGAGTAATGAGTTAAGTTCACTTCTGGTGGTGGAGTTCCGCGAAGCACAACTTTTCTGATGTAATGTAGTTCATGAGTGCCCTTATCTAATTAAATTTTGACACAAATATAAATATTTATTCCATCAAACCCTATTTATTCAATAGATGAAGAGGAAAGGGAAGATTTGATTTCTCTTTCAGCTTTCTAAATTGAAAATAGACATAGATAAGTCTGTTTTAGAACAAGGCACTCATTCTAGTACACGAACTGTCATTTTAGCTGTAGATAGTGATAGCATTTTTAGCAGTGTTTCTGATGAAAGGCACAAGATTGCTTTAGAATCATCACTTCGTACAGTTGTTCAGAATAGAATGTAGTATTATTATGCACTTCTTAAAGTTAATAACTATCTTTAAGAATATCAGAGATTGCAGTATTCGAAGAGAGTAGTAGATTGTCAGTTCGCCCGAGAATCGGCTCTGCGTCGTCAGAATCTACAGTCGATCATTTTACATTTCAGAGGTTTTAATTAATAATAATACATTTCAATTGACATTACAAACACTGGATACCCTTTCTGGATACTTGATAAGTCTGGTCATCAGTTTCATCTAAGGAATTACAAGCTCACCTCGGAATCAGACATTCTGCCTTCCCTATTTGAAAATGTGGTCACACAAGCGTTTGCGTCTGTTCATCAGGCGGGTTGCAGGAGAAGTGCGCGATTAACATATTCTAAGCGGGCTTTTGAATGGAGGCGTTGTCACGTGTCTGTTTTTATCCAATGATCCCCTGAGTTTGGGCTGATGAAATGTTTCCTAGAATTGACGTCATCTGTCACTTGTTCCAGTTTCAGTTTTGATGTTGCGTTAGTTTTTTTTAAGTTTTGGTTTCAGTTTGCGTTAGTGTAGTCAATTAGTTTATATTTTTCCCTCTCTTTAGCGTGCATTCTTGTCAACTGAATAATGGTGGTTAGTGGTTATGCCACATATAAATTGACAAGAATATTTCCTTAGACTGTTTCACTATACACAAGAAAACTTGTCTCTTTTTTTTTCTTAAATAAAGTAAGCTTTAAACACGGAAGCCACGATAACGTACTGTCTAAGCACTCACCTGTGGTCATGAGTTCGAATCTGCACCGGGGCGGATGTTTACAATTGACCTGAGCTGCCAGGTCGTCCCTGCCTAAAATAGATATCCGGAAATGGCTTGGGAATTAAAGGCGGCAGGTGTGATACTGACCACATCACCCAAAGAGCACCGATTGGTCGATTCAAAATATGGGTCTGGCGCCAAACGCTCATTGTGTCTCAAGGCGTGTAAAACTGCCATTCTATCATCATCATCATCATCATCATCATCATCATCATCATCATCATCATCATCATCATCATCATCATCATCATCATCCTCATCATCATCATCATCGTCATCATCATCATCATCATCATCATCATCATCATTATCATCATCATCATCATTATCATCATGTAATGTTGGCGAGCAACATTGGCATGCTTAGGAACATGCTACCAGAACTAACAAACAAACAAACAACAACAACAACAACAACAACAAACACATACTTCTTGTGTCATTTTTATTTTAAAAAGTAATACAAAGAGTAAGTTTTTGGCACGATTTTGACATGTTCTTTCTTTTTCGCTTCAGCTGCAGCATTTAAAGACAAGTAGTTGATGTCGCTGATAACTAAGGAAACACTAACAGCATGGAAAGAAACAGGTTGCCCTAATAACATCACACCCCCCCCCCCCCTCACCCCTCCCCAATCTTACTTAGTCGCTGTGAACGACTAGTAGTTTGAAAAGTCAAGAGTTATTTGAGCATGATAGTGTTTGTAAGTATTATAATGCTGATATGTGGACAAATGTTTTGTTTGGGGGGGGGGGGGGGTTGTTTTGTATGTATTGGCTTAATTTATTGACAAGCATTTAATCTTCCCCATCCCCCTCTTCGTCTTGGTAATTGTCTTACTAGCGAAGCTCAAACCCCTCCCTAGATGATGCCACAACTCTTAGCCAGTCAATAAGGTTGTTCTTTTCAAATTTCTTCTTTGTCAAGTACTTCAAATACCTCTTTGAAAAGGGCACCTCACTAATCAGGTTGATGTTGTTTTTCTGCAGTTCAATGAGACATTGTTTCTGACGTTCCAAGTCTTGCCGTGAACTTGAATTCATTCTTTCAGATACTTCTCAAAGTTGCCAGTCTTACAGTCAACCTTAATGCGTCCTGTAAGATACTTCTCAAAGTCGCTACTCTTGTCGTCAACCTTAACGCGATCTTTCAGATACTTCTTAAACTTCCTTTATGCGATATTTCAGATTCTACTCAAAGTTGCCAGCATCCATGATCCCATCCTCCACCGGCTGGATGCGGTGGATGGTGCACTTTAAGGTAGTCTTCTTTCTCTTGCCACCCTTCCCTTGCTGGGGGTTTCCGGCTAGTTTAATTGTTTTTTTTTTTTTTTGCGCTGGCATGGCTGTCGGCGTGCAGCCAGGAGCAATAGCGTCTCTTGTGGGCTTCGCATTGGAAAGGGAAGAGCAGAGTGCGCAGAGAAAATAATATTACATGGAAAATTTGTATTTGCTAATGTAAAGGTTATCTTCTGCAAGAAGGAAACCATACTCATCAATGAAAGGTTGCCATGTGCACTGAGAAAAAGAGGGTTGAAGATGGTATAAGCATGGACAATAAGCAGCCAAACTAGGAAACAGTTAATGGTAGTTCCTCTTCTTCTTTCGTTCGTTTGAAATATGTCTATAACTGCAATGTTGTCTCTTGTATGAATCTAACAGTCTTTTTCAGTTCACACAGCGGTCCATAGAGTTTATCTTCCACTGTCGTCGCTTTGGGCCAGAAGGTTCGCCTGGATATGTTATATTTTGGGCAGTCTTGGAGTATGTGCTATGCTGTCTGCGACGACAATCCACATGTGCACATGGCTGTTTCACCAATCTTGAATTTTTATACATGTGGTTGCGTAATCTATTGTGTCCTGTTCTGAGGCGCAGAATAATGACTTGTTCTGGTCTATCCATAACGTGGTAGTCATCTTGAGCAGGTTTTGGTGGCTTTCTGACTGATTTGATCATTCTTTTCTTTTGGTGGTATGTAACGGGCACATCAGGCTGTTCTTCTTTGGCTCCTTCCTTAGCCAATTGATCAGCTCTGTCGTTTCCGGGTACTCCACAGTGGGATGGTATCCACTGTATGGTGACCTTATGCTGACTGCTAAGTTCAGAAAGTAGTGTCCTTAGTACTGGCAATTTCCCAGACAGAAGCGCCTCGAGTACTGATTTTGCATCTGTCAATAGCACCACAGGTTGTGTACCATTGCTGGTATTTAGTAATTTCTCTGTTGCTATCTTGATTGCCTCAATTTCAGCATCATAGTTATGGCAGTACTTTCCTGTCGGTACTCTGGCTGTGTCCCTAGTATTATTTGGGTATTCTATGTACACTCCTGCTCCTCCATTTCGAACAGCATTTTGTGCTGACCCATCTGTGTAGACTCGGATCCAGAGGTCCTGTGGGTATTCTTCATCAAGGAAGCTGAGAGTGGCTGTTCTGCGCTGCACTACTGTTCTGTTCTTCCTTGTCAAATATTCCTCTCACTTTTGTCTGGATTTGTAATGATAGTCTATGTTCATCTTTCCATGGAGTTCGCTCCGGAATAGTTGTTAGAGGGATACCAACTGTGGCAGATCGGTGGTTTCTCTGCAGAGTCGTTTGGCTTGGTGGATAAAATTACTTCTTTTCAACCGCCCCATAGCTAGGTTATCAAATCTGTTCTTCATAGGGTGGCCTGGCAAGCTGAGGAACTTTTCTGCTTGTATTTGCGTTTTCGTATCTCTGCGCTCACTCAGTGCTTGTGTTCTCCCCATCTTCTCCATTTCCACTATAGGGGTTGATCTCATTCCTCCTGTGGTGACTCTAAGTGCGTGATTTTGCACCTTGTCCAGCTCTTGTAGTGTGGTTTTTGATGCCGAACATCACGCAGTTGACCCGTATTCTAGGTGTGGTCGTATGCTCTGTTGATAAACTTTGCTAAGTATTTTCCCACTGGCTCCCCATGTGGTTCCACTTAGCTTTCTCAGGATGAGCTATTTTCCTTCTGGCTTTTGCTACTGCTTTGTTGATGTGCTTTCTCCATGTCAGCCTGCATCAAATGTTACTCCAAGGTATGTTGGTTCTTTATCTTCTCTTAGGGTGTTCCATTTATCTGGATGACCTCTGCCTTTTGTTTTGGAGAGAGGGTAAATAGAGTGGTGCTGCACTTGTCAGTGTTTATGCTGACACACCATCTATTTGCCCATGCAACAAATGTATCTACAGCTCTTTGTAGCGATCTGGTGGCCATTGATGCATGTTCATTTGTGCTCCATAGATCCAGGTCATCGGCGTACATTGATGCTTTAATTCCATGCGGTAGATTAGCAAAGAGATCATTGGTGAAGATTAGAAAAAAGTGTGGGGGACAAGACTCAGGCCTGGGGAACACCGTAACGCGGTAGTACTTTCTTGCTCTCCAGTCCGTCTATCTGTACTCGGGCTCTTCTGTTGTGCAAGTATGCTTTCACCCATTTGTACATTCGTCCATTGACTTTGCAGTTTCTCAGTCTCTTTATCAGATCTTCTTTCCAGACTTTGTCAAAGGCTCTCTTCAGATCTATCCATGCTGCAAGCACCAGTTTCTTCTCTTGGAATGCATCCTCAATTTCTTGAGAGAGGTAGGTTCTTTCGTAGAGTAGCACTGCCTAAAGCCAGCCTGCTGTGGCACAAGGATGATTTTACTTTCAATGTAACACTGCAGTCTGTGATTGATGATGCGCTCCAGTGTTTTGCAGAAACAGCTGGTGAGGCTAATTGGTCTGTAGCTAGAGGCAATGGAACTATCTTTCCCTGACTTTAGGAGGGGTATCATAATTGCTTCTCTCTCAGGCTTGTGGAACACTGCCTAATGTCCAACTGTTATTAAAGATCTGCAACAGCTTTGGCCTCTGTTCCTAGGTTCCTGATCATTTCATTGGAGATACCATCAGCTCCTGGTGACTTTCTCATTTTCAGTTTTGATATGGCTAGCTCCAGTTCGCTGATTGTGATGGGTGCCTCCAGAACCTCATGTACTATTTCCTTCTGTCCCGTATGTTGCTGTTTCTCTCGAATCTCTTGTTGTTTCTCTGGACTAATTTTGATATTGTTGTTTTGTGCGAATAAGTCCGCAAAATGTTCAGCTGCTGGCTTTCTTGTTAAGATGTTTCCATCTTTATGTAGTGCAATTTTTGAGTTTCTCCCTTTGCCCTCATCGTTAAGTTGTTTTATTAGCTTCCACAATTTCCTTGTGTCTCTTTCAAAGTTCAGAGACTCTGTTTTCTCCTGCCAGCTTTTCCGTTTAGCCTGCACCTTGGCCCTTTAATGTAAGTTAATGGTAGTGAAAATGGGGTTTCTGAGGAAAATGCAAAGCATACCATGGATATACAGAAAAACGAACGAAAATGTCCTTCAATTCACAAATGCAAAACGTAAATTGGTTAGAGAAATTAGACAAAGGCAATCGAGATTTTGGTTTGTAAAGTTATAGTTAGAAATATACTGTAAAACTGAGTGACCACTGTCAAACCTGACGTGCATTCTGAATGTAAAGTCTACACTAAAGTCCAACTGATGGTGTGTGAAAGTATGCTACATTGTCGCCGATAGTAGAGAGCTACCATCAGTACGGGACATGGTCTAACATATTGATTGCCTAGACTAAAAGGCCATTAACATTTTATTTTTAAAATATGTTAAAGGACCACTTAGTCTCAGTGTGTGCCTTTCGGCCCATTCTAAGGCCCGTCTGCCTGTGTTAGTGGACAGTGATTTGGTGATTAGAGTTTACAGTTTGGATGGCTGTCTCTGAACCTTGGCCAGATCAAGTGCAGATCAATCTACACTTTGATCTGTGCCAAAAGGTCGAAAAGCGAACACTGTGATCTTAGTCAAAAGGCCGAGTATCATTAACATTTTAAAACATTTTCTAATGTTTAATTGAGCCCACATCATTAGGGGCCTAGAGGGTTCCCCCCCCCCCCCCCCCCACACTTACTGCCATCGGGCAAGCTGACATCCTGAGCAATCCTTCTCTGACAACCACTTGATAATCTGGACCTTTGACTGGTACAACAACAGAATTATCCCCCTTGATGGACATCTGCAGTTAGCTCTTGCTCCTATGTGTTAGTACTTTCTCTGAGTCTGAAGTAGATGCCATCAAGGGAAGTAACTTGTGATGTAATTGATCTCTGCGGTGTTACTTCCCTCTTGTACGGAAATTGAGAAAACGGTAATAATAATAATAGTCGTCGGTGTAATTGGATTGTAATAATGGTGAGGAGGGGAGAATTGAAGGGTACTCTTCTGGGACAGGAGAGCTCTGTTCGAGCCTTCCTGTGGCCAAATTAAATTCAAGTAAAACTGAATATAATGTTCAGTGTGACTTGATTCCTTAGCGTTTACACAAACCCTACACTACCTCTACTTCTAACTATACTAATACATCGTATTACATATATTTATGTTTTTACATACACCAAGCGACGATTATCGTATATACTGTGGATATATAGCTACCAATATACAATAATACAGAACTACATAAAGGAGGTTACTGAGGGCTATCCCAATCTAATAAAAGCATTATGGGATTCTGATCATTTCGTCAAAATGTGAAAATATCGCAGCTCTGATTTAAACAGGTGCAACACAATTATGTCAACTACAACAACAAAAACAACAGCAGCAACAACAACAACAACAACAACAACAACAACAACAACAACAACAATAACAACAACAACAACATGGACGAACTAAGAAGACGATCCAAACAAGAATCAGTAACAATGTTACATGTCCTTTTCAGGGCGTTGCCATCAATCCCCGGTTGACTTTCTATACAATTTTAAGTTCAGTATTTTGCCATTGCTTTGTGAAAGAGAAGGCAATGGTTAAGTGGAACTTAATGCCAGTTTAGGGATTTAACGATTTACTTCCCCATCAGTGAACCGGAAGTTTACGAGCGAGCGCTCTTATCCGTTCGGCCACCCCGACTGCTTATAAAAATTAGTGCATGAATGAGAAAATACAATTCTTAGAATTGCTTTATTCATATGGTAAAACATAACACCATTATGAGATGACCATCAAACATTACACAAGTATAAAACACTGAAGCTATATGACAACAACATTAATCTGCAAAACATATACATCAAATGAGATGTCTTGTCTTGAGTATTCTTGTCTATATTCTTCTCTTGTGCTGACTTTTCTCTTGTTTTCGCGAGTATTGCATTGTCTTCTCTCTAGTCTTGCCTTGCATTGTCTCTTCTCTATTTTTGACTTGTGTTGTCTTTTCTCTAGTCTTATCTTCTTATGCCTTTCCTCTAGTCTTGTATAGGCATGCATTTCATTGTTTTTTTTCTCTAGTTTTATTTTCGATACTTTTGTCTTCCATTGTCTTTTCTTTACTCTTGTCTTTTCTCTAGTTGTTTCTTACATTGTCATTTCTCATCTCTTGTCTGCCATTATCTTTTCTCAACTCTTGTCTGCGATTATCTTTTCTCAACTCTTGTCTGCCATTATCTTTTCTCAACACTTGTCTTCCATTAATCTTTTCTCAACTCTTGTCTTCCATTATTGTTTCTCAACTCTTGTCTTCCATTATTTTTTCTCAACTCTTGTCTTCCATTATCTTTTCTCAACTCTTGTCTTCCATTATCTTTTCTCAACTCTTGTCTTCCATTATCTTTTCTCAACTCTTGTCTTCCATTATCTTTTCTCAACTCTTGTCTTCCATTATCTTTTCTCAACTCTTGTCTTCCATTATCTTTTTCTCAACTCTTGTCTTCCATTATCTTTTCTCAACTCTTGTCATCTATCTTTTCTCAATTCTTGTCTTTCATTGTCTTTTCTCTACTCTTGTCTCCCATTGTTGTTTTCTCTAGTCTTATTTTACATTGTCTTGTCTGTAGTCTTATCTTGCCATGTCTTCTCTGATCCATCCACCAGCCATGTAGCTAACTACGACGTTTTCCTCAGATCGGTAAGTAAAAGTAAAGAACCTTCGATCAGGTTTTAGTCTGAACTCCGGCCATTAAACAAAATGCTCTGTATCGATGGGGATTCAAACACATGTATACCAGGCCAGCAGACATGCATGCTGGCCACAACGCCACCACCACTCTGCAATGTACTGCGTGCACATAGCACACATTAAGATCCTTAGGAGCTAGAAGTGACGAAGAGTAGACGGGAGACTCTCTCCTTCGTGTAAACTGAAATTAGAAAACCTGCCCGCAACAGACTGTGTATATGTTCAATGCAATGTATTCCCTTGGTGGATTTAAACACAGAAACCACATTCAATAGGTTGCACCTGGCATATTTCGCTGCATCTCGTCAGGTGCATACTGCAAAATTATATATCACATAAAGTGAATCAATGAATAATACTGAACACTTAAAACACATAGTTACAGATATTGTTCGAATGTGGAACATCAGTTATTCCCACAGTAATCGCAAATTCAAAATGAAATCTTTCTGCTTGCAAAAAAGTTAAGAGGAACGAGACTAAATAACAACTCAGTTGCCGTGGAATTTAAATGGGGTTAAAAAGAATTCATTTGTAAGCTTAACTGGAACGCTGCAGCAATGTTGCATTTTCTAGTTTTAAATAAATTGTCATCCGTCAATTTGTTTGTTCATTTGTTGACGGTGTCCAAGTTTAACGTCAGGGTTAAACAAGGCGGAGTTTCTTCTTCAGGCGTCCTTTGAGAGATCCAAGACTGCACTGGTCGCTCGTCTCGAATGATGATTGACTCGGCTTTTCTATTTGCGACGCTAATGAAAATCTCTGATGTCGCAAAAGCGATGCTGTTATAGCGACATGATCTTCCCACTGTTAAACAAATACAGAATAACAGAGTGAGAATTAAAATATATAATGAATCAACAACAGTTAGATTATAAATGGCACCGACATCATAGTTACTCGCTGAGTTGGAGTCTTATGCTTCTCTTATTGTGTTTAAACCCGGCCTTCATCTTCTTTTGTCCTCTCTTTGTCCTCCTTTGGGACATATGTCCTAAACCAACTCGGCCCAAGCCGTCCTAACCTTAGTTATACCATGGAGTTCCATCAGTCTCCTCCCTATTCTATTTATTTCTGTCTTTAATTTTCTTCTCCTTGCGTTTTTAGGTCTTCCTTCCCCTCTTACCAACTTCTCCCGCCTGTGGATTCCAGGGAAAAGACTGTCTAAACATACCTATCTCAGCTTTTCTCAATGTATGTTACCAATCATGGCATGTTTAAAGCTTGCTCTTTAAAAAAAACAAAAAATAGACAAGACTTCTTGTGCATAGAGCGACATTCTAAACAAAATATTCTTATCAATGAATTTCAGTACACGAAACTGTAGTAAACTAATTGGAGACAATCTAATACAGGGATGTCATCTTATTGTAAAATGAGAAATAACTCGTACTAGAGCTCTAGAAACGTTTGCTTGTAGGTTCTGACAAAAATCACTTAATGTTTTAATGGGACACCTGTAATTTTTGTTTACATCAATTTATTAATGCTATCCCTTCTTGGCGATTTGGTTAAGATCAAAGTATAGTATCTGTACTTGTTCTTGCCAGGGCCACCAGCAGAGGCAGTCATCCGAATGACACACAGGGACGTGGGGACCTGATGGGGCGGCTCTGATTCTTGGGGAAACAGCTAGCCCTTATTTAACAAAAGAACCAAAAAAAAAATTCTCGATTAAAGAAAATTTATTTTTAAAAAAATTCACATTAAAAGGAACACATGCAATCATAATGTTGACAGGGAACGTAACACTAAAAATTTATTATTTAACGGGGCATTACTCAAAGCAGCTTAAATGTATTATATTATTAACTGTAGTATTTATAATAATTTTTCATAAAGTGCTTATATGGATTATTTAAATAACTTGCCCCATTAAGTAGGATAAATAGTTTAAGTGGTTTTTAAAGTCTGTGTAAAAGTCATGGCTTTATTATTATATGTACGATAATTTAGTTACGCATTTTTCTATTATTTCTAGATATTTTATTATATCTTTTGTTCTTTCAATGACACTCGTTGGGTGTAACGATTCATATAAAATATTTGTCAGGCCTGTAAACGGCCAAAAAAAAAAAAAACAACAACCTTAATATGCTATCGCTTCTCGGTCTTTTAGGTAAGATCAAAATGTAGTATCTATGCTAAATCTTGCCTCGGGCCGGGATGATCAGTCGACACACAGGGACGTTGGGACCTAATGGAACGGCTCTGACCCCTCTGAGAATCCGCAAGCCCTTCTGAAAAACATGTTAATATCGAGACACTTTTAAAGAGTACAGGCCGATCTTGCTTAGACTACACGATTTTAACAAAATCTTTGACGAATAAATTGAAACGAGTAATGGCAACTCTCATCCATGAAGATCAGCAATATAGTGTACACCACCGTAACATCCATCAACACACACACATTTTATAAGGGATATCATCAACTACACACATCTGAAAAACTCTCAGTCCTCAATTTTTTTCTTTAGATCAAGAAAAAGCATATCTCACTCATACCCCACAAAACTATCTCAAACTGCAACGTGGGAAGTTATTTTCGGACATGGATCCACATTCTATATTTAAAACCAGAAAGTTGGGTTCTGTTAAACCATATCCTAACAAATTCTTTCAGGTTGACAAGGTCGGTGAGACAGGGATGTCTCTGGTCCCCATTCCTGTACGTTGTCACCCTAGAGATAGTTCTAGAAAAGATAAGACAGGACAATAATGTCAGAGGTACGTTCATACCAGGGAAGGGTGAGCAAAAGTTGCGTGCTTATGCGGACGATACCATTTTCTTTCCGACAACTGAGAAATATTACTGAAATTTTGGGAAAGCTCGGGGAAAAAAAAACGTCAAAAAAAACTACCATAATAGGGTTTTGGGAATGGAAAATAAGTCGATTTCCCTTTGACAGATCAAAAATTTTTATAAATTTTTACGGGAAAGACTTCCATTCAAACAAAACGAAGAAGCAAAAAAACTCGATTTAAAAAAAAGAATCACAACGTAAAAGTGTTTATTGACGGAAAAACTTTTGATTAATTTTTATTAAAAATTATTATTTTTACTATCAATTATTTTTTTTTTTCCCTTAGACATTTGAATGTGCAAAAAAAAATTTAAAAAAAAATATTTTAAAAATCGGGTTAAAAAGCCGGGGAAAACACACAGCCCACGCGAACAAGGGAAAGGGAAAACAACACAATTTTTTCTTCACCTCTGTAATATGGACCCAGTAATAAGGGAAGCCATATTTTTAAAGGAAATGAATTTAAATGTTTTTGTCCTAGCACGGGATCAAAGTTCACTAAAGAAGAAAGCGGAGATAGATCAAAACAGAATGGAAGCGAAGAGAGAGAGAGGGGAGAGAGAGAGAGGGAGAGAGAGGAGAGGAGAGAAGGAGAGAGAGAGAGAGAGAGAGAGAGAAGAGAGAGAGAGAGAGAGAGATTAAAGGTGTAACGTTGCGCTTGTGATAGGAAAAGAAACATATAAAGCATTTTTATGCCACGCCCAAAAAAGTCCTTTTCATAAATGTTTTGGATGTTTTTTTTTTTTCACACTTTGGACACTTAACATAACAAACGCAACTCTTGATGATAGACAAACAAATGTAACACGTATTACACCTTGTTAATATGTATTGCTTGTATGAAATACAAGTTTTAAAAAAAAATTTAGGATTAATAAGCCGGTGTGCAAACGATCTCGTCAGTTGCAAACTACACCGCCATTGTTCTTCAAACCAACAGAGAAAGGCTTCTGGAGTCAAACTCGTGATGGTTGAAAAAGCCAGGGTTGTCAATCTGACATAATTTACATGGCGTGGTAATTTATCCATGTCCCATCCCATGATGCCCCATGACACTTTCCCATAGGATTCCCATGGGAATAACATTCCCATTGCTAAGCTTGGCAGGCTTGTCCTTGGGACATGTTTTTCTGTCCCATCCAATGGTAATTAATGCCTGTCCCATCCCTCCCTATTCCATCCCTACACTATTCAGAAAATCTCCCTTTTTTCACCATGGGATTCCCATTGTCAAGTCTGGTAAAAATATATGCCAGTAGATTTGCTTTACCACACTGAAGGCACAGAAACTGGATTGGGTAGTAATCAAATTTTCTTCAGACATGAAAAAAAGTTGAAGTAGAAAGATAAGGCAAAGCTAAGGATTGCGATGGTTATGGTAATCTAATCACCAGTCTTCCCATTGACGATGTAAGAAACGTTTGCAACGATTCTGAGTATATAAACAAAGACAACTTCAGAAAGTCTGACATTATTTTGATTAAAGCTATATTGAAAAGCTATATGCTTGATGGTCATTTACTTTTTTTTTTTTTAGTTGTTCGCCCACGCTTAACGGCATTACACATGATGGATGGGTGGAGCGAAACATAAAGTTCATATTGTACGCTGTAATGTTATATGTTTCGACCTTATTAAGTGGTTCAAAATGGCAGCAAATTAATGTGTTTAAGTCATTAATCCCTGATATATTAATTAATAATTGAGTAAACCATGCGGACAATATTTGTGTTTTGTGCGAGCTGATAAACCGAACGTATGGAGCTGATCCACGACTCTGGTGATCGAGTGAGATGGTAAATCATGACAGACCACGCTTATCGGCGTGGCACATGATGGATGGATGGAATGTAACAAGCTTGAGACTATAACCAACAATTACCTGTCGGTTGTACTACAGCTCAATGCACCACCTATTAAGTGGTTTCATGTTCATCATTATCACATGCAATTCCTATAAGCGTGGATGTTTCATGTTACCCTACTAGGTAGGCTCATCGGTGACTCCACCTTGCCCAAAGGTGACCCATAGGCTAGCGGGGAAGGATGTACCTTACTCAAAACGTGCAGATTAGGCAGCTCTGGTTTACACAGGTGCAGCACAGTTAATGTTAACAACAACAACAACAACAACAACAACAACAGCAGCAGAAGAATCAGCAGCAGCAAGCAACAACAACGGTGACGACTACGCATCTACAACAACAACAACAACAAAAACAACAACATAGACGAACAGAGAAGAAGACCTAAACGTGAATCAGTAACAATGTTACATATCCTTTACAGGACGTTGCCATCAACCCCCGGTTGATTGTCTATACAATTTTACGATCAGTAGTTTGGCCATTGCTTTCTGAAAGAGAAGTCAATGGTTGAAGTGCAACTTAATACCAGTTAGGAATTGAACCCCTTACCTCGGCATCAGTGCACCGGAAGTTTAAGATGGAACGCTCTTAACCTTTCTACCACGCCGACTGCATATTGAATAATTAGTGCATTAATGAGAAAGTAAAACTCTTAGAATTGCTTTATTCATATGGTAAAACATAACAAAATTATGAAATGACAATCAAACATCACACAAGTATAAAACATTGTAGCTGTATGAAAACATTAATCTGCAAAGCATATACATCAAATGAGATGTCTTGTCTTGCGTATCCTTGTCTATGTTCTTCTCTTATGTTATCTTTTCTCTAGTCTTGTTTTTGCAAGTCTTGTCTTGCTTTGTCTTTCCTCCAGTCTAGTCCAGCATTGTCTTATCTCTAGTTGTGACTTTTCTCAAGTTATAATATCCACTCTTTTTTTCTCTAGTCTTGTGTTATATAGCCATGTCTTCCATTGTCTTTTCTCTAGTCTTGTCTTCCATTGTCTTTCTGCAGTGTTGTCTTGCCATGTCTTCACTGATTCATTCGCCAGCGATGCAGCTAATTGCGACGTTTTCCTCAGATCGGTAAGTAAAAGTAAAGAACCCTCGATCAGGTTTTAGGCTGAGTTCCGGCCATTAAAAAAATCATGCTCTGTATCGATGGGGATTCAAACACATTTACACCAGGTCAGCAGACAAGCATGCTAGCCACAGCGCTACCACCACTCCGCGAGGTTCAGCGTGCACGTGGCACACATTAAGATCCGCAGTGGCTAGATGTGACGAAGTGTAGACGGGAGACTCTTATTCGTGTAAAATTAAAACTTCAAAACCTGCCCACAAAACACTGTGTATATGTTCAAAGCTATGTATTCTCTTGGTGAATTTAATCACAGAAGCCACATCCAATTGTTCCATTGTTTATTGCCTGGCATATTTCGCTGCATCTCGTCAGGTGCATACTGAATAGTTATATATCACATGATGTGAATGAATGAATAATACTTTGGTTGAGACACTTAAAACACATAGTTACAGATATTGTTCTAACGTGGAACATCAGTTATTCCCACAGTAATCACAAATTCAAAATGAAATCTTTCTGCTTGCACACAAGTTAAGAGGAACGAGACATAATAACAACTCAGTTGCTGGGAATGTAAACGGTGTTGAAAAGAATTCTTTCGTTTTTTTAAAGGAAACGCTGCAGCAAAGTTGGATTTTATGTTTTGAAAAAAACTTGTCATCCGTCAAGTTGTTTGTTGATTTGTTAACGGTGTCCAAGTTTAACGTCAGGGTTAAACAAGGCGGAGTTTCTTCTACAGGCGTGCGTTGAGAGATCCAAGACCGCACTCGCTGGTCGCTCGTCCCGAATGATGATAGCTTCAGCGTTTCTATTTGCGTCGCTAATGAAAATCTCTGACGTCGCAAACGGTTATAGCTACGTGATCTTCACACTGCTAAACAAATACAGAAACGCAGAGTGAGAATTACAATACAGAATGAATCAACAACATTTAGATTATAAATGGCACCGACATCATAGTTACTCGCTGTGTTGAGCCTTATGCTTCTCTTATCGTTTAAACATGGCATCCATCTTCGTTTGTCTACTCTTTGTTCTCTATTTGGACCTGGTCCTAAACCAACTCGCGCCAAGCTGTCCTATAGAAAAAGATCAGATTCTACATGTATGGACAGATTATGTGAAAATACCTTTATAATGATAACAGAGAGGAACAGTATGATATTAGATTAATAATGAAGGACCGCCAATTTTAAAGATGGAGATTCGAAATGTTCTCAAGCATATGCACACAGGCAAGGCCCCCCGGTGCAGATAACATCACAACAGAAATGATTAAAGCTTTAGAGGAATTTGGACGAGCAAATCACCAGACTGCTGAACACATTATATGATACTGGAGATTTTTTTTATTTTTTTTTATTCGCATATCCTTTACAAGACATCGCTGTCAACAGCAGCATCTTTCAGCTGTCTGTTGATTTCTTGGCAAGATTACGCTCAGTAGTTTGCCATTGCTTTCTGAGCGGCCGGCTCAGTGTCCTGCAAGTCACCAGCGGGGGAGGAACCGCTCCTAGCTCGCTCCCGCTACGAGACCCTGCGTGATAAACATGATTACGGAGAAAGTGGTGTAACCCCTCGGCCAGAGAGACCGGTCACGGTTTGCTAGACATCTGTAAATAAGTTAGTCAGCCATTGATTTCCTTCTAGGCAACGACCATACTGGTCGGGGATAGTAGGTATTCACCCTATAAGAAATCCTCTGCCTACTATAGGGAGCTTGGGACTTTAACCAACAACTACATGTCGGTTGTACTCCAGCTCAATGCACCATCTATTAAGTGGTTTCATGTTCATCATCATCACATGAATTGCCCGTAAGCGTGGACATTTCATATTACCCTGTAAGGTAGGCTCATCTGATACTCTAACTTGCCCAAAGGTGACCCATAGGCTAGCGGGGAAAAAGGGGTATCTTACTTCAAAATGTGCAGATATCGCAGCTCTGATTTAAGCAGGTGTGATGCAATTATGTCAACAACAACAACACCAACAACAACAACAACAACAACAAAAACGCAAAACGAAGAAGACTACCTAACCATGAATCAGTAACAATTTTACATGTCCTTTACAGGACGTTGGCCTCAATCCCCTTTTTATCTCCTATAAAATTTTACGTTCAGTAGTCTGCCATTGCGTTGTGAAAGAGAAGCCAATGTTGATGCCCAACGTAATGTCAATTTAGGGATTGAACGCCGTACCTCGCTATAAAAAAAAAACAAAAAAACAACTGCTCCGTATCGATTGGAGTTCAAACACATGTACACCAGGCCAGCAGACATGCACGCTTGCGACAGCACAACCACCACCACTCCGCAAGGTACTGCAGGTACACATTAAGATGCTCAGGAGATAGAAGTGGCAAAGAGTAGACAGGAGACTCTCCTTTGTGTAAAATCGAAACTAGAAAGCCCGCCCACAACAGACTGTGTATATGTTCAAAGCAATGTATTCCCTTGGTGGACTTAAACACAGAAGCCACACCCAATAAGTTGCACGGTTTATTGCCTGGCATATTTCGCGGCATCCCGCCTGGTGCATACTGCAGAGTTATATATCACATGAAGTGAATAAATTAACAATACTTTGGTTGACACACATAAAACACATAGTTACAGAACTGCAAGTTAAAAGAGGCATGGCCAAACAAGAACTCTATACAGGAAGCCAAAGAAGAATAACACAAACTAACACATAACTGGTGTCGTGGGCCGCTACATGCTGCGGGATTTACTGTGGATTAGATCTGAGCACTTGAGGACTGAAGGATCGATGTGCAATGAGGATAATCTGTCGATTAACGAACTAACTAACTGACTAACTAACTAACTAAACTAACTAACTAACTAAGTGACTGACTGACTGACTGACTGACTGACTAACTAACTAACTTACTAACTGACTGACTTAATGACTGACTGACTAACTGACTGACTGACTAACTGACTGACTGACTGACTGATTGACTAACTAAATAACTGACTGACTGACTAACTGACTGACCGACTGACTGACTGACTTACTGACCGACTGACTTACTGACCGACTGACTGACTGACTAACTAACTAACTAACTAACTAACTAACTAACTAACTAACTAACTAACTAACCGACTGACTGACTGACTGACTGACTAACTAACTAACTAAACTAACTAACTAACTAACTAACTAACTAACTAACCGACTGACTGACTGACTGACTAACTGACCGACTGACTAACTGACTGACTGACTGACTGATTGACTGACTAAATAACTGACTGACTGACTAACTGACTGATCGACTGACTGACTGACTTACTGACCAACTGACTTACTGACGACTGACTGACTGACTTACTGACTGACTGACTTACTGACTGACTGACTAACTAACTAACTAACTAACTAACTAACTAACTAACTAACTAACTAACTAACTAACTGACTGACTGACTGACTGACTGACTGACTAACTAACTAACTAACTAACTAACTTACTAACTAACTAACTAACTAACTTACTAACTAACTTACTAACTAACTAACTGACTAACTGACTGACTGACTGACTGACTGATTGACTGACTGACTGACTGACTGATTGACTGACTGACTGACTGACTGACTAGCTAACTAACTAACAAGCTAGCTAGCTAGTTAACTAACTAACTAACTAACTAACTGACTGACTGACTTACTGACTGACTGACTAACTAACTAACTGACTGACTGACTGACTGACTGACTGACCGACTGACTGACTGACTAGCTATCTAACTAACTTGCTAGCTAGTTAACTAAGTAACTAACTAACTGACTGACTAACTGACTGATTGACTAACTGACTGACTGACTGACTGACTGACTAACTAACTAACTAACTGACTGACTGACTGACTGACTAACTAACTAACTGACTGACTGACTGACTGACTGACTGACTGACTAACTAACTAACTAACTAACTGACTGACTGACTGACTGACTCACTGACTAACTAACTAACTAACTGACTGACTGACTGACTGACTGACTGACTAGCTAACTAACTAACTAGCTAGCTAGTTAACTAGCTAACTAACTAACTAACTAACTAACTAACCTAACGATGATTGATAACTGACGACTGACTGGACTGACTGACTGACTGACTGACTGACTGACTAACTAACTGACTGACTAACTAACTAATTGATTGACTGATTGACTGACTAACTGACTGACTGACTGACTAACTGAATGACTGACTGACTAACTGACTGACTGAATGACTAACTAACTAATTGATTGACTGACTGACTGACTGACTGAGTGACTGACCGACTGACTGACTAGCTAGCTGACTAGCTAGCTAACTAACTAACTAACTAACTTACTAACTAACCAACTAACTAACTAACTAACTATCTAACTTACTAACTAACTAACTAACTAACTAACTAACTAACTAACTGACTGACAGACTGACTGACTGACTGACTGACTGACCGACTGACTGACTGACTAGCTAACTAACTAACTAGCTAACTAACTAACTAACAAACTATCTAGCTAACTAACTAACTAACTAACTAAGTAACTAACTAACTAACTAACTGACTGACTGACTGACCGACTGACTGACTGACTGACTGACTGACTGACTGACTGACTAACTAACTAACTAACTAACTGAATGACTGACTGACTGATTGACTGACCGACTGACTGACTGACTAGCTAACTAACTAACTAGCTAGCTAGCTAGTTAACTAACTAACTAACTAACTAACTAACTGACTAACTGACTGATTGACTAACTGACTGACTGACTGACTAACTAACTAACTAACTAATCAACTAACCAACTAACTAACTTACTAACTGAATAACTGACTGACTGACTGACTGACTAACTAACTGACTAAATAACTAACTAATTGTTTGACTGATTGACTGACTAACTGACTGACTGACTGACTGACTTACTGAATGACTGACTGACTAACTGACTGACTGAATGACTAACTAACTAACTGATTGACTGACTGACTGACTAAATGACTGACTGACTGACTAACTAACTAACTAACTGACTGACTGACTGACTAATTAACAACCTTACTAACTGACTGACTGACTGATTGACTGACAAACTTACTAACTAACTAACTAACTAACTAACTACCTAACTAACTAACTAACTAACTGACTGACTGACGGACTAACTAATTAACTAACTAATATACTTACTAACTGACTGACTTAATGACTGACTGACTAACTGACTGACTGACTAACTGACTGACTGACTGACTAACTAACTAAATAACTGACTGACTGACTGACTGACTGAATAACTAACTAACTAACTCACTCACTCACTAACTGACTGACTGACTAACTGACTGAGTGACTGACTGACTGACTGACTAACCAACTAACTAAATGACTGACTGACTGACTGACTAACTAACTAACTAACTAACTGACTCTACTGACTGACTGACTGACTGACTGACTGACTGACTGACTGACTGACTAACTAGTCACATGTATTGTTCAATTGTTGAACATCAATTATTCCCACAGTAATAGCAAATTCAAAATAAAATCTGTCTGCTTGCAAAAAAATTAAGCGGAACGAGTCAAAATAACAACTCAGTTGCCTTTAATTTAAACCTGAATTCTTTCGTAAGCTTTACGGGAACGCGGCAGCAAAACTGCATTTTCTGTTTTTTACAAAAAATGTCATCCGTCAAGCTGTTTGTTGACGGTGTCAACGTTTAACGTCAAGGTTAAACAAGGCGGGGTGTCTTCTTCAGCGTACTTAGAGATATCAAAGACCACACTAGCTGGTCGCTCGTCTCGGCTGATGATTGACTCAGCGCTTCTGTTTGCGACACTAATGAAAATCTCTGATGTCGCAAAAGCGAGTCTGTTATAGCGACATGATCTTCCCTCAGTTGAACAAATACAGAATAACTAAGTGAGAATTATAGTATAGAATGAACGAATACAATTTAGATTATAAGTGGAACCGACATCATAGTTACTCGCTGAGTTGGAGTCTTCTGCTTCTCTTATTGTGTTTAAACCCGTCCTTCATCTTCTTTTGTCCTCTATAGGGACATGGCCCTAAACCAACTCGCCCCAAGCCGTTCTATTCTTAGTTAGTTACATAAATAAACATATATAGTATTGCTTGGCGCTCACAGAAGGAGAAGAAGGAAGTAGAGACTAGAGGACACTCTAGACAACATACAATTTGAAATTGAAAGCTATAGTTATCGACCGGGATTCGAACCTGTCACTTCCAAATGGCGACAGCGCCTCGCTGCAGGAACAAGTATACTTCGACGCATGGCCGACTGGACACTCAAAAGAGTGTCTTCATTAGTCATGTCTATCATACACATGAACCTACAACTGTGTAATACTGACAGAATTCGTATCAAACCATACAGATGGCACCATAGGTCTCATAATTTATATGAATCCAGCATAAGTTAAATAACAAACACACAAACACATCAGTGCGTCCTCTAGTCTCTGCTTCCTTCTTCTCCTTCTGTGAGCGCCAAACAATACTATGTGTGTTTATTTAGGTACTGTCTCAGTGGCCTCAGTGGGTTCCCTAATTTATTTCCTGTGTTATACCATGTAGCTCCATCTATGTCCTCCTATACTATTTATTTCTGTCTTTACTTTTCTTCTTTTGCATTTTTACAAGTAGTTCTTCCTGCCTCCCTCCCCCCCCCCCCCCCCCACCTAAACCCCTCACCAGCTCCCCCACCTGTGGGTTGCAAAGAAAAGACTGTCTAGACATACCTATCGCAGCTTTTCTCAAAGTACGTTATCAAACATGGCATGTTCAAAGCTTGCTCTTTAAATAAGATTAGACTTTTTGTGCATAGTGGAACATTCTAACAAAAATATTCTTGTCAGTGAATTTCAGAACACGACAATGTAGTAAACTAAAGGAGAAAGGGATGTCATCTTATTGATAAATGAGAAATAACTCGCACTAGAGTACCAGAAACGTTTGCTTGTAGGTTCTGACAAAAATCACTTAATGTTTTAATCAATCAATCCATCATGTGCCATGCCGGAAAGCGTGGGCGGTCATGACTCGCCATTCCACTCGATCACCAGTGTCGTGGATCAGCTCAGTGTTCCTGTCTCGTTCATGTCGTGTGGCCAAGCCATCCAGGTATTTTCCTCTCGGTCTTCCTCTTGGTCTGTTCCCCTCGATCTTGCCAGTTGTCACTAAGTTCTCCAATCCATTTCTTCTCATAACATGTCCAAAAAATTTTGACTGTCTACGTCTAATTTCTCTAATCAGTTTACGATGTTCATTTGTCTCCTGTAGTACTTGGTGATTGGTTTTTCTGTCTGTCCATGGTATTCTTTGCATTTTCCTCAGAAACCACATTTCTGCAGCCATCAGATGCTTTTTAGCTTGACTGCTCATTGTCCAAGTTTCACATCCACACAAAAGAACAGGCTCTATGTATCCCCTCAACAATCTTTTTCTCGTTTCAATTGACATCATTTTATTGGTCAGAATGTTTTTCATCTTGCTAAAGGCTACTTTCGCCATGGCGATTGTTGTTCTAATTTCTTCAAGGCACCTCCCATCAGATGTTATAACTGTTCCAAGATAATTGTACCGATTCACTTGTTGAAGAATATTTCCATTTACTTGTATATTACATTGTGGCACTTTTTCCTTCCTACTGACGACCATAACCTGAGTCTTTTTACAATTTAATTCTAACCCCAGTTGCTCACTGTGTACAACAACCGCATCTGCTAATTGTTGCAGGTCCTGCTCATTGTCTGCAATTAATACTGTATCATCTGCATATCTAATGTTATTGATGTTTCGTCCTCCAATGCTGATTCCATTTATATCCTCTACATTTCTGAAAATATTTTCACTGTACAGGGAAAAAAGATCTGGAGACATCACACATCCCTGCCTAACACCTCTCTTAATTGGCTGATACTGTCCCACTTCATAATCAATCCTTATTGCAGCTTGTTGTTTCCAATATATGTTTTTGCAATATATGTTAATGTTTTAATGGGACACCTATAATTTTCTTTTACGTCAATTTATTAATGCTATCCCATCTTGGTCTTTTGGTTAAGATCAAAGTGTGGGATCTGCACTTGATCTTGCCAGGGCCACCAGCAGAGGCAGTCATCCGAATGACACACGGGACTTGGGGAACTGATGGGGCCGCTCTGGTTCTTGGAGGAAAAGCGAGCACTTATTATTTAAAAATAAAAACAAATTCTCATTTAAAGAAACGTTAATTTAAAGAAAAAATTAAAAAGACAAAATAAACCACATTAAAAGGAACACATTGCAATTAGAATGTTGACAGGGGACATAACACTAAAAGAGTTATTATTTTAAGGGACATTACTCAAGACAGCATAAAATTATTATATTTAAGTAAATGTAGTCTTTTTAATACTTTTTGTTAAGACTTTTATAGGAATTATTCACAACTATTTGTTACATTAACTACGTAATAAAATTAATTGACAATTAAAGTGACTTTTTAAAATTCATTGCTCTATTTTACATGCATGAGAATTTAGTAACGCATTTTGCTATTACTTCTTAATATTTCAACAAATCTTTTGCGCTTTTCTTGACGATATAAAGCAGAGATTACCCAAACCATTTTTGACAGGCCTGTAAACGGCCAAACATCTTTATGAACATAGGACAGTTCTATAGACAGTGGATACAACTCTTGTATAAAAATCCTGAAAGTAAGATACTGGTGAATCATTCTCTCACAACCAGCTTCAAGATCACGAGATCTGTCAAACAAGGGTTCCCCTATCACCAATACCATATGTACTCACACAAGAACCACTGTTAGAAGTAATTAGATAGGACTTTAATATTAAAGGTACATTTATACGACAGCTTGGGGAACGAAAATTAACTGCATATGCAGATGACACCTCTTTTCCCCCCACAATCAACACTTCCATAACGAACATACTTCACACCTTCCGACAGTTTGTTGCAGAAAGTGGGGCCAAACAAGTCTAAAATAATGGATCTGGGGTAGTGGAAAAATAAACAGCAGATGGACAGATGGGTAGAGCACTATTTGGAGCTTTACTCAAGTGAGACCAAACTAGCGGATTATGCCCTCAACGCCATAGAGGCTCTACCAACTCGTGACCACTTGGACACACTTCCCACCGTAACAGAAGTTAAGTTTGCTATAAATGAACTTGCATCTGGCAAGGCTCCAGGTAAGGATGGGATTCCAATAGAGGTTATCAGGAGTGGGCAAGACACACTCACTCTACAGATTCACCAGCTAATAGAGCTATGCTGGCGAGAAGGGCAAGTCCCACAGGAATTCAAAGATTCAAGCATCATAACACTGTACAAGAACAAGGGCGATCGGAGTGACAGCAATAACTATAGGGGTATCTCACTTCTGTGTATTGTTGGAAAAGTATTTGCCAGAATTGTTCTGCGCAGAGTTCAAGTTCTAGGAGATCAAGTCTACCCCGAATCACTGTGTGGCTTTCGACAAAACCGGTCTACCACTGATATGATATTCTCATTGCGACAAATGCAAGAAAAATGCCGTGAACAGAATCAACCACTGTTTATTGCCTTCATCGATCTCACAAAGGCATTTGATTTGGTCACTCGTGAGGGTCTGTTCAAGGCACTAAAGAAGATTGGATGCCCACCAACTCTTCTGTCCATTGTGGAATCGTTCCACACAGGAAGAAGGGTATAATCAAGTTTGATGGTGCAACTTCTGAAGAATTTGAAATCAAGAGTGGAGTTAAGCAAGGTTGTGTACTAGCTCCCACCCTCTTTGGAATATACTTTTCACTTCTACTGAAATATGCATTTCATGATCAGGATGGTGGTATATACATTCATTCACGCTCAGATGGCGGCCTTTACAATGCTCAGAGATTGAAGGCCAAGACTAAAATTAGGAAGGTATTGATCACAGTGTTGTTGTTTTGCAGATGATGCTGCAGTTACGACCCATTCTGAGGAAGTGTTGCAATGTCTACTATCTGCATTCTCCAATGCTTGTTCTGAATTTGGTTTAACAATTAGCAAAAAGAAGACACAGATTATGTCACAAGGTGCACATGGGGTATCATCAATCTTTATTGACGACGCCAAACTAGAGATGGTAGACCATTTTACATATCTAGGATCATTGGTAAATAGCAAATTATCCCTAGATCAGGAAATCAACATCCGGATCGGTAAGGCAGCAACAACAATGAACAGATTAAGAAATAGAGTCTGGGAGAACAGAAAGCTTACTGCAAAAGCAAAAGTCCTTGTTTATCAAGCCTGTGTCCTTAGTACTCTTCTTTATGACAGTGAAACCTGGACAACTTACTCACACCAAGAGAAACATTTAAACGATTGGGCAATCTTGAGCATAGCCTACGATGGGTAGCGTTGTGATGTTCTGTTGTGATAATTTGGTGTTTCCAGTGTGTGCCGCGTGGTTACACACCCGCTTCACATGCGTGATCCGGGACTGTTTCCGGATCCGGTCAGGGATATGCACTACTGACGAGCTCAAATGAGGGCGAAACTCGAGTATAGTGCTTCCATATTGACGTGGATGGCCTTAGGTTCATACCAGAATGCGATCGGCGTTGCCAGTAGTGGGTTGTGCTCAATATTTAAATTTCAAATCCCGAAACAACCACATAATCAATTGATTATTGCTCACTGGATTTAGGAGGCCTGGTGTTCCTTGCCAGTGAGAAGTCCTGATCGTTCGGGTCCCATCGATTGACGGACGTCGGTCGCGGCGATTGGGCAATCTTGAGCATAGCCTACGATGGGTAGCGTTGTGATGTTCTGTAGTGATAATTTGGTGTTTCCATTGTGTGCCGCGTGGTTACACACCCGCTTCACACGCGTGATCCGGGACTGTTTCCGGATCCGGTCAGGGATATGCACTACTGACGAGCTCAAATGAGGGCGAAACTCGAGTATAGTGCTTCCATAATGACGTGGATGGGCCTTAGGTTCATAACAGAATGCGATCGGCGTTGCCAGTAGTGGGTTGTGCTCAATATTTAAATTTCAAATCAAGAAACAACCACATAATCAAAACATTTAAACAGCTTTCATTTCGGTGTCTGCGAAGAATTCTTGGTATTAAGTGGCAAGACAAAATCACAAATACTGAAGTATTGGAAAGATCAGGTTGTGTGACAGTTTATTCCATGCTCAGTCTTCGTAGACTTAGATGAATAGGACATCTTAGGAGGATGGATGATAGTAGAATACCAAAGGACATCTTTTTTGGTGAATTACAGATGGGTAAGATATCTCAGGGTCGGCCTCTACTACGATACAAAGATGTGTGTAAGCGGGACATGATTGATACAGGCATTGATAATGCACATTGGGAGCAAGTCGCCGTTGAAAGTGTTGCATGGAGGGCAAACATCAGAAATTGAATAAAGACAAAGGAGAAAATTATTGCAGATAAGTCACACACCGAGCGTTTGAGATGTAAGATGGTGCATGATGGTTGAAATGACCACGTGTTCACATGCACCCACTGTGAACGGACATTTACAGCGCAAATTGGCCTTACCAGTCACATTCGCTACCGCCATAGGTAAAAGTTATTATGCCTTTTTAAAGCACAAATTATCGTCTGTCAAGACGGTAAGGTGCCAATGAAATGCAAATGACACCTCTTTTCCCCCGACAATCAACACTTCTATAACGAACATACTTCACACCTTCCGACAGTTTGGTGCAGAAAGTGGGGCCAAACAAGTCTAAAATAATTTATCTGGGGAAGTGGAAAAATAAAACAACCACCCCAACCCCAATCCCCCTAACTACCCCGGATCTAACTTTCACAGACAACATGAAAATATATGGGATCACATTTCTATGCGACCCCCGAAAAAACAAACTCAGAAACATGGCAATCACTGACAAAACAAATTATTGACATACTATAGAGTTACAAATACAAAATATCAACAGTAAACACTTTCATCATTCCTAAGATAATATATTTAGCTACATGTTAGACCCCCCCCCCCCCCACCCTCAAAGCAGACAATCACAGATATGAACAAAAACATCAGACATTAATCTTTAGCAACACTATTCACAGTATACAACACAAAACATTAATACCAGATAAGAAGCAAGGAGGACTAGCTTTACAAGACCTATACACAAAGAAAACAATTAAGAATCAACCATATAGGACACATCCTCAATCATCCAGACCAAAACTCGCTAGCTTTATACTACATAGCAATTAGATTACATAGACTTAAGGAAATAGACAAAACAACACCGCACTATTACGGCACACTACCGCAATTCTACAGAATATTATGCAAGCAATACAAGGCAATGAACATTTAACACAACAGACAACCAAGCAGATATACAATTACTTAGGGAAACAACAAGCACCACAACTACACCTGAGAATCAAAAGAGGATACAAATAATATCTTAAAGACTATAGCTGTATCATCACTAACTTACACAAGAAACATATCACACCTAAACCCAAAGAGATAACATAAAGGCTAATTTTCAACATTACATATACCACAAAAAGAGCAGTACAGAGATCCAAGCAAATAGCACCATGCCAACTATGCAGAAACAACATTTAAGATACAGAAGAACATCTTTTCTATTCATGTTCAACAATCACAGCCACTAAGACTGCATTACTACAGCTAATAGAAACACACACAAACAAGAAAATTGACATATACACAGCAATCTTCTTAAACACAATACCTACAACCACAAATGACAAACATTCAAAGCTACTCATAGCATTAGCTGAGTATAGACACATTATATGGTCTAGCCAGAACTCGGCCACCCTCAATCACCATACAATACACTCACACTATGACACATGTTTTAACAGAAAAGTACCCATATTCTTAATGTGTACCACCAAACTCAATCAACTATTCTTAGTATTATTGCTAGTATTTATGTACCCTCATTATTTCAAACACATATAGAGGAAAAGAGGGCCAAAAATAATTAATCATTTGCAAAGTTTATCATCGAGGGAAATATGCATGCTCCTTCTTTGTTACCGGGATCTATTGCCTCAATCCGGAAAGCATAACGGTTGGATGACCTTTGTGAGTCAGTGTTCTGTGTCAACCGAGGGTTGACCTTTGCCACATCTAGCCCTGCCCAGATAAATACTTTGTACTTGAGGTTAAGCTGCCATAATGTGTAATGAACTTTAATCTGTTCTCTCTCTCTCTCTCTCTCTCTCTCTCTCTCTCTCTCTCTCTCTCTCTCTCTCTCTCTCTCTCTCTCTCTCTCTCTCTCTCTCTCTCTTCATGTGCACGCTCAAGCAGCATCGGATGCTTGCTGCGGGGTTTAGTGTGGGTAAATTTTGTAGATACATACAAGTGTACCATTTTCAGGAAACAAAAGTGAATCAGCAATACTGTGGAACTTGTTTACACGAAACTAAGTGTGAATGAGAATTTCTGGAGCGTGACAGATTTTCTATCAAATAGTTTGGTATGCATGGGAGCAAATGATTACTCAACCTTCATCGTCAACGGGCAATATGTAGGTAGTTACAACATGGAAAAATATAATGTTGTCACAGGTGTATGAATGTATATTTTGTATTCTCAAAGTAAAAAGACACTGTTGTTGTACATAAAAAACGTGTAAAAAGCATCCTTATAAAAAAATTCGATTAGGTAATACAAGTTGTGCCATTTTCATATAGCAAAATCGGATGAGAATACTTGGAGTGTGAAAGAATGTCTGTTGGAGGATTTTAGTATGCATGACAGCATTATCACCAGGTAATATACAGATAATTACATCATGCCCTAATTGTAGTATTATTATATGTATACGAATGTTTATGGTGTATTTACAAATGTACCCCCCCTCCCCTCCCCCTCCCCCCCCCCCAAAAAAAAAAACACATATAACTCACCATGTAAATGCACATTGTTTCTTACAAAATAACCTTTATATTTACTATAAAAATAGCTTAAAGCAATTCATTTGTTCAAAAAAAAAATATGGACGGCAAAAAATTCTTTATATCTATCGCTTCTCGGCATTTTGGGTAAGATCTTAGTGTAGTATCTGCACTTGATCTTACCAGGTACCGGGATGAACACCCGACACACAATGACGTGAGGATCCAATGGGGCGACTCTGGTTCCTCTTGGAACCCCGAGCTCTTCTGAAAAGAAAATCGTTAGTATTGAGACACTTTTAAAGATTTGCAGACCGATCTCGCTTTTTAACGTAGACTACCAGATTTTAACTAAGGTTTCGACGAATATATTGAAACCAGTAATGGCAACTCTCATCCATGAAGACCACCAATGAAGTGTACACCACCGGAACATCCATCAACACACACACATTACATAAAGGACATCAACAATTACGCACATATGAAAAACTGTCAGTCCTCAATTCTCTCTTTAGATCAGAAAAAGCATTCGACAGAATATCTCATTCACACCTCCACAGAACTCTCTCACGCTGCAACGTGGGAAGTTATTTTCGGAAATGGATCCAACTTCTATATTTACAACCATAAAATCGGGTTCTGTTAAATCCTACCCTCACCAATTCTTTCAGGTTGATTAGGTTAGTGAGACAGTGATGACCCTTACCCCCATTTCTGTACGTTGTCACCATAGAACCACTTCTAGAAAAAGATAAGACAGGACAGCAATATCATGGGGACGTTCATACTAAGAAATGGTGAGCGAGAGCTGCGTGCTTATGCGGACGGTACCATTTTCTGTCTGGCAACTCAAAATTCTGTTCGGATCATTGTGGAAACGTTCTATATTTTTGGTAATTTTTTTGCAATTTGGGGCAAAATTACGCGTCCAAATATCTACCATAATGGGTTTAGGCAAATGGAAACAATAGGCGGATGTTCCATTTGACTCAACATCAAACAATCTTATAACATTGTACGGAATTGTTTTCCCATGTTGTGGTAAATTAGAAGAATAGAGAGAAAAATATCCTTATTCGATAATACCGACTACTACAGAAAACCAGGAATGGCTAATAAGATTCCCTAGGTGTGGAGCCAGGTCATAGAGTAAGGTTCTAATAGGAATAAGAATGGTTTTCTGTTAGAAGGACAGAAGAGCCAGGAAAGCCACCGCACTTCACAGAGAGAAAAAGCTCACTCTTTGGTATCTGAACAAGTGTGTTTGTCCTGCCACCTACTGCTCTCCAGATGAAGTTTAATTTTATATAATATCACAATTGCACAATGAAACAAGACACAAGTCAACAAGAAAAGTGAATAACTCTTAGATATAAATAATGATATTATAATGGAATAACATGGGGAGGGGACAGAGGAGAGGATATTCATTTGGCATGTTAAAAATATACGCAATTTAAAAATAACACAAAAATAAAAGACATAATTCGATCACTAATTGTCTCCAGTATATAGTTAAACCGTTCATTGTCCTCACAACTGAGTATCTTAATGAACACTGTTCAAATGGTTCACGAGTTCACATAAAATATAAGACTCCAAAGTCCATTATATCTCCTAGAAATCTATTAAAACTGTTCATGTGGTCAACACAACTTATATTGAAAATGTCCATAAGGCCTCACAACCTATATTGAAAATGTCCATAAGATCTTCACAACCTCTTTACAATGTCGATAAGATCTACACATAATAATTAAAAATATAAAGTCCATAAAATCAGGATAATACAGATGTGGCAATATGGTTGGTATTGCCACTATTGTTGTGGTTCCTAGTTTAGTTGGCCATGTTTCCTAAAAGATATTGATAGTGTACTTTGCTGACTTTCACAATGCTTAGGTTGCTTTGAGCTCTCAGGGGTCAATGATGTTTAGTGGAATTATGCTCTTCCAGCAGTAGCAAGCAAATCCCTTCATCTTTCATCGATGACTTTACCCTCCAGGATGACAATATTCAGCATTCATGACTTCGCCCCATTGTAAGCCAAAAAGACCACCATCCCTTTTGAAAACATGTGCCAAAACATGTATCGATACTTACATAATTTAAAAAGGGGAGAGAGAGAGAGAGAGAGAGAGAGAGAGAGAGAGAGAGAGAGAGAGAGAGAGAGAGAAAGAGAGAGAGAGAGAGAGAGAGAGAAATAAGAAAGGTGAAGGGATTATTACATAGGGAGAGGTATCATCACTCCAACATTTGGATGTGAATCATCTTCTCACACCATCATCTGATGCAGGTCTTCACTTCTCATATCGAAAAGATATGTCTTCTTTATTCTTGCGCTGGTTAGGTGAATCATCCTCGCTTGTTCAAGGAACTGAGGCCGCGATTATCTGGGTGGCTATCAGCAAGAATGATACCCTGACATTGTCTCTCTTCTCCAGGATAAATGTAACATTACATCATATTTATATAGAGAATACTTATTCATAAGTACTTTATTAAACAATACATAAATAAAGAAAATCACTCTCTTTTTCATATAGATAAAAGAGACTATAAATGATAGCTTTGAAAAGTATCATCCATAAAAGAATACAAGTGTTAATCCAGAAAAGTATCATGGTAATTTTGTGTCTAATCACTAGCTACACACGAAGACTCTGCATGAATAGAGAATGGGAAGTTCATCTCCCACAATGTGTATGGACCGAACAAGAAAGATATTCATTCAATATTCTACAAGTCAGAGAAAGAATCAACTATATCCTCTGAGAATTTCTCTAGATCTAAATTTCTACTTCTCTTATCATAAAGAAAGCTCTGCTATAAATTCAGATCCTTTCTATTTTTTCAACTAATCTGTGTCTATTCATTATGATCACCAACCTACCGATATCTTCAGGAATTATAATCTACCTATACACATTTCACTTCAACTGACACCACATCCTTCCTTGACAAAGAATCTCGGCCAACTAATATTAGAATTATCTGCAGCTGTTTCCTTAGCTCATCACATTAACATAACTTATTTTAATGTCTCTCCTCGCACCAATCGAAATTGCTCCTGAGCTGGGCGCTCTCCTGGCGCGAAAAATGACGTCATTCTGGCAGGTACAGCGGTCGCCTTCGTGACAGACTTTCACCAACAATCTCCTGGGATTGGTTCCGGACACATTTTCATCAGATCACTGACATCAGGCGTGTAGGTGTTGTTTTTCAATTTTCTACTTTTAGCCGTTGTCAAACTCCAAAGGCCGAGGGGTTGCTGTGTTGTTACATTTAGAAATGTAGGAGTGGCTGATACAATAATGTCACACATGTCAACCAAACCAGAAGAAGCAAATAACTCGATTTAAACATAAACGATATCTCAACAGTAAATGAGTTTATTGACGGTATTAATAGTCTTATAATTATATTATTATTATTACTATTATTATTACTACTATCATTATTATTACTGTTATCGTTATCATATTTGAATGTGCAAAATAAAACAAGAATTAGGATTAATAATGTCGAAGAATACACCACAGCCTTTTCTCTGATAGAAAGAGAAAGGAACAACAACAAAAATGTGACCCTTCACCACTGTGACTATGTGACCCAGTAAATATAGGGAAGCCATATTTTAATTGGAATGATAATTTAAATGTTATTCCCTAAGCCTACGGTATTCAGTGTACTGCTATCTCGAGAAATCATGAGATATATCAAGAGAGAGAGAGAGAGAGAGAGAGAGAGAGAGAGAGAGAGAGAGAGAGAGAGAGAGAGAGAGAGAGAGAGAGAGAGAGAGAGACAGAGAGACAGAGAGAGAGAGAGAGATGGACAGGTGTAACATGCATTCTGCTTGTGGAGGTGGAAATGAAGCATATGCAAGTTATGTGTGTTTACATGCACTATGCCATAAATGTCTTATTATCATAACTGTATATGTATGTAATTGTTTTATTCACATATGTGACAATTAACACTAGCAAACGGCAACCCTCTGTGATATACACAAACAAAAGAAACACACATTACACCTTGTAAATATTGCTTTGTATGAAAAAAACGTTGTTTTTTTTTTTTTATTTTTAAATTCGCATTAATAAGTCTGTGTGCAAACGATCTCGTCACATGCAAACTACATCGCCATTGTTCTTCAAACCAACAGACAATGGCTCGTGGAGTCAAAATCGTGATGGCTGTAAAAACAAATACCAGTAGATTTGCATGACCACACTGAAGGCACAGAAACTGGATTAGGCATTAATGCAATTTTCTTCAGACGGGAAACAATTTGAAGTAGAAAGATCGGGCACAGCTCAAGATTGCGATGATCACGATAATCTAATCACCAGTCTTCCCACTGACGATGTAAGATACGTTTGCAACGATTTTGAGTATATAAACAAAGACAACTGCAGACAGTCTGACATTATTTTGATTAAAGCTATATTGAAAAGATATATGCTTGATGGTCATTTACTTTTCTTTTTAGTTTTACACCAACGCTTAACGGCATGGCACATGATGGATGGGTGGAGCGGAACATAAGCTCATATTGCCGCTGTAATGTTATATGTTTCGACCTGATTAAGTGGTTCAAAATGGCAGCAAATTAATGTGTGTAAGTCATTAATCCCTGATATATTAATTAATAATTGAGCAAACCATGCGGACAGTATTTTTGTTGTGTACGAGCTGATCCACGACTCTGGTGATCTAGTGAGCTGATAAACCGAACGTATGGAGCTGATCCACAACTCTGGTGATCGAGTGAGCTGATAAACCGAACGTATGGAGCTGATCCACGACTCTGGTGATCGAGTGAGCTGATAAACCGAACGTGGAACTGATCCACGACTCTGGTGATCGAGTGAGCTGATAAACCGAACGTGGAGCTGATCCACGACTCTGGTGATCGAGTGAGCTGATAAACCGAACGTATGGAGCTGATCCACGACTGTGGTGATCGAGTGAGCTGATAAACCGAACGTGGAGCTGATCCACGACTCTGTTGATCGAGTGAGCTGATAAACCGAACGTGGAGCTGATCCACGACTCTGGTGATCGAGTGAGCTGTTAAACCGAACGTGGAGCTGATCCACGACTCTGGTGATCGAGTTAGCTGATAAACCGAACGTGGAGCTGATCCACGACTCTGGTGATTGAGTGAGCTGATAAACCGAACGTATGGAGCTGATACACGACTCTGGTGATCGGGTGAGATGGTAAAACACGACAGCCCACGCTTATCGGCATGGCACATGATGGATGGATGGACTGTAACAAGCTTGAGACTATAACCAACAATTACCTGACGGTTGAACTCCAGCTTAATGCACCACCTATTAAGTGGTTTCATGTTCATCATCATCACATGAAATGCCTATAAGTGGGACATTTCATGTTACCCTGCTAGGTAGGTTCATCGGGCACTCTACCTTGCCCAAAGGTGACCCATAGGCTAGCGGGTGAAAGGAGTTACCTTACTTCAAAATGAGCAGATATGGCAGTTCTGGTTTAAATAGGTGCAGCACAGTTAATGTCAGCATCAGCAACAACAACAACAACAGCAACAAATCAACAACAACAACAACAACAACAACAACAACGCTCTTAACCTTTCGGCCACGCCGACTGCATATGAATAATTAGTGCATTAATGAGGAAGTAAACCTCTTAGAATTGCTTTATGCATATGGTAAAACATAACAACATTATGAAATGAGAATCAAAATGTCTTGTGAAATGTCTGTTCAGATAAAAGTTCAAGACACTTTAACATAACTACAGAAGCAATATTTTTTCCTACTTATTTATAAGTTTACACGAGATATTTATAAGTTTGGTTAAGGTGTTTCATGTTTTGGCCAACATTTTCCCCCATTTTGGCTAACACATTTTCTTACTTGGATCAACATATTTCATAGTTTAGCCCATATTTTCCCCTTAGGTTAACAAATTTTCCTACTTTTCATAAGTTTGGTGTAAATTTTTCTTTACTTGGTCAATATTTTTCTCCTTAGGTTAACACATTTTCCTAAGTTTTATAAGTTTTGTGTAAATTTTTTCTTCACTTGGGCAATATTTTTCTCATTAGGTTAACACATTTTCCTAATTTTCATAAGAAAGGATGAGATTATTCTTCACTTCACTAATGTTTTTCCCATTAGGTTAACACATTTTTCTCCTTTTCATAAGTATGGTTGAGATATTTCTTCTTTTGGTCAATATTTTTCCCCTTTGGTTAACACATTTTCCTATGTTTATAAGTTTGGGTGACATATTTATGAGAGTAGTTGAAACATGTCTTTACTTGGACAATATTTTTTCACATTTAGTTAGCAAAGTTTCCTACTTTTTATGAGTTTGGCCGAGAAGTTTCTTTACTTGTCAATAGTTTTCACCTTTGGCTAACAAATTTTCATACATTTTAAAAGTTTGCATGCGATATTTCTTTACTTGGCTACTATTTTTCATCTTTGGCTAACAAATGTTCCTACTGTAGTCGACATATTTTCCTACTGTTTGTAAGTGTGGTCGAGATATTTCAAAATTGGTCAATATTTTTCCTAATTTGGGTACCACATTTTCTTTTAACGGTCGACATATTTATAAGTTTGTCCATCGTTTTGCCTATTGTATTATTTCAGTCGACATATTCCTTGGTGTTACTAGCATGTTTTCTTACTTTTTATAAGTTCGGGTGAGATATTTCATTACTTGGCCAATATTTTTCACCTTTGGCTAACAAATTTTCATACATTTTATAAGTTTAAACGAGACATCTATAAGTTTGACCGATACTTTTTCCTATTTGGCTAACATGATTTCCTACTTGGCTAATATTTTTCACATTAGGTTAACACATTTTTCTCCTTTTCATAAGTATGGTTGAGATACTTTTTCACTTGGCCAATATTTTCCACATTAGGTTAACACATTTTCCTCCTTTTCATAAGTATGGTTGAGAAATTTCTTCACTTGGTCAATATTTTCCCCCTTTGGTTAACACATTTCCCTAATGTTTATAAGTTTGGACGAAATATTTATAAGATTAGTTGAAACATGTCTTTACTTGGAACAATATTTTTTCACATTTGGATAACAAAGTTTCCTACTTTTTATGAGTTTGGTCGAGCAGTTTCTTTACTTTTCAACAGTTTTCACCTTTGGATAACAAATTTTCATACATTTTAAAAGTTTGGATGCGATATTTCTTTACTTGGCCACTATTTTTTCATCTTTGGCTAACAAATGTTCCTATTGTAGTCGACATATTTTCCTACTTTTTGTAAGTTTGATCGAGATATGTCAAAACTTGGTCACCTTTATAATTAATTTGGTTACCATTTTTCCTACTTTTTATAATGTTAGTCGAGACGTTTCTTATTTTGACCAACTGTTTTGTCAGTTTGGCTAACAATTGTTCCTACACTTTAAAAGTTGGTCGAGACGTTTCTTATTTTGGCTAACAGTTTTGTCAGTTTGGCTAACAATTTTTCCTACATTTTATAAGTTGGTCGAGATATTTCTGTATTTGGCCAACATTTTCATTAGTTTGACCAACCTTTTTCCTATTCCTTATACGCTTGGTTGAGATATTTCTTATTTTGACCACGAGTTTTATAAGTTTGGCTAACAAATTTTACTATATTTTATACGTCTGGTCGATATATTTCTATATTTGGCCAACATTTTAATAATTTGGCTAACATTGTTTCTTATTTGACTGTTGGAGTGGAACATAGAACCTGTAGTTTTGTCTGAATGTGAAATGTGGCAATGAGCCGACACATTGAAAAACATATATTGGCATCGAAAATAGGTTTCTGGGGACAGATGCAAAGACCCCTTTAGCCAAGCAGAAGAATTAATGAAAGTGTAAATGTCTGCTCTGAGAAGCGATAACTGCGCTGGTCAGGCCAGCGGGTACATGATATGTCATGTTATATGAGACACCTAAGATTGATCCGGGGAAGCTTGTTGTGTTCACCGGTAATATTATACAGGTGATAAAAATAGCTAAACACTCGTCGGTGTATGACCCGATTGCTGTTAAGTAAAAGGTACACCTGCCCCAACTGGCCTCGGTGCTCACACCTCTCCTCTATGTCTATGAGAAAGGGTTAGTCGAACACAGTGATTACTTGGTTATAGTTGTGTATATTATATTCGAAACTGCATTGTGGTGTATAGAGGCCTCGGTAGTAGTAGTTTCGTGTTCTTTGCTGTTACTTGGTGACACTAGGACGCCTCCGACATTGAAAAGCTAGAGAAGGGGGACCTTTTAAACTTCCGGCGCCATGTTGACGAGGGGGAAGAATCACTCCCGTATGCAGTGGTCATCTCGAGTTAGGTCCCCTGGTTCGATCGCCAACAGAACACCGTTTTTTTTTTGGTGGTATCCCTCTTAACGACGTGTCTCGGCTGTACCCATACGCCTGTTACAGGATGCAACGCCCTCTTTGCCCGGATGTAGCCGTTTCCCCACCGGTCCATATACATTGTGGTAATATATGTCTATCTTATGAGATGTTGGTTTACTTCTACCACACTAATACATACGAGTAGAGACATGGAGCTTGAAATGGGGAAACAGTAGCCGTGAGCATACAAAGAAAGACAACAATATCTGATGGGAGGTGGCTTTAAAGCGTTGGAACAAGAATCGCTGTGATGAAGGTTGTCTTTTGCAAGTTGCAAAACATACTGACTAATATAAAGTTGTCAACTGTAATGAGAAATAAAAGGAGTGTTTAAGTACTACATAGAACCCATACTTTAGTGTGACTGTGAAGCGAGGTCAGTGAGCAGACAAGTTGAAAATGCCTCTAATACCAGTGGCATTTTGCTTAGAGAGACATCGTTTTTAAAAAGTTCACTAGACACCCGTATGAAATTCCCTCCAAATACTACAAGGCAGCAAAGCAGACACATAGACACTATACCAGCTCTGTAAGGCAACATACTTTGATAATGTAGACATAACGGCCGCTTTCCAATAATACTGCACACATCTATAAGCAGTGGTAAACCCGTATACACAGATACACGATACTTTCCTAAAGTAGACTCTAGCCATGTTCGCAGTGCAGCTATATAGAGGCATGTCTGAGTTGATGTGAAATATTTTTGGTTATTTGTACACCCTGATGTAATAGGCGACAATTCACAACACAGCTACGATGCGCTAACAGGGGTGACCTTATCAACTTCACATACTGGTCAATCTATATACACCGCCCAATAACATAGTACACCATCCGTCTTCACACCACGAGCGTTTTCAATGTCACAAGAATAACGAACTACTGATATTTAAGATCAGAGTGGCACATGCTGATACTGTTTGTGATATTTCCTACTCATACCACTTGTTTTAACTGCATAAGGACACATACACCTAGCCCATAATCTCCAATCGGCAATTATGAGAAAAATCGAGGGTAGTGTTATTGATTTTTATTGGATGTCCCGACAATAGGTGTTAATCCCTTAATCCTCTTCAAACCTTGTTATGAACCTTTATTAATATCGCGAACTATTTGCAATGGCGGAAATATCAGAAATATCAATAACCCGACTTGGTCATTACGAGGATGATAATCCCATGGATTAGCCGTTATGAAGATGCGTATCGATTTTTTTTTGTAACACCTGTTATGGTATTGGGTATATCATATTTTGATTTTTAAGTTAGGTTATATTTTGTAACTCGTAGGTACAATGGTGAAATCTGGTGCCTGTGTTTTTCATCACCGGTGGGGACTTGTGGCTACGGCGACAAGGCCGGACAAAGCGACCCTAACCCTTATGATCAACTAGAGACCCACATGTTGGTGACTGGCAATTTTACCAACGACAAAGTACCGAGATTCGAACCTGTCACTTCCACAGTGTCTGGGGTACCACCTAAACATACTCCGCAACCAGCACACCACCTCTCCTATTCTAAACATAGCCGGGTTAATAACACCAGAGCTCGAAATCTCAACTAAGTAACCAAATATTATCAATATTTCTTCTACCACTAGACCGCTCCACTGGGATTCGAAACCGCTGCTAGTGGTCGGAAGCGTTTATCTAATTACTCACCCACTCACTCCACCCCTTAACAATGAATATCACAAAGTCATACCCACTATAACCATCGGCCATCTTTACACTTTCAAAGTTTTCATTTGAAGAGCTGTAAACGGTATTATGATAGTATTTAAGTCCCATCCACTACAGATAATTGTAACCAACGTTATAATAAACAGTCGACCACTTTACAATAGACATATAATGAAAATAGCCTTGGTCTTCTGACTACCGACGCCGTCATTATGCGCTGAATGTGTCGGTGCTAAACCTCCATGCAAATATTTACCCACTTCTCCAATCGATCACCCTGGCTCTTACCAAGGAACGGGCGTAATTATCTAACCACTCCATCCCTCTCCCACCTCTTAACAAGGATCAGAGGCAATTATCTAGCTATTTCTACACTCACCAACCGCTTGACAACGACCTGGAGCCTTTATCTAGCAACTGCTCTGTCTCTTAGCAAGGAACCGACGCATTCATTTAGCCACTTCGCCACTCGCCCACCCCTTTAATATGTTCAGAAGCACTTCTCTAGCTAATGCTCCGCTCATCTACTCCTTAACAACGAATAACACTAAGCCACGCCCCCTTACAACTGTTACTACAGGCCATCTTTACTGTTTTAAGGTTTTCATTTGAAGAGGTGTAATCTACATGATAGTGTATAGACCACTACGACACACTACAGCTCATATACACGCCATATTTACCTTTCTACTTATTACAATTTTTCATATGACACCCGGTGCGCCTCGAGGGTTCGATCCACCTAGCCCCAGCACCCATACTCGTCACTGACCGGCCGTGTGGGCACTCAGAAATGACTGGACATGTGGTTACTATAAGACACTGTGTTACTGGGTTCAAACCGCACCCAAGCGACTGCCGCCGCGAGCCTCTGATTGTCTTTTATTTTTATTTTTATTTTTTTTAAATTAGTTAAAATATTATACACACACTCAGTTATCTGCCCTTAGAAAACATGTCTTTTATAGGATTATCACCCTTACATATGACCTCGATACCTACCCTACCCAAACCACTCTGGTCCCGAGCTGGATTAGGGTCAATCCAGCGAGATTAATCCAGACAATATAATTAGGAGCAGACATAAACCCTAACCCCTAACCCTAACCCCTAACCCTAACCCCTAGCCCCTAACCCCTAACCCTAACCCTAACCCCTAATCCTAAGGATTGGGGCCAATACTTAGAGGTCAATCCTGAAGATCTAATTAGTTACCGCATAAGATACTACTTTCGCGTGTGTTGGCGGTTCGCTGTGGATTGCAACTAAGGCGACACATAGAGCACACAAATCATAGTTTATCTTGTACTAAACCTGCTCTGAACGCAGTCAGCAAGACAGTGGGATCTAGACTCAAGAATAGGAAACAGTCTGGGCATAATTGAGCCTCTTTTCACAGCTTCAGACATAGTGATTGTACAGCAACTCTTCTGGAAACGAAAGATAGAGGGCGTCAGATATCTACATCAGCGTTGGCAGAGAGTAGCCATCTTGGGACTGGTTGAAAGTTGGTTTATATCTTCTAATAGAAGAATATATATATATATATATATATATATATATATATATATATATATATATATATATATATATATATATATATATATATATATATATATATATATATATATATATATATATATATTCGTGCGGGAACTTACAAACACACACTCTCATATTTAAAGCTTTACCTGACTCAGAAATAAACAAACTCAGGCATAATTTCGTCTGAAGCTTTCCTTCTGAATCAGGATGAGGGACATACAGAGACCTAAACCACATCTAGATGCTTTGCCGGTCGCTCTGCAAGTGCTGAAATTTAGCGTCGCTGGACCCAAAACATTTCGCGGGCGACGCGATTATCCTAGGTTAACCAATGAACAGAACGGGCTTAGACCACATGATCTGTCCATCACTGGGTGTCACAGCTATTAATAATGTTGACGCCACATTCCTAGCATTCCAATTCTCCCTAGTGCAAACCCTTAGTGAGAAGTGTGTTGTGAAATTGTGATGTGCAGCAGTGAACAAGACGGAGTGCGCAATCATGCGACAGAGCTCCCTCCAGATTGATCTCTGTGGAGAATTATCGTCTCAGTCGTTCACAGCTGACTCGGTTCCTTTTGTGATCCCTCTTGTTGGTTTTCCACTTCATCCGAAGTTGATGGTTCATCAGGAACTGGACAACGACTCAAGAAGTCGGCGCCTACGTTCATTTTCCCAGGAACGTATTCGATTTGGAATGAGTATGGTTGCAACAGCAGCGACCACCGCATGAGTCTTGCGTTCAGATTCCGTGACGATGCCAGAAACATCAAGGGTTGGTGATCACATTGCACTGTAAAATGTTTACCATACAGGTATGCTTGAAACTTTTCCACAGCCCAGATTAGACCAAGGCACTCACGCTCGATCACCGAGTAGTTCCGTTCAGAAGCATTCAGTTTCCTGCTTGCATAAGCTACAGGGAATAGCTCTGAGTGATCATCTCCTTTCCTCTGGAGTAAAGTGGCCCCTATTCCAATATTACCCGCATCTGTGCGGAGCACGAATGAGCGGTCGAGGTTGGGTAGATGTAGGATCGGTTTGGCTGTTAAAGCTTGTTTGAGAGCTGTAAAAGCCTTCTCACAATCAGCTGACCATATGACTTTCTCTGGATTCCCCTTTTTGGTAAGATCCTTTAAGGGTGCAGCCAGTGTGTTGAAGTCCTTAATGTATCTTTGATAGAATCCACATAAGGAGACGAATGATCGAACATCCTTTTTGGTCCTTGGGCGAGGTGCTCTCTGAAGTTTCTCCACATTTCCTTCTTGAGGTGTTATGAAGCCTTGAGATACCTTATGGCCTATGAAGTCCAATTGTTGAAATCCTATTTGACACTTCTTGGGTCTTGCTGTCAAACCTGTTTCCTTAAGTCGCTTGAACAAGAGATGCAATGTTTCGACATGCTCCTCAAATGTTTCGGTAGCAACTAAAATATCATCCATGAAGTGGCTGATGGCCGGATGATGTAATGGGTCAAGTAATCTTCTCATCATGCGTGTAAATACACTTGGCGCGTTACTTAATCCAAATGGAAGAACATTGAACTCGTAGTGTCCTCCAGGAGTACTGAAAGCTAACCACGGTCTGACTTCCGGTTTCACAGGAATTTGGTAATATCCCTTACTGAGATCAATCCTGGTGAAGTATTGGGCTGTGTTGAGACTAGTGAACAGCTGATTTTGGTCGGGTAGAGGTTCTGCCTGAAATTCAGTAATCGCGGTGAGCTGTCGATAATCGATGCACATTCTGTGTTCACCATTAGGTTTTCTCAACAACACCACACTAGCACTGTATGGAGATTCAGATTGTGATATAATTCCTGATGAGAGCATCTGCTGTATCTCTTCCTGCAAAGTATTTTGCTTAGCATAAGGAACTGGGTACGTCTTGACTCGCACAGGTGTATCATCTGTTAGCTTCATATCAAATTCCACTAAATTAGTAAGACCTGGTTTGTCGGTAAGTATTTCTGCATACATTGCCATAAGATCTCGAATTTGCTTCTGTTGATCTGGAGATAGGTTGGGATTGATATCCACATCCTGAAATGTCTCTTTGGCTTGCAGTGTACATTCTGTTCCCATGGTAATTCCTTGTTCTACTTCAGTAGCAACAGCCATAGCCATCAGGTGTGCAGTTTCGGAGGTTGCGGATCTTTCATTCCATTTCTTCAAAAGGTTTATGTGAAACACTTTCAACTTGCCTTTGACATAAATTTTGTAGTGAGTACGAGATATTTTCGCTGTCACCTCAAATGGTCCTTTCCATCCAATTTGCAACTTGTTCTGACTGGTTGGAAGTAATAGTAGCACTTTTTCACCCACTGTCAGCTCTCTATCTTTTGCTTTCTTGTTGAAATTGCGAGTCATTCTTCGTCGAGCTTGACGTAGATTCACATTCGCTTGTCTCCAACCATGTTGTAGACGTTTCTTCAACTCAGCAACATAAACAGATGCAGTAACAACTGTATTATCTGCATGATCATCATTCCATGTTCTCAGTAATACTTCCAAGGGTCCCTTGATTGGCCTCCCAAACAACAGTGTTGCGGGCGCAATCCCAGTAGAGTGATGCGGCACTTCCCGGTATGCAAATAATGCAGCAGGAATATATGTGTCCCAATCCTCTGGTTTTTCATGAGCTAACTTTCTCAGAATACTGATGAGGGTACCGTTCCACCGTTCTACACTCCCGTTCGTTTGAGGCAAATGGGGAGATGAATAGATATGGCGAGCATGAAATAGCCGAAAGACTTCTTCCATGAGTTTACTGCGAAACTGTGATGCATTGTCGGTTAGGATTTTGAGGGGAAATCCAATCCGAGTAAATATCTCAAGTAAGGCTTCAGCAATGTGCTTGGAGTCACTTGATGGCATTGGAATACTTTCTGCCCACATTGAACAGACGTCCACCAATGTTAATATGTATCGATTCCTCCTCCTCGTCCTGGGGAGTGGTCCGATAATGTCTACGGCAACTCTCTCGAAAGGAGATCCAGTTAGGGGCATCTCACCAAGCGGGACAGGGGGTGTCCTATGTCTTGGGGTCACTCTTTGGCATTCAGGGCATGACTTGACATATCTGGTGATGTCAGAATTCATTCCGGGCCAAAAATAGTGCATGGAAATTCTTTGCATAGTAGCATTTATTCCCATATGCCCACTGAAAGATAAGTTGTGGCCCATATCCAATAGTTGAGCACGATACGTAGACGGGACAATTAATTGAGAATATTCTTGTCCACTTTTACCTGCCTTGCGATATAGAAGTCCACCCTTCATATACATGTCGCCTCTCCTTGGAGGTGAATGTGCTTTAGGCAGTTTGTTGAAGCATGGCAACAAGGTGCTGTCAGCACTCTGTGCTTTCTTCAAATCCTCTGATCGAGGGTTGGTCGGAGTCGACGATGCTGGAGTCTTTTCTGTCTGAGAATTAGTCGTCAAAGCAGCGACTATCACAGGCTGTATAGGTTCTCCTAGAAAGACGTAACGACAACCGAGCAGGACGGGGTACACGGGATTTTCCATCACCGCTGCCTTGATTGTTCCAGTAACATAACGCGAAGATATATGTACTCGAGCCACAGGTAGTGACATCTTGGCTGAACTTTTCAAGGGTCCCTGTATAATCACCATTTCCTCAGTCAACTGTTCTGGCTGAACTAAGGATGTTGCTACGACGCAGTCATAATTTAGACCTGTATCATATAAGCAAATGGCGGGGTATCCATTTAGCAAGATGGATTCCACTACCGGAATTTTGGAAGTGGGTGTCTTCATGAGTTGTCACACTGGACGTTTCACTAGTGCTCACCTTACGTTCCTTCCGGCGAGTCAGACATGCAACTGTGTGAGGGGTAGGAGGTTTCTTCCGACAATCTTTTGTGTGATGTCCTACCTTCCTGCAATTGGTACAGTAGTCCTTCCCACTCTTCTTGGCCGCCTGAATATAAGTTAGACTGGTGTTCGCAGATTTCTTCAACTTCTTATTGGGGTTGGTGTGTTCATTTTCTTTGGTCTTGAGTGATTTGTCTGGAGGAGAAGCTTTGGTCATCCGACTCTTACTTCCCACCTCCTTCTGAGATTTCTCCCATCTCTCTGCCAAAAGAATAATTTCCTCAAGTCTATCAGCTCCATTCTGTGTTAAGAACGCCCGAAGTTCTGATGACATTTTATCCCTTAATTGGTCAATCAATATCATCTCTCGGAGTCCTTCAAATGTTTCTTCAAACTTTCCCATCTCTGCCCATTTGTGCAGGTAGGATTTTAATCTTTCAACCCATTGGCCGTAACTTTCCCCAGGCTCCTTCTTAGCTGATCTGAATTTCCTTTTATAGTTATCAGAATCGACTTCGAAGCGAGTTAGTAAAGCTCTTTTGAGAACACCGTAATCCTGTCGTTCCTCATGACTAAGTCTAGAGAAAATTTCAAAAGCAGTAGTTCTCAAACCCTGGGATAGTTTCACCGACCATTTAGATTCATCAAGCCCACATGTAGAACACATAAGTTCGAACCTGGAAAGATAGTGATCAATCCCTTCAGCGTTCTCATTATATGGTTCTAAAGGAAATGCCATCGCTCCAGTGTGATGGTAGCTTTCCTCTGTCTGTATATCTGTAGTTGGCCTGCGTGTGGAAATGGAGGGGGTGGTAGGAACACCACTCTCCAGTCTCCTCCTCTCCAACTCATTATCCATGCGCCTAATCTCCAACTGATGTTGTCTTTCCCTTTCTCTATTATCCATCTCAGCCTGCAGCTTCCTATCCTCCAACTCTAAAGCTATCCGGCTTTCTCTCTCTTTCTGAATTATTTCAGCCTCTCTGTCTTTTCCTTCTGAATTATTTCAGCCTCTCTGTCTTTTTCCTTCTGGGTTATCTCAGCCTGTAAACGCTCATGTCTATCGAATTCGTCAGAGACGTACTTCGCGAGCTCAGGACCCTTTAACCCACATGATTTGCCTACATCGACATATTGTTTCCGTAGTAAAGCTGTTTCCGCCATGCTAAATTTTAGATCTTTCCCAAATATTTGAAAAAAATACTAAGTGTCGCCTCTGTCTGATTCAGATAGGAAAACCCCTGTATCTGAAACGGTACAAAGCATGCAATGGCGAAATACAAACAACAAATCAACAATGTAATGTTGCAGGAAAATCTTGCACGAAATCTGGAGTTTTCGACTATTGAGAGAAAAACACCAAACACCCGAAGTCAACCTCACTAGACAATAAAGATTCTGATTTACCCCTCTGATCTACACCTGGTAACATAAGACCTAAAGTGATTTCTAATCAGTGGTTCTGAATCTTGAATTACACAAAGTCCACCTAGTGGCCTTGCAAATGCGGTCCTTAAAATTGTAAATAAAGTTCCGCAAAAAATGTAGAGTTCTGTTTCACCTTAAAAACCTGAAAGAAAATATTCACATATTTCAAGCAATTGTGGTGTGAACAAAATTAACCCACTATGTGGTACCAACAATAAATGTTGTATGGTTACGAGAAAGCACGAGTTCTAATCCGAGACGAGCCTAACTGTAAATGTGACATATTGGGAGTTGGAAGCAGTACCCACTCTGACTTACCCCACAATGAAGTAAAGCTATGAGGATGGGACTGATTTCATTTGGAGGGGATGGGTTCTTGGAAGCCAAAGTGACCCATAATAGCTCTGGAAATCTAGGGGTTTCCCCAGGAAAATTAATTTCTTCCTCCAAAATCTTCCTTCCCGAAACAGAGAAACTTAATTAGCTCGAGAGTCCCCCACCTATGATCATTTTCCCTTTTAGGTGAAATGGTCACAGGAATTAATACAATGTAAAGTTCCCTTTTCTGAGTAACCTGGAACCTGGGAGATTACAATAGGACAGAATGTAGCTGTCTATTAGTGTTTACCCAGTCACCTGTAGTTCCAGATACTACCTTTATGTGAAGTAGTTTCACTAACTAAACACATAGATAATAAAATGTTTTGTTACACCACAATGGACTTGACAGAAGAATGCAGAAACAGTTAATTAGGTTTATTAATCAAAATAAAAAACCTGTGGAAGTAAACCAGTGATGCATTATGACATATGAACAAAACCCATTTGTTTCCAGAATAATGTTCTAAGACACAATGGAGATTAGAACTCCTGAAAGATCTCATGGCAGTTCTGGCATTTCATCACTGGACCACCCTTCTGATTTCCTAACAAAGTCTCTGCACTACACAAATGTTCTGTTTGTGAAATTTCCATGAATCTGTAAGTGATTGGAATAAACAAATCTACACATATCCCGGAGAACTTTCTGGAATGAATACTTTATGATAACATTTCGTATGAAATTGTCTATCAGACTTCAGTTTTAAATTAGCAATTTGCAAGTCTCTTGTGAATTATAAAATTGATCCAAATGATCTTAGAAAGTCTCCCAAATCACTTATGTTGTCACTTCTCCAGGAAGCAAAGCTCAATGAAGACTTTTGATCAGATCAACTCCTGACAACAGATCTTACTGAGCAGCTCATGATTTGCAGTCCCATGGTACATTATTGGACAATGATCTGCAACTCTGGATCATGACAATCTGCGAACACCACCATCCTCACCTGAGGTGGATAAACATGGTGAACACATTTATATCTAGCCAAAGGATGATGATTCTCCAGTGGACAAGAATGAAAAGGGTTTATAGACATGAGTTACAGAAGGTAGCAGATTCAGGAAGTACCTACAAGTTAAGAGCTACAGTGTGTCTCCTTGTACTGGCATTAGACATCAGCAATTATATTGGGCAAGCTTTCTTTTTGATGCACTTGTACCTAGTGGCCTGTTGGCTGTTGTTCTCACAGAGGACACAGACACAGTGACTGACAAGGCTAGAAAAGAATGATGGAGAGTAAATGATGAGATGTACCCAGCATATCTGATCCCTACATAGTAATGGAACAGAATAGGATGATTGTTCTCATTAACTCATGTTACCAATCAGTGCTGCCACCATTGTTTTAGTCTGCCTGGATACTTTCCTGTTTATACCCTCTCACTTCTTCTGTCGTTTCCTTTACTTACTTCTTCTGACACTGGGGTGATATTTCCCCCTGACAGTTTAGAAGTGCTTATGCATGAAAGCATATTATGTCCTTTACTTACTCCGTCAAACAGGGTGATGGTTTAATCAACTACATTCCACATGTTGCATCAAAGTAATAATGTAAAGAAACATACATTAAATATTTCACTCTAACGTTAATATAAGTAACATATAATTGGTATGAATGTGGATGTCTATGTGAAATGTTCCTTATGAGGATTTACACTGCCTCTCATTCAATAACACACACACACACACACACACATATATATATATATATATATATATATATATATATATATATATATATATATACATATATACAGAGTGAAAGAAAGATGAGACACCACATTGTACTCATTCTCTCAAACTAACACCATTCTTCTTTTATTCGTTCACTTGAGTGCCGGTGTTGGGCTGTTAGCTGGACTGTGGGTTCATCAGATTGCTAAATGCTTGTTCGAATAAATCACAGCAGTATAAATGCTGGACCAGTCATGGATGCTAAACAGTTACACACACAATTCTGTCTTCACGCCACGAACATATAAGATAATAGGTAGAGTCTTTCATTCCTCCTTCTCACATTCGCGTGTGTTGGCGGTTCGCTGTGGATTGCAACTAAGGCGACACATAGAGCACAAAGATCATAGTTTATCTTGTACTAAACCTGCTCTGAACGCAGTCAGCAAGCCAGTGGGATTTAGACTCAAGAAAAGGAAACAGTCTGGGCATAATTGAGCCTCTTTTCACAGCTTCAGACATAGTGATTGTACAGCAACTCTTCTGGAAACGAAAGATAGAGGGCGTCAGATATCTACATCAGCGTTGGCAGAGAGTAGCCATCTTGGGACTGGTTGAAAGGTGGTTTCTATCTTCTAATAGAAGAATAATATATATATATATATATATATATATATATATATATATATATATATATATATATATATATATATATATATATATATATATATATATATTCGTGCCGGAACTTACACACACACACTCTCATACTTAAAGCTTTACCTGACTCAGAAATAAACAAACTCAGGCATAATTTCGTCTGAAGCTTTCCTTCTGAATCAGGATGAGGGACATACAGAGACCTAAACCACATCTAGAAGCTTTGCCGGTCGCTCTGCAAGTGCTGAAATTTAGCGTCGCTGGACCCAAAACATTTCGCGGGCGACGCGATTATTCTAGGTTAACCATGAACAGAACGGGCTTAGACCACATGATCTGTCCATCATTGGGTGTCACAGCTATTAATAATGTTGACGCCACATTCCTAGCATTCCAATTCTCCCTAGTGCAAACCCTTAGTGAGAAGTGTGTTTTGAAATTGTGATGTGCAGCAGTGAACAAGACGGAGTGCGCAATCATGCGACACTGTGGTGAACGGGAGGCCCAATATACGGAAGTGAGGCTAAGCAGCCATATGAATGACGTGACGATTCCTCGGATGAGCCTAGTACCAGAGGAATATGTGTCGGCTCTGCAATTATGGAAGCCACCTTGGATAGCGGAGAATGCCCATGGTCTGCCCCTGCCTTCCCTTGAGTGCTGACCGGTATGTCTCCAGCTGTTCTAAGTGTGTCAGCTTGGATAGGGATAACATCACAACACTAAGAGTCGAGAAAGGTACCCAGAAGCACGAATGCGAATACTGGTCGACTAGCAAACCCATTTCGTGGAATTCCGAACCGAAAGCTCTCTGAGTGGATGTCATCTGCAGACTGACCTCTTCTGGTTTTCGTGGGGGTGGGGGGGGGGCGGCTTGTGGCGAACGAAATGACCAACATACGGAAGTGAGTCTAAGCAGCCATGTACAGGCCGATTCCTTTGGTGAGCCTAGTACCAGAACCAGAGCGCTATGTGTCGGCTCTGCAATTATGAAGGCCTCCTTGGATGGCTGGGAATGCCCATGGATTATCCCCGCCTTCCCTTGAGGGATGACCGGGATGTCTTCGGCCGTTCTAACTTGACCAGCTGGGATGTAGATGAAACCACAACAGTGAGAGTCCAATGTCCGTCTCAGAGTGAGAGTGGAATTCTTTCGAAACACCCGGGAAGGTCAACCCGGTCAACAAATGCCCACAGAAGTCGGATGTGTCAGCCTAAAGGCGCAAGTAAAGCAGCTCTGCTGTAAACAGGCAGAACACAATTCTCATCTCATTAGCACGTTGCCGTCTTGACAGACGCTAGTTTGTGCTTCAAAAAGGCATAATAACTATTAAACATGGCGGTAGCGAATGTGACTGATAAGGCAAATTCGCGTTGTAAATGTTCGTACACAGTGGGTGCATGTGAACACGTGGTCATTTCTACCATCATGCACCATCTTACGTCTCACACACTCGGTGTGAGACTTATCTGCAATAATTTTCTCCTTTGTCTTTATTCCATTTACGATGCTTACCCTCCATGCAACACGTTCAGCGGCGACTTGCTCCCACTGTGCATTATCAATGCCTGTATCAATCATGTCCCGCTTACACACATCTTTGTATCGTAGTAGAGGCCGACCCTGAGATCTCTTACCCATCTGTAATTCACCACAAAAAGATGTCCTTTGGTATTCTACCGTCATCCATCCTCCTAAGATGTCCTATCCATGTAAGTCTACGAAGACTGAGCATGGAATAAACCGTCACACAATCTGATCTTTCCAATACTTCAGTATTTGTGATTTTGTCTTGCCACTTAATACCAAGAATGCTTCGCAGACACCGCATATGAAAGCTGTTTCTCTCCATAGCACAAAGCCTGGACTAAAATATAGAGATCATGTGTTGCCCATGCAGCATGATCCCTCTCTCGGCCTTCCTAGTCCACTCCAGAGGAAACGTAACAACTATACATCTGGAACAAGACAAGCTGCAGAATCTGCTGGATCAGCAAAGCAACGCTCTAACTGTCCGCCTGTTGGAGCTTCGGATTAACGCAGAAGAAGAAGGAAGTGTCGTATCTGCACTTGATCTTGCCAGGGCCACTAGCAGAGGCAGTCATCCGAATGACATACAGCGACGTGGGGATCTGATGGGGCCCTTCTGGTACTTGGGGAAACAGTGAGCCTTTATTTAATAAAAATATAAAAAAAATTCTCGAGTAAAGAAAAGTTATTTTAAAAAAAAATAAAAAATAAAAAAACCCACGTTAAATGAAACACATGTAATTAAAATGGAGGGACATAACACTATATCAGCTAATATTAAAAGGGACATTACTAAAAGAATCATAAGTCTATTATTATGTGATTTAAATAACTGCAGTCTTTACAATAACCTTATACAGATATCATATTATTCTTTAAAAATTTTGACTCCATAAAAATTGGATACAATTTTAAGACGTCTTTAAAATTTTTGTAAAAGTAATTGCTTCGTTTTATAAGAATGAAAATTTAATAATGCATCGTTGTAATCTAAGTCCATGTTACATTAAATATTTTGTGTTCAATTATTGTTAAACGTTCAGGAGTAGTAGGAAAAATTTGTGTCCGGCCTGTCAAAGGCCAAACACCCTTAATATCAGCTCTCGGACTCCTTGGCTAAAGTAGTAGTGTAGAATCTGCTCTTGATCTTGCCAGGGCCACATGCAGAGGCGGTCATCCGAATGACGCAATTCTTCTTCTTCTTTCGTTCGCCTGAAATATGTTTATAACTGCAATGTTGTCTCTTGTATGAATCTAACAGTCTTTTTAGTTCATTCAGCGGTCCATAGAGTTTATCTTCCACTGTTGTATCTCTAGGCCAGAAGGTTCGCCTGGGTATGTTGTAGTTTGGGCAATCCTGGAGTATGTGCTCTGCTGTCTGCGACGCCAAACCACATGTGCATATGGCTGAGTCACCAATCTTGAATTTTGTATACATGTGGTTGCGTAATCTATTGTGTCCTGTTCTGAGGCGCAGAAGAATGACCTGTTCTGGTCTGTCCATAACGTGGTAGTCGTCTTGAGTAAGGTTTGGTGGCCTTCTGATTGATTTGATCATTCTTTTCTTATGGTGGTATGTAATAGGCACATCAGGTTGTTCTTCTTTTGCTCCTTCCTTAGCCAATCGATCAGCTCTGTCGTTTCCGGGGACTCCACAGTGGGATGGTATACCCTTGGCCTGGTATGGCCCAAAACTTGACAAGGACTCGTCTAAAACATAACTTTCCGTCTAGAAGCCCTGTCGAGACTTTCAGCTCTATTCACTTCCAAAAGAAGGACCCTGGAAAGGACAAACAGTTGTGAGAGCCTCCAGCCTAAACTTCTGGTACAGCTGACATGGAGACTTCTAATGGTCTCAGCATCTAAGTTTGCATTCAAAAAATATATAATATTAATAGATATATAACTCTTTAGTAGACATGCGTGAATTAGCCTGACCTGACAAGAGGTCCTGGATTGGCGGCGTCTTTCCTAGACTAGGCCTTTAGCTGGACGAGGTCTTGTCGTTTGACCCTAGGTACCTTACCGATTTTCTTCATACCAGATTCACTCTCCACTCTCATAGCATGCCTTTATTATTACTGGGCACATTCGTTTCCGGGCTTCCCTCTCACTGGCACACCCTCTCTTTCTCACGACAAAGCTCTTGTTGTGTTGTGTGCGCCTCTGACCCCTTTTGGAAACACGACTCCTAAAATAGATTCTCAATTTTCAGCACTTTTGATTGTATTACGTCATTTTGATCTCTCTCTCTCTCTCTCTCTCTCTCTCTCTCTCTCTTATCTGTCTCTCTCTGTCTCTCTCTCCTCTCTCCTTTCTTCTCCTCTCTCTCTCTGTCTCTCTCCTCACTCTCCTCTCTTCTCTCCTCTCTCTCTCTCTCTCTCTCTCTCTCTCTCTCTCTCTCTCTCTCTCTCTCTCTCTCTCTCTCTTCTCTCTCTCTCTCTCTCTCTCTCTTCTCTCTCTCTCTCTCTCTCTCTCTCTCTCTCTCTCTCTCTCTCTCTCTCTCTCTCTCTCTCTCAGAAGACACACATACATGTTTCAATCTAATTAATAAAATGGGACACTTGTTGAGTGACACCGTGAATTGTTTAAACAGGAAGAAATCTAGATTTAGAGATTTAAAAAAAAAAAAATAAGAGCTGGCTGTTCCCACAAGGGCCAGAACCGCCCCATCAGGTCCCCACATACCCGTGTGTCATTCGGATGACTGCTTCTGCTGGTGGCCCTGGCAAGATCAAGTACTGATACTACACTTTGATATTAGCCAAAAGGCAAAGAATGGATTCATTCATTCATACAGTAGCATGTCATTTGCAGAACGTCGCTCCAATAACAACCTTCCAGAAAACCTCTCGATCATAAGCAAGATGTCCCGCGTCCGATACACCCATCTGGAGATCATCCGCCACATCCTGCACCCATCTTCTCCTTGGCCTTCCTCTTCCTCTCTTCCCAGGCATACACCCCTCCATTATTGTTCTCTCCAAACTTTGGTAACGTTTCAAGTGACCAAAATATTTCAATTTTCTTTGTTTTATCGTTTTTAATAGCCAACCTTCTTCAATATTCAGTTCTTGAAGTATTGATGTATTTGTTCTTTTCTTTACCCAAGATATTCTTAGAACTCGTTTATCACATTTATGTTCAAAGGCATTTATGCATTTTGTAGTTCTGTCTGTCCCATTCCATAATTTATTCAGTTGTTTCAGTCTTTGAAGAGCAATTGATAGTCGTCATTTAATTTCTTGCATTGTGTAACCGTTGTTGGTAATCAATGACCCAAGATATTCAAAATTGTCCACCACCTCCAATTTTTCCTCATTAACATATATTTCTTTCTCCATAGTGGTTTTATCTGTATGCATTATCTTTGTTTTTGCAATGTTAAGATACAAGTTGTGATTTTCACTATTCATTTGGGTTGAGGCTATTAGGTTTTCTATACCAGTCTGTGTTGTGGGTAGCAATTCTGTATTATCAGCATACCGAATCTCTGGTATGTCACGACCACCGATATTTAGGGCATCATATAGCTCCCTGTTTATATCATCTCTTACATTTCTCATTATATTTTAGGTGTTACAGGTTAAACAAATAGGGGGACAGCACACATCCCTGACGGACTCCTTGCTTGATGCCAAACCAATCTGATGTCTCGCCATCTATTCTAACCGCTGCTTGTTGGTCTAGGTAGAGAATTCTTATGAGTTGTATTACATGTGGTGGAAAGCCCACATTCCTCATGATTTCCCAAAGTTTCTGATGTTGTACACGGTCAAATGCCTTTGAATAATCCACAAAACATGAGAATAGGTTTACATTAAATTCTCTGCACTTCTCTATTATTAAACGCATATTGAGAATGTGATCTCTTGTTCCTCTTCCTTGTCTAAATTCAGCTTGAACCACGTTAATTTCTTCTTCCATTTTCTTACAAAGTCTTTCCATTATGATTTTTAGTAGAAGTTTAATTGCATGACTGATCAGGGCAAGAGTTCCATAGTTGGTGCATTATTTCAAGTTGCCCTTTTTTGGTATTGGAATGAAGATAGTTTCTTCGAAGATTGCCCTTCCAATCTTTTGGCCATATACCATATTTCCATATCTTTTTACATAATGAGTGATAGATTTGTATGATTTCTTCTCCTCCCGCTTTAATTAGCTCAACTGGTATCTCATCTAAGGGTAGCGGGGTAGGGGTACCCCCTATCAAAGGAGAAGTAAGGTGCCTCCTTCCCTCCGCTTGCCTACGGGACATCCAAGGGCAAGGTGGAGTACCCGTTTAACCCCCCCCCCCCCCCTCCCTCCCAAGAGGGTAACGTGAAGCCATGGGAGCAGGTGGTGGATTGGACTTGGGAGCAGCCGACAGATAGTTGTTGGTTATGGTTTCAAGTCAGTGACAGTGGGCAGAGAGGATCTCTCAGTAAAGACAATGGCTACGGTCATCCGATCAGTATGGTCACTGCCAGGAAGGAAGAATGGTAGACTTCCCTCCTTATTGATTCCCGGGCAGAGGAGGCTCGTCAGCCTTGGTTGGTATCTCTTCTAAGAGAGGGAACTCTAAATCTCAAACCTCCACTGCCTTGCGGATATACCCATATGGGAAAGGCTTCTTGAGTAATCCCTGAGGATAAATCCGCAGATGGAGTCCCTAAGGCAGTTCCATGTTGTACACAACATAGTTCTGGCAACACATGCGACGGCACCGATGCCAAGTTGCATTGGCTACTGCCTTTCCCTTGGTCAACATCGGCGACGTGGAGAGGGGGAACTTGCTACTGGGCAACAGCTGGTTCTTCGATTTCCATTGCCCAGGCTTGTGCCCTGAAGAGGTTACTTCAGCACCGCGTAAAGCGGTGACACAACACGGGAAGCAGCATTTGCCGGTTATAAGTCTTAATGCTCGATTGGCGTAGAGCAAGGCGCCAGGGGCTACTTCCGACGGTGGGAAAGATCATCGTATCTCACTAGACAGCTACCGCCCGTGTCAGGGTCTTAAACCTGGCTCGTTGGACCTAACATATGTGAGACAAGTACAAGTACAAAAGGATTGGACTTGACACACAATGACACTAAGTTCAATGGATTTATTTACAATTCACATGCAGTACGATATAGTTTGGCATGTGATGATCATTACTATACATATACAATACCTCAATACACTTACAGACAAAAACCCTCAGCTTCACAGTCTATCTCACAAGATATACAAGCACTCGACTTTCGGGCACAGAACTACACAAGCCTTTCTCAACCCACACGTCTTGTCATGTCCGAAGTCCCAAGCAGTCTGGCGGTTTCTCCGCACAGCGCTTGCCCTGTGGATTGGCGTCACGAGGACTGCGTGCGTCTTGCTTTGTCCTTGCCTGACCGTTGCCGCTCACGTCAGCCAGCAATCTGCGGGCAGGTAACTGGTACTCGCCTGACGGGCGAAACGATGTCCCTGCATCTCGGTTGGCGACTATTCGCCTGGCGGGCGTAACGATGTTACTGCATCTCCGTTGGAGACATTAGAGATTCTGACACGCTCCCCCGGGGCTTATTCATGAAAGATTTTATATTTCATGTATACTCTACATAGATACAGGGTTAATCTTTTAACCATGTCAGAATCGACCTTTCTGTTGTTATGTACATTGGCATAGAAATACATAAGAAATGCAAGTTGTATGTTAAGTCATGTGGTGTTTCAATCTTTACCACTTTCCAAGTTTCATCCTCTCGATGGATGATCACCTGAGTTGCAATATGACCCAGTCAGATCGGTAGCACCAGCAACAATGCAACTACCTCGCAACCTCTAAAAAACGATATAATATGCTTTTTTGTAACAAAAAACATCGGGTAAGACTGTAATACGTCTTTATATAAGACGCATTCAACGCTCGAGCTCCGACCTCATTTGGCCGGGAGCTCTTCCGTTGGTCTACAACGTCGGTAACCCTATACCATACCAGCTGATGACCTCTGGAGTGTTGACAATCTGGCAACACAATGGCTATTTTATTACAACACATATTCTAATACATTTCAATTTACCGCCCTTAGTGTAATAATGTAACAACAATTAAATGAAAGGGACATAATTTCAACAGATCGCAAATCTAATTTATTACAATTATTATTCTATTTCTCAGCGTCATAGCTTGATGCTTTTCCATACTAGCGAAAAAATGTCGATAGTGTGAATAAGTTACTCAAGATATGATTCTAAGATTACATTAGTCGAAAAATATTAATACACAATTCGTGTATTCGAAATTGGTGTGTCATAATTATTTTAGAAGCGTCATAAGCTTTTCAGGTTTTTGTTTATCGTCTGCTACTTTTGGTTTAAATTTACAAATTCTCCGGAAGTACATACGAACAGCTGATGTTGTTAACAATTCTATCACACACTTGTTCCGCTCTGGTGAGACAATACAAGTACAAAATGATTGGACTTGACACACAATGACACTAAGTTCAATGGATTTATTTACAATTCACATGCAATACGATATAGTTTGGCATGTGATGATCATTACTATACATATACAATACCTCAATACACTTACAGACAAAAACCCTCAGCTTCACAGTCTATCTCACAAGATATACAAGCACTCGACTTTCGGGCACAGAACTACACAAGCCTTTCTCAACCCACACGTCTTGTCATGTCCGAGTTCCCAAGCAGTCTGGCGGTCTTCTCCGCACAGCGCTTGCCCTGTGGATTGGCGTCACGAGGACTGCGTGCGTCTTGCTTTGTCCTTGCCTGACCGCTGCCGATCACGTCAGCCAGCAATCCTGCGGGCAGGTAACTGGTACTCGCCTGGCGGGCGTAACGATGTCCCTGCATCTCGGTTGGCGACTATTCGCCTGGCGGGCGTAACGATGTTACTGCATCTCCGTTGGAGACATTAGAGATTCTGACACGCACCCTCCTAAGCTGGGCAATAAGGTGTTGTCTCGCCACGGTTAATCTGCTCCTGAGGGTGTGTGGAGCTTAGGGACAAAATCCTGACATACGGACCGCAAACTTTACACCTGGCAACAAGAAAATAAAACACCCGGCCCTAAGGATGGGAACATGGGACGTAAGAACCACGACCCCTGGCATCTCAGACGATCTAAATTAGATTGTCGATGCCCGTAAAACAGCAGTGATAAACTACGAACTACTCAGACTGGGGATATACATTGTTACCCTGCAAGCCTCCCAGAATCTGGAAACATCAAGGAGAAGAACTCCACTTTCTACTGGCATGGCAAGTCGAGCGGAGAAGACCAGGGAGCATGGAGTTGGCTTTGCTATCAGAAACAAGCTGCTTCAAGTCCATATTACCACCAAGTGATGGCACTGAAAGAATACAGAAGCTCCAACTCCAGAGAGAGGCAGGCCCAGTTAGTATTATAAGCGTTTACGCCCCAACACTAACTGCAGCAGCAGAATCTAAAGACAAGTTCTATGACGACCTTAGCAAAGAAGTCAGTGGAACACCAGTGAAACAACATCTTTTTATCCTGGGGGATTTCAATGCCAGGGTTGGCTCCGACACAAATCTTGGCCTTCATGTCTATGACAGTTTGACGTCGGGAAGATCAATGACAATGGACAACGTCTCTTGGAATTATGCGAGACCAACACCTTCTTTGACACGAAACCTCAACACAAGGTGTCATGGAGGCACCTCAGATCAAAGAACTGGCAATAACTCTACCTGGTGCTCACTAAACGCAGCAATCTCCGCAATGTAAGGCTGACTCGCAGCTACCATAGTGCTGACTGCGACACCGACCATTCACTCGTCTCCAGCAAGGTGAAGATAAAGCCCAAGAGAATCTACAGAAGCAGAACAGAAGGAAGACCACGCATTGACACCAGCGGCACCCAAATCAAAGAGAAGGTCAACAAATTCATGCAGGCTCTAGCGGATACTCTGCCTGGCCCCACAAATGGAAATTCCACCGAGAGATGGAGTCATTTTCGTGACACCATCTACAATACAGCACTATCAACATTTGGCAAGAAGCAAACTAAGTCAACCGACTGGTTTGAAGCACACTCCGAAGAGATGCTCCCAGTCCTGGAGATAAAGAGACATGCATTCTCAATGTACAAAACATCACCTTCAGAGAAAACATTGCAGGCATTGCGAACGGCCAGAAATAGAGTACAACAGATGGCAAGAAGATGTGCGAACAGGTACTGGCTACAGCTCTCTGCTCAAATTCAAACTTTTGCAGGCACTGGAAAAATAAGAGGAATGTACGAGGGCATCAAGCAAGCTGTCGGTCCATCAAAAAAATAAGATGGCCCCTTTACGATCAACTGAGGGGATAATCATAAAAGATCGAGCGAAACAAATGGATCGCTGGGTAGAACACTACTCAGAGCTATACACAGTGGATAACACTGTCCAGTGAAGAAGCTCTGGAAGCCATCGATCAACAGTCCGCCATGCATGCCTTGGATAACGAACCTTGCCTCACAGAAATCAGCGAAGCACTAGACTCTCTCAAATCCGGCAAGGCACCTGGAAAAGATAGTATTCCACCTGAAATTTTAAAATGTAGCAAAGAAACAATCATCCCACAACTGTATGCAATATTTCAGCTCTGCTGGAAAGAAAAATCAATACCACAAGATATGAAAGACGCAAACATCTTTACCCTTTATAATAACAATGGCGACAGAAGCGACTGCAACAACTATCGCGGCATTTCCCTACTCAGCATTACAGGCAAGATTTTTGAAAGAGTAACCCTTAAAAGATTACACATTCTTGCTGAAAGAATCTATCCCGAATCGCAGTGAGGATTTAGACCCAACAGGTCCACCATCGATATGATTTTCTCACTCCGGCAGCTCCAAGAGAAGTGCAGAGAACAGAGGAAGCCATTATATATTGCCTTCATCGACCTCACAAAGGCATTTGACCTCGTGAGCAGAAGCGGCCTTTTTAAGGTCCTTGAAAAGGTTGGATGTCCACCCACCCTTTTTAGTCTCGTGAAATCATTTCACGAAAACATGCAGGGGACCATTTTTTTGACGGCTTAACATCCCAGTCATTCAGCATCAGTAGCGGAGTAAAGCAGAGCTGCGTGCTTGCTCCTACACTCTTTGGTATCTTCTTCGCCGTTCTCTTAAGGCAGGCATTTGGGACTGCCACTGAAGGCATATACCTCCACACAAGATCTGATGGCAAACTTTTTAACCCATCAGACTCAAGGCAAAGACCAAAATAAGATCAAGATGCGTAAGAGAACTACTTTTTGCAGATTATGCAGCACTGACTACTCATACAGCAGAAGATCTCCAACGGCTCATAGATCGTTTTGCAGCCGCCTGCAAAGACTTTGGGCTCACCATTAGCCTAAATAAAACACAGGTGATGGAACAAGATGCTGGTGCGCCTCCGTCAATCAAAATTTCTAATTACGAATTGAAGGTCGTCCACGAGTTGGTGTATTTGGGGTCGACAATATCAGATAATCTTTCATTAGAGACAGAAATCGACAGACGCATTGGAAAGGCAGCCACAACATTACCTAGGCTAGCTAAAAGAGTTTGGGAGAATAATAGACTAACAGAGCGTACAAAATCTCAAGTATATAAAGCTTGTGTTGTGAGCACACTACTCTATGGGTCTGAATCCCGGACCCTGTACTCAAGACAGGAAAGGAAGTTGAATTCCTTCCCATATGAGATGTCTGAGACGTATCCTGGGCATAACATGGAAAGACCACATAACAAACAAACATGTGCTTGAAAGAGCAGATATTACCACAGTGAACACCCTCCTCAAGCAGAGACGCCTCCGGTGGCTGGGCCACGTATCTCGAATGGAGGATGAACGTATTCCCAAAGATCTCCTATACGGAGAACTAGCCACAGGAAAGAGGCCAACCGGAAGACCCCAAATGCGATATAGGGATGTGTGTAAACAAGATATGAAAACCCTTGGAATGTATCCAGACACGTGGGAAAGAGTTGCAACAGACAGATGTTCCTGGAGAAGAGATGTACGAAACGGACTGGTGCTCTTTGAGCGCAATCTGATCCAACAAACGGAGGATAGGCGGTACAGGCTTAAAACGCAGTCACTTACTGCGGGACTTGCCTCGTCTTACAGATGCGGAAACTGTGACAGGGATTGTCACTCTCGCATTGGACTATACAGTCACCAGCGGTGCTGCCAGGTACCTCCCAAGCAGCACAACTCTATAGTCCTTCAGGACTGAAAGAGGCCTACTGCTGCTATCTCATCACATCCAGGTGATTTACCATTCTTCAGGTTCTTTATTGCTCATGCAATTTCATCTAATGAGGGTTCAGGTTCTGTCTATGCTGTCGTTGGCTCATTTATCTCATTCATATCCTCACTGTCACTCATATCATACATTCCACTGCAATATTCCTGCCATCTTTCTAGAATTTGTCTAGATTCTGTTAAGGTATTTCCCATGTTGTCACAGATAACATTCAATTGAGGTTGAACATTTCGTGTCAATAACTTCATTTCTTTGAACATTTCGTAATCTCTTCCAGTCATATGATATTGCTCTATTCTGGTACAGCAATCTTGTATATTTTGATTGTTGCCCTTTCTTGTGTTCTTTCTTATTTCTAGAGTTAAATATTTATACTTCATCCTGCTGTTAACGGATTCACCTCCTTTCTGTTTCAGTTCCCTTCGTTGTTTTATTAATTCTATCGTGTCTGATGTAATCCATGGCTTAAGTTGCTTTTTCTTGGTCGGAATTAAATCTTTGGCTGCAGTTATCAAGATATCTCTAGCTTGTACTGCCAGTTCATCAGATGTCATTTCCTCTTGTACAGACATCAAGACCCCAAAACGATTCCTTACTTCTACAGTGTATGCATCTGGTATTTTTGTGAGATCAAAACGAAGTGGCCTTGGTCCTCGGGTAAGCTTCTTGAGTTTTAATTTCAGATCTGCTTCTAATAACTGATGATCCGTATCACAGTCTGCACTTCGTACGGTTTTTGCAGATGTTATGCTTGATCTCCATCTTCTTTGTATTAAACTATAATCTACTTGATTTTTGGTAATACTGTCCGGGGACTTCCATGTGAAGAGTCTTCTTGGGTGTTGTTTAAAAAGTGTGTTGGCTATCATTAACTCATTTTCTGTGCAAAATTCAATTAATTTGTCACCTGCATCATTTCTGTTTCCCAATCCAAATTTTCCTAAAACGTGTCTCTCATTTTCAGCTCTTCCTGCACCTACTTTTGCATTAAAATCTCCCAGTATTGTTGCTATATCATTATGACCAATCTTATTTAATGTGTCTTGCAGTATGTTGTAAAATCTTCAATTTCGTCCTCCTCTGCTGTTGAAGTAGGAAATATATCTGTACGAGTGTTGTGTTTTTTTGGACGGCCTTTAAGTCTAATAGTGAGGATTCTATCATTAACTGGGTTATATCTCAGTAAAGCTTTTGCAGTTGTTTTATCTAAACAAAATGCCACCCCACTCTGGCCTCCGACGTCTCTACCAGAATGGATAGCATTATAAATTGATGTAAATAGAAATAATAGGTGTCCCATTTAAACATTAAGTGATTTTTGTCAGAACCTACAAGAAAACGTTTCTGGTGCTCTAGTGCTAGTTATTTCGCATTGTAACATTGAGAAAACACATCTGTAGTTGATTGTCTCACTTTAATAAATTACATTTTCGTCCACTGAAATATATTGATAAGAATATTTCGTTAGACTGTTTCACTTTACACAAGAAGTCCTTGTCTAGTTTTTTTTATTTGTTTGTTGTTAAAGTAAGCTTTAAACATGGAAGCCGCGGTAGCGTAGTGTCTAAATGCCGACCTGTGGTCATGAGTTCGAATCTGCACCGGGGCGGATGTTCACAATTGACCTGAGCTGCCTGGTCGCCCCTGCCTAAAATGGATATTCGTAAATGGCTTGGGAATTAAAGGCGGCAGGTGTGATACTGACCACATCACCCAAAGAGCGCCGATTGGTCGATTCAAAATATGGGTCTGGCGCCTATACGCCCATTGCGATCAGAGGCTTATAAAACTGCCATCATCATCACCATCATTATCATCATCATCATCATCATCATCATCATCATCATCATCATCACCATCGGCGCAGAGGTGTTTCCAAGGCACCAGGACCGGGTTCTATACTGGTCAAGATCTTCTAACGCATCCTCGCCGTGCGCCCTGGGCAACAGGTGCCTTCGGGGTCCTGGCTAAGGTCAGTAGAATAGTTGATTCCTCCGAAGCCGGAGAGTATCTGCTTGAACGGCGAGGAACCTCCAGTCTGCACACCAATAAGCCAGACATGGGACAAAGGATACTCACGCAAACCTCAGGTACTGTATGACATCGCACTGATGTTGGACAACAGGATGTCTTCATCAGACATACAGGTACTTCACGCTGGAGATCATAGCCAGTGACCGCAAGATGGCATCATCATCATGTTATTTCGGCGAGCAACATTGGCATGTTTATGATCTTGCTACGAGAGCAAAGAAACACACACAATTCTTATGTCGTTGTTATTTTAAAAAGTAATGTTACTCATCTGTAATATGTACTAGGAGCGTTCATTTGAATTCCGTTCGTGCCGCACCGCGCGTAATTGCGTACGTTGAACATGATCATGTGATAAGTACTGACTAATGAATAAAAGAGCACGCGCTTATCGTCCCATGATGCATAGGTTCTGTTTCTTACCGTTGAGGAAATGGCCGGGTTGATCCAAAATCCGTCCAAAGAAGCTCAAAGAGCGGTGATTCGGTTTCTTTCATTTGAAGGATGTCGACCAGTGGACATTCATCGAAGAATGCAGGCAGCATACGTTAACAAATGTGTGTCGAAGACAACAGTGACAGACTGGGCACGAATGTTTCAGAAAGGACGTCAGGTTACGACAGATCTTCGACGGCCGGTCAAGCGCATATTGTTGCAACAGAAAAAAAACCATTCGCCAGAATTGATGCAGCAGAACAGATGAACCGTTGTCGAAGCATACGCTCGCTAGCGAAAGAATTTAATGTGTCAATTGGGACAATTTAAAAGGTCGTTCGTAAAAAACTGCAATATCGGAAAGTGTGTTCACAGTGGGTACCACGGATGTTGACCGACCACCAAAAAGAGGAACGCATGGGATGGTGTTTGAACCACTTGCTGCGTTACAGAGTGGAGGGTGATGCATTTCTCTTCCGTATAGTGGTAGGCGATGAATCATGGCGTTACCACTTTGAGCCGAGCAGCAAAAGAGAGAGCATGCAATGGAAGCAGGCTGGATCATCAAATGCCAACAAATCCAAGTTACAGGTTTCCGCTGGTAAGGTTATGCTGAGCGCATTTTTTGACCACGAAGGGCTATTGTTGGCCGACTTTAAAGAACATGGTGTCAACATCAACTCAACCCACTACTTGGAAACACTAGACAAGCTGCAAAAAGCCAACAAGAATAAAGACCCGGCATACTTTTTCTCGGCGTGATTTTGTTGCATGATAATGCTCGACCGCATGTTGCAAAGATTGTGCAGGAAGCATTAGCTTGGAAGAAGTAGCTTGGAAGAAGTGGCAAATCCTGCAATATCCAGCCTATAGTTCTGATTTGTCAGCATGTGATTTTCATTTGTTCGGACCTCTAAAAAACTCTCTCAAGGGGTAAAGATTTCACACAGATGCAGACGTAATGAACGCGGTCAACACTTGGTTCAGTGAGCAACCACAATCTTTCTTTTGCCTACGGCATTCGCCGCCTACCTAAGCAATGGGATGCTTGCCTGAATACCTACGGCGACTTCTTCTGACCAACCCATGGTGCATATTTCATTCAAAATGAATGCTTCGTTTAATACTACCATACCTGTTAATGTTTCTTTCATGCTTTTGTAATAAAGCCACTGGAACGGGTTTCAAATGAACGACCCTTATACAAGGAGATGGCAGTTTTTGACACGATTTTGATATGTTCCTTCTTCGCTTCAGCAGCAGAATTCAAAGACATGTAGCTGATGTTGTTCATAATTACAGAAACACTCTCAGCGTGGATAGAAACAGATTTCCCTAACAACACCGCACCCTCCCAATCTTATTTAGTCTCTGTGAACGACTAGTAGTTAGAAAAGGCAAGAGTTATTTATGCATGTCAGTGTTTGAAAGCACTATAATGCTGACATGTGGCCAAATATATTTTGGTAAGTGTATTTATGGGCTTAATTTATTGACAAGCATTTAATATTCCTCACCCTACTCTTAATCTTTGTAATCTTCGTGTTCTCATCACTCCGCGTTGACAAAGACAGAGGGACTTCATCCCCGGTTCTAAACGGAGCATTTTTAGGTTGTTGAAATGTGACATCTATAAAATGTGTTTTTGGTATGTATTTTGGAGTGTCTAGGAACGAATTAATTGGATTTACATTGATTCACATGGAAATAATTGCCTCGTTTTTCGTCGGTTTCCGGTTTCGACGATTGTTTTCGGGCAGGATTATAGACGGAAACGGAGCTTTGACTGTATTTTTAACGCGCCAAAGGTGTTCACGGGTAATTCTAATAGTCTCCTTTATCTGGGAATACTAGAAATTTGATCTACCATTTTAATATACCTAGTTATATTTGTGTTTAATGGTTTTTCAGTGCCTCATTGACAGCAGCCAGTCCCTGTTTTCAACAACATGTTGAATGAAAGATTTGTGCGGTAAAGGATAACCCATGTCAGATACTGCCTTTGGAGTGCGAAGTGTTACAGCTTCACATATTCACGGCGTACCGAGACAGTTTTCTTCTTCACCGCCTTTCCTTCCAAGAATATTCTCAGGACATTCCGAGAAGTGTCTGGTGCCCAGTTTGTGAACCTGGGTTGACCACAGAGCCGTGTTGGTCAGAAGAAAGAATTTTGACACTGTCTTGGCAAACACCATTTAGCCAAATGACGCTGTGAAAAATGTGTGAATGACAACGATAATAATAATGGTATAGGTAACAATTGTGGTAATTATAGCAACGATAACAACGATAGTAACGATAACAACGATGATAAAGAGAGCTTTGATGGTAAAGATAACAATGATGGCAAACAATAACAACTAGGAAAGCGATACCAGTAATTGTAACAGTAACAGCAATGATTAGGATAACAACAATGTTAACGTTAACCGCGTTGACATAGCGATTTTAACGATAGTAATGATCGTAACGATAGCAGCGATGATAACGATAAAAGGGATAACACCGATAGTAACAATAACAACGACGACGGTGTGCGATAATAACACCGATTGTAGAAACAACAACGATTATAACGACGACAACGACTGTAGAGATAATAACACCGATGGTAACTACAACAACGACTATAGAGATAATAAAACCGATGGTAACTACAACAACGACTATAGAGATAATAACACCGATAGTAACAACAACGACTGTAGAGATAATAACACCTAAGGTAACAACAACAACGACTGTAGAGATAATAACACCCAAGGTTACAACAACAACGATTGTAGAGATAATAACACTGATGTTAACAACAACAACGATGATAACGACAACAACAACTGTGGTAATAACACCGAGAATTAACGATAATAGCGGTGATCACGATAACAGAGATATGAACAACTGTAGGATAACAGCGAGTATTAATGATTTCTGGGTCAGGGGTCATGTGATATTTTGTGAGTTATGGATTCACGGTGTATTATACATATGTAAATAAGGTAGTCAGTCATTGCTTTCCTTCTTGGCCTCGATCATACTGGTCTGGGATAGTAGGTATCCACCCTATAAAGACATCCTCTGCCTAGTGTAGCGAACTTGAGACTATAACCAACTAGCACCTGTCGATTGTACTCCAGCTCAGTGTACCATCTATTGAGTGGTTTCATGTTCATCATCATCACATGAATTGCCTATAAGCGCTAAAGTTTCATGCTACGCTGCTAGGTAGGCTCATCGGGTACTCTACCTTGCCCAGAGGTGACCCATAGGCTAGCGGGTGAAAGGAGGTACCTAACTTCAAAATGTGCAGATATCGCAGCTCTGGTTTAAATGCAGAGAAATTATGTAAACAGTAGTAGTAGTAGGCCTCTTTCAGTCCTGAAGGACTATAGAGTTGTGCCGCTTGGGAGGTGCCTGGCAGCACCGCTGGTGACTGTATAGTCCAATTCGAGAATGACAATCTCTGTCACAGTTTCCGCATCTGTGAGACGAGGCAAGTCCCGCAGTAAGTGACTGCTCTTTTAGCCTGTGCCGTCTCTCCTCAGTTTTTTGGATCTGAGAGCACCAGTCCGTTTCGTACATCTCTTCTCCAGGAGCATCTGTCTGTTGCAACTCTCTCCCACGTGTCTGGATCTATTCCAATGGTTTTCATATCTTGTTTACACACATCCCTATATCGCATTTGGGGCCTTCCGGTTGGCCTCTTTCCTGTGGCTAGTTCTCCGTAAAGGAGATCTTTGGGAATACGTTCGTCCTCCATTCGAGATACGTGGCCCAACCACCGGAGGCGTCTCTGCTTGAGGAGGGTGTGCACTGTGGTAATATCTGCTCTTTCAAGCACCTGTTTGTTTGTTATGTGGTCTTTCCATGTTATGCCCAGGATACGTCTCAGACATCTTATGTGGAAGGAATTCAACTTCCTTTCCTGTCTTGAGTACAGGGTCCAGGATTCAGACCCGTAGAGTAGTGTGCTAACAACACAAGCTTTATATACTTGAGCTTTTGTACGCTCTGTTAGTCTATTATTCTCCCAAACTCTTTTAGCTAGCCTGGAAAATGTTGTGGCTGCCTTTCCAATGCGTCTGTCGATTTCTGTCTCTAATGAAAGATTATCTGATATTGTCGATCCCAGATACACAAAATCGTGGACGACTTTCAATTCATAATTAGAGATTTTGATTGACGGAGGCGCATCAGCATCTTGTTCCATCACCTGTGTTTTATTTAGGCTAATGGTGAGCCCAAAGTCTTTGCAGGCAGCTGCAAAACGATCTATGAGCCTTTGGAGATCTTCTGCTGTATGAGTAGTCAGTGCTGCATCATCTGCAAAAAGTAGTTCTCTTACGCATCTTGGCCTTATTTTGGTCTTTGCCTTGAGTCTTGATGGGTTAAAAAGTTTGCCATCAGATCTTGTGTGGAGGTATATGCCTTCAGTAGCAGTCCCAAATGCTTGCCTTAAGAGAACGGCAAAGAAGATACCAAAGAGTGTAGGAGCAAGCACGCATCCCTGCTTTACACCGCTACTGATGCTGAATGACTGGGATGTTGAGCCGTCAAATAAAATGGTCCCCTGCATGTTTTCGTGGAATGATTTCACGAGACTAAGAAGGGTGGGTGGACATCCAACCTTTTCAAGGACCTTAAAAAGGCCGCTTCTGCTCACGAGGTCAAATGCCTTTGTGAGGTCGATGAAGGCTATATATAATGGCTTCCTCTGTTCTCTGCACTTCTCTTGGAGCTGCCGGAGTGAGAAAATCATATCGATGGTGGACCTGTTGGGTCTAAATCCGCACTGCGATTCGGGGTAGATTCTTTCAGCAAGAATGTGTAATCTTTTAAGGATTACTCTGGCAAAAATCTTGCCTGTAATGCTGAGAAGGGAAATGCCGCGATAGTTGTTGCAGTCGCTTCTGTCGCCTTTGTTTTTATAAAGGGTAACGATGTTTGCGTCTTTCATATCTTGTGGTATTGATTTTTCTCTCCAGCAGAGCTGTAATATTGCATACAGTTCTGGGATGATTGTTTCTTTGCTACATTTTTAAATTTCAGGTGGAATACTATCTTTTCCAGGTGCCTTGCCGGATTGAGAGAGTCTAGTGCTTCGCTGATTTCTGTGAGGCAAGGTTCGTTATCCAAGGCATGCATGGCGGACTGTTGATCGATGGCTTCCAGAGCTTCTTCGCTGACAGTGTTATCCACTGAGTATAGCTCTGAGTAGTGTTCTACCCAGCGATCCATTTGTTTCGCTCGATCTTTTATGATTACCCCCTCAGTTGATCGTAAAGGAGCCATCTTATTTTTTGATGGACCGACAGCTTGCTTGATGCCCTCGTACATTCCTCTTATATTTCCAGTGTCTGCACAAGTTTGAATTTGAGCAGAGAGCTGTAGCCAGTACCTGTTCGCACATCTTCTTGCCATCTGTTGTACTCTATTTCTGGCCGTTCGCAATGCCTGCAGTGTTTTCTCTGAAGGTGATGTTTTATACATAGAGAATGCATGTCTCTTTATCTCCAGGACTGGGAGCATCTCTTCAGAGTGTGCTTCAAACCAGTCGGTTGACTTAGTTTGCTTCTTGCCAAATGTTGATAGTGCTGTATTGTAGATGGTGTCGCGAAAATGACTCCATCTCTCGGTGGAATCTCCGTCTGTGGGGCCGGGCAGAGTATCCGCTAGAGCCTGCATGAATTTGTTGACCTTCTCTTTATTTTGGGTGCCACTGGTGTCAATGCGTGGTCTTCCTTCTGTTCGGCTTCTGTAGATTCTCTTGGGCTTTATCTTCACCTTGCTGGAGACGAGTGAATGGTCGGTGTCGCAGTCAGCACTATGGTAGCTGCGAGTCAGCCGTACATTGCGGAGGTTGCTGCGTTTAGTGAGCACCAGGTCGAGTTGGTGCCAGTTCTTTGATCTGGGGTGCCTCCATGACACCTTGTGTTGAGGTTTCGTGTCAAAGAAGGTGTTGGTCACGCACAGATTATGGTGGCTGCAGAATTCCAAGAGACGTTGTTCATTGTCATTGATCTTCCCAACGCCAAACTGTCCTAGACATGAAGGCCAAGATTCGTGGTCGGAGCCAACCCTGGCATTGAAATCCCCCAGGATAAAAAGATGTTGTTTCTCTGGTGTTTCACTGACTTCTTTGCTAAGGTCGTCATAGAACTTGTCTTTAGATTCTGATGCTGCAGTTAGTGTTGGGGCGTAAACGCTTATAATACTAACTGGGCCTGCCTCTGTCTGGAGTTGGAGCTTCAATATTCTTTCAGTGCCATCACTTGGTGGTATGATGGAATTGAGCAGCTTGTTTCTGATAGCGAAGCCAACTCCATGCTCCCTGGTCTCTCCGCACGGCTTGCCATGCCAGTAGAAAGTGAAGTCCCTCTCCTTGATGCTTCCAGATTCTTGGAGTCTGGTTTCTTGTAGGGCGACAATGTCTATCCCCAGTCTTAGCAGTTCGTTGTTTATCACTGCAGTTTTGCGGGCATCCACAATCTCATTTAGATCGTCTGAGATGCCAGGGGTCATGGTTCTTACGTTCCATGTTCCCAGCCTTAGGGCCGGTTGTTTTGTTTTTTTCTTGCTGTTAGGTGTATAGATTGCGGTCCATGTGTCAGGATTTCCCCCTAAGCTCCACACACCCTCAGGAGCAGGTGAACCGTGGCGAGACAACACCTTACTGACTGGGGGCTGCCCAGCTTAGGCGGGCGGTAGCTGTCTAGTGAGATACGATGATCTCTCACACCGTCGGAAGTAGCCCCTGGCGCCTTGCTCTACGCCAATCGAGCATTAAGACTTATAACCGGCAAATGCTACTTCCCGTGTTGTGTCACCGCTTTACGCGGTGCTGAAGTGACCTCTTCAGGGCACAAGCCTGGGCAATGGAAATCGGAGAACCAGCTGTTGCCCAGTAGCAGGTTACCCCTCTCCACGTCGCCGATGTTGACCAAGGAAAAGGCAGTAGCCAATGCAACTTGGCATCAGTGCCGTCGCAGGAGTTGCCAGAACTTTGTTGTTTACAACATGGAACTGCCTTAGGGACTCCATCTCCGGATTTGTCCTCAGGGTTTACTCCCGAAGCCTTTCCCATATGGGTATACCCGCAAGGCAGCGGAGGTTTGAGATTTAGAGTTCCCTCTCTTAGAAGAGATACCAACCAAGGCTGACGAGCCTCCTCTGCCCGGGAACCAGTAAGGAGGGAAGTCTACCATTCTTCCTTCCTGGCAGTGACCATACTGATCGGATGGCCGTAGCCATTGTCTCTACTGAGAGATCCTCTGCCCACCGTCACTGACTTGAAACCATAACCAACAACTATCTGTCGGCTGCTCCCAAGTCCAATCCACCACCTGCTCCCATGGCTTCACGTTACCCTGTTGGGGGGGGGGGGGGGCTAAACGGGTACTCCACCTTGCCCAAGGGTGTCCCGTAGGCTAGCGGAGGGAAGGAGGCACCTTACTTCTCCTTTGATAGGGTATACCCCTACCCCGCTACCCGGACAACAACAACAACAACAACAACAACATCAACAACAACGATGACGAAGACGCTTCTAAAACAACAACAACAACAACAACATAGACGAACAAAGAAGACGATCTAAACAAGAATCAGTAACAATGTTACATGTCCTTTACATGACGTTGCCATCAACCCCCGATAGATTGTCTATACAATGTTATGTTCAGTAGTTTGCCATTGCTTTGTGAAAGAGAAGTCAATGTTGAAGTTCAACTTAATGCCAGTTTAGGGATTGAACGCCTTACTTCTCTTACTTTTCTTAGACAAAAGACACGGCCCCACCATAGCCACCGGACCATTGCTGCGTCTGGCAGAGTTAGTCCTTAACCTCAATTCAATTTAGTTCAATGGGGACTATTTTGACCAGATTAGCGGGGTGGCCATGGGCACTAAGATGGGTCCGAGTTATGCCTGTCTGTTCATGGGATATCTTGAACACCAGGTATGGAGTCAATACACCGTTAGGCTCCTGGAGCTCTATAGGAGGTATATCGATGGCTGTTTTGGTGTTTCAGACATGCCATTGTCTGATCTCCAGGACTTCATTGCATTTTTCTCTTAACTTTCATCCTAGCATCAGACTCACCTCCACTATTTCCTCGTTGGCTGTTAATTTCTTAGACATAACAGTTTCCTTAGGTTCTGCTGGCCTATGCGCGACGGTGTACTATAAACCGACAGACTCACATGCGTTCCTGCTCTACACCTCCTCCCATCCTCCCTCTTGCAAGGATTCCTTTCCTTTCTCACAACAGTTACGTCCACGGCGGCTTTGTCACGATAATATTAAATGACCATTAAACATTTTTTTTCCCGCATATCCTTTACAGGACATCGCTGTCAACAGCAGCATCTTTCAGCTGTCTGTTGATTTCTTGGCAAGATTATGCTCAGTAGTTTGTCATTGCTTTCTGAGCGGCCGGCTCAGTTATCCCGCAAGTCACCAGCGGGGGACGAACCGCTCCCAGTTCTCACCCGCTACGAGACTCTGCGTGATAAACGGGATTACGGAGAAAGTGTTGTAAACCCTCGGCCTGAGAGACTGGCCCATTAAACATTACACAAGTATAAAACATTGTAGCTATATGACAACAACATTAATCTGCAAAACATATACATCAAATCAGATGTCTTGTCTTGCATCTCCTTGTCTATATTCTTCTCTTGTGTTGTATTTTCTCTAGTTTTGTCTTGCATTGCCTTTTCTCTAGTTTTGTCTTCTTTTGTGTTTTCTCTAGTCTTGTTTTATATAGGCATGATTTCCGTTGTTATTTTCCCTCAAGTTTTGTTTTCTAAACTTGTGTCTGGCATTGTCTTTTTTCTAGTCTTGTCTTCCATTGTTTGTTTTTCTATAGTTTTGTCTTCCATTGTCTTTTCTCTACTCTTGGCTTCCATTGTCTTTTCTCTAATCTTGTCTTCATTTGACTTTTCTAAACTCTTGTCTTAAATTGTCTTTTCTCTAGTCGTGTCTTGCCATACCATTCCTCTAGTCTTGTCTTCCACTGTCTTTTCTCTACACTTTTCTTCCATTTACTTTTACTGCAGTCTTGTCACTGTCGTTTCTCTAGTCTAGTCTTCCATTGACTTTTCTCTTGTCTTGTCATTTCTGTAGTCTTGTCTTTAAATGTCTTTTCTGTAGTCTTGTCTTCCATTGTCTTTTCTGTAGTCTTGTCTTCCATTGTCTTTTCTGTAGTCTTGTCTTCCATTGTCTTTTCTGTAGTCTTGTCTTCTATTGTCTTTTCTGTAGTCTTGTCTTCCATTGTCTTTTCTGTAGTCTTGTCTTCCATTGTCTTTTCTGTAGTCTTGTCTTCCATTGTCTTTTCTATAGTCTTGTCTTTAAATGTCTTTTCTGTAGTCTTGTCTTCCATTGTCTTTTCTGTAGTCTTGTCTTCCATTGTCTTTTCTGTAGTCTTGTCTTCCATTGTCTTTTCTGTAGTCTTGTCTTCCATTGTCATTTCTGTAGTCTTGTCTTTAAATGTCTTTTCTGTAGTCTTGTCTTCCATTGTCTTTTCTGTAGTCTTGTCTTCCATTGTCTTTTCTGTAGTCTTGTCTTCGATTGTCTTTTCTGTAGTCTTGTCTTCCATTGTCTTTTCTGTAGTCTTGTCTTCCATTGTCTTTTCTGTAGTCTTGTCTTCCATTGTCTTTTCTGTAGTCTTGTCTTCCATTGTCTTTTCTGTAGTCTTGTCTTTAAATGTCTTTTCTGTAGTCTTGTCTTCCATTGTCTTTTCTGTAGTCTTGTCTTCATTGTCTTTTCTGTAGTCTTGTCTTCTATTGTCTTTTCTGTAGTCTTGTCTTCCATTGTCTTTTCTGTAGTCTTGTCTTCCATTGTCTTTTCTGTAGTCTTGTCTTCCATTGTCATTTCTGTAGTCTTGTCTTTAAATGTCTTTTCTGTAGTCTTGTCTTCCATTGTCTTTTCTGTAGTCTTGTCTTCCACTGTCATTTCTGTAGTCTTGTCTTCGATTGTCTTTTCTGTAGTCTTGTCTTCCATTGTCTTTTCTGTAGTCTTGTCTTCCATTGTCTTTTCTGTGGTCTTGTCTTCCATTGTCTTTTCTGTAGTCTTGTCTTCCATTGTCTTTTCTGTAGTCTTGTCTTTAAATGTCTTTTCTGTAGTCTTGTCTTCCATTGTCTTTTCTGTAGTCTTGTCTTCCATTGTCTTTTCTGTAGTCTTGTCTTCCATTGTCTTTTCTGTAGTCTTGTCTTCCATTGTCTTTTCTGTAGTCTTGTCTTCCATTGTCTTTTCTGTAGTCTTGTCTTCCATTGTCTTTTCTGTAGTCTTGTCTTCGATTGTCTTTTCTGTAGTCTTGTCTTCCATTGTCTTTTCTGTAGTCTTGTCTTCCATTGTCTTTTCTGTAGTCTTGTCTTCCATTGTCTTTTCTGTAGTCTTGTCTTTAAATGTCTTTTCTGTAGTCTTGTCTTCGATTGTCTTTTCTGTAGTCTTGTCTTCCATTGTCTTTTCTGTAGTCTTGTCTTCCATTGTCTTTTCTGTAGTCTTGTCTTCCATTGTCTTTTCTGTAGTCTTGTCTTTAAATGTCTTTTCTGTAGTCTTGTCTTCCATTGTCTTTTCTGTAGTCTTGTCTTCGATTGTCTTTTCTGTAGTCTTGTCTTCCATTGTCTTTTCTGTAGTCTTGTCTTCCATTGTCTTTTCTGTAGTCTTGTCTTTAAATGTCTTTTCTGTAGTCTTGTCTTCCATTGTCTTTTCTGTAGTCTTGTCTTCCATTGTCTTTTCTGTAGTCTTGTCTTCCATTGTCTTTTCTCTAGTTTTGTCTTCCATTGTCGTTTCTCTAGTCTTGTCTTCCATTGTCTTTTCTGTAGTCTTGTCTTCCAATGTCTTTTCGATAGCCTTGTCATCCGTTGTATTTTCTGTACTCTTGTCTTGTCATGTCATTTCTCTAGTCTTGTCTTGCCATATCTTGTTTAAAGTCTTATCTTGCCATGGTCTTCACTGATCCATTCGCCAGCCATGCAGCTATATACCTCGTTTTCCACAGATCGGTAAGAAAAGTAAAGAACCCTCAATCAGGTTTTAGGCTGAGCTCCGGGTATTAAACAAAATGCTCCGTATCAATGTGGATTCAAACACACGTACACCAGGCCAGCAGACATGCATGCTAGCCACAGAGCTACCACCACTCCGAGAGGTACTGCGTGCACGTCACACACATAAGATCCTCAGGACATAGAAGTGACGAAGAGTTGACGGGAGACTCTCAGAAGATAGAAGTGACGAAGAGTAGACGGGAGACTGCGTGTAAAACTGAAACTAGAAAGCCTGCCCGCAACAGACTGTGTACATGTTCAAAACATTGTATTGTCGTGGTGGATTTAAACACTGAAGCCACATCCAATAGGTTGCACGGTTTATGGCCTGGCATATTTCGCTGCATCTCATCAGGTACATACTGCAGAGTTATAAATCACATGAAGTGAATAAAGGAACAATTCTTAGGCTGAAACATTTAAAACACATAGTTACAGATATTGTTCGAACGTGGAATATCAGTTATTCCCACAGTTATCGCAAATTCAAAATGAAATCTTTCTGCTTGCACAAAAGTTGAGAGGAACGAGTCAAAATAACAAGCCAGTTGCCGTGAATTTATCTGGGGTTAAAAATAATTTTTCCGTAAGCTTAACGGGAACGCTGCAGCCAAGTTGCATTTTATGTTTTGATAAACATCACCCTTCAAGTTGTTTGTTACTCTTTTTTTGTGTGTGGTCACTCTTCAAGCCGTCCTATACTTATACAATTTAGCTCCATCCATGTCCTCCCTATACTATTTATTTCTGTCTTTACTTTTCTTCTCCTTGCGTCTTTATGTCTTCCTGCCCCCTCCCCTCCCCAACAGCTCCTCCCACCTGTGGATTCCAAGGAATACTCTGTCTAGATATATCCATCTCAGCTTTTCTCAATGTAAATGATCAAAGCTTGCTATTTAAAAAAAAAAAACAGACAAGAATTCTTATGCATAGTGGAACATTCTAGCAAAACATGCTTGTCGGTGAATTTCAGAACACAACAATGTAGTAAACTAAAGGGAGACAATCTAATACACGGATGCCATCTTATTGATAAATGAGAAATAACTTGCACTGAGCAGAGCACTAGAAACGTTTGGTTGAAGGTTCTGACAAAAGTCACTGATACCTATAATTTTTGTTTACATCAGTTTATGAATACTATCCCTTGACTATCCCGTAGCTTTTTGGCTAAGATCACTTATACTCCTCGGGGATTTCAATTCCAGAGTAGGCACGGACACCACCTCTTGGAGTGGCAATATTGGAAAGCACGGAGTCGGAAATTGTAACAGCAATGGACTCCTCCTCCTTCAGACATGTGCCGAACACGATCTCCTGATTACCAATACAATTTTCCGTCTCCCCATGAGAAATAGGACATTGTGGATGCACCCTCGCTCGAAACACTGGCACCTCATTGACTATGTCATCGTCAGGAAAAGTGACAGACAAGACGTTCGGGTAACAAAATCCATGTGTGGTGCCGAATGTTGGACAGACCATCGTCTCATTGTCTCGAAAATAAACATTCACATCAGGCCACCACGGCGTCCTCAAGGGGTAAAAATGCAAAAAAAAACTAAATGTCACCCGCCTAAACAGCAAGAAAATGCAGCAGTCGTTTGAAAATATGCTGGAAGACCGCCTTAAGCCCAATGCTGAAGCTAAACAGGATACAGAAACAGAATGTAGAGCCCTAAAGGACATAATTTACAACACTGCTATGGAAATCCTGGGTCCAGCGGCCCCCCCCCCCCCCCCCCCCCCCGAAAGAATAAAGATGGTTTGATGAAAATTCCGAAGACATCAACCAATTGCTGGCCGAGAAACATCTTCTCCTCAAGGCACATTTGAAGACCCGAAGTCAACATAAAAAAAAACATACCTTCAAGAACATTCAGAGACTAGTGCAGCAGAAACTTCGGCATATGCGGCACTCCTGGCTGAGCAGCAAAGCTGATGAAATTCAAGGCTTTTCTGACAGACATGATATGAAAAACTTCTACGACTCACTGAAAGTGGTCTATGGTCCTACATCACCAGGCATAGCTCCCCTCCTCATTGCAGATGGGGGAACATTGGTCACCGATAAGAAAGAAATCCTTCAACCCTGGGCAGAGCATTTCAGCAACATCTTAAATGCAACTTCCTTCTTCGATGATGAAACCATCAACTGCCTTCCTCAAGTTCCCACCAATGAGACACTTGATGACCTGCCAAACATAGTGGAAGTAAACAAAGCCATCCAGCAACTCTCCAGCGGCAAGGAACCTGGTCCTGACTCCATCCCAGCAGAGATATACAAGGCACGTGGGCCGGTCCTAACAGAGCAGCTTCACCAAGTCTTTACAAACATATGGGTGAACGAGACCATGCCACAAGATTTCAAGGACGCGTCAATAGTCCACCTTTACAAACGTAAAGGAAACCGCCAATCCTGTGACAACCACCGAGGCATCTCCTTGCTTTCAGTTGCAGGGAAGATACTCGCCAGAATTCTTCTCAATCGCCTCACGGCCCATCTCGATCAAGTTCTTCTTCCTGAGAGTCAATGTGGCTTCAGAAATGAACGAGGATCTGTTGACATGATTTTCGCTGCAAGGCAGCTGCAAGAGAAATGTCAGGAACAGAACTGCGGAATGTTCTCCACTTTCATTGACCTTAACAAGGCTTTTGATACAGTCAGCAGAGAAGGACTTTGGAAGATTATGGCAAAATATGGCTGTCCACGAAAGTTTGTCCAAATAGTGCGGCTATTTCATGATGATATGCAGGCAAGATTACAGGAAAATGGTGAACTGTCTGAACCCTTTCCTGTCACCAATGGAGTGAAGCAAGGATGTGTCCTGGCACCAACACTGTTCAGCCTCATGTTTTCAGCCATGTTGATGAATGCCTTCGAGAACGACGACATTGGAATAGACATCAACTACCGTATGGATGGAAAGTTATTCAATCTCAAGAAGGCTGAAAGCTAAAACCAAAATTAACAGCGACACCGTCAAAGAGCTCCTGTTTGCTGATGTTTGCGCTCTATACGCCAACTCAGAGGCGGACATGCAACATAATGTTACAGCTTTCTCACATGCCTGTGGCAACTTTGGGATCAATATCAACTTGGAGAAGACTGTAGTTATGTACCAGCCAGCTCAAGGGTATAATCACATTGTGCCGAATATCAAAGTGAATGGTCATAGACTAAGTGTTGTGGACAAATTCACCTATCTTGGCAGCACCGTGTCACAAGCTGCCACAATTGATGACGAAGTGAATGCAAGAATCTCCAAGGCCAGTGCAGCCTTTGGCAGACTGTACAAGAATATATGGGACAGAACTGGAATAAGCCTGCAAACAAAGCTAAAAGTTTACAAAGCAGTTGTATTATCCACACTGCTATATGCAGGTCTTAGTCAGATATGACTGAGCTACCGTATAACAGTAGACGGTACTACCTGGTCTCTGTTAGCGCCGAACGTTGGGCGACGCTTACCAAACCCGACACCCCACATTGTGCCAACGGCTTGGGGCGGAAGAGCGCAATTGGGAGGGTACAAGCCTTACCCTGGTGCGAGGAAATGCAAGCTAAAGACAAAATTGTCATGGCAGGGCAGACCAGGCCCTAAGCCTTGGTTGGCGACTGGTCTAGGATCGAAGCTCCGACAGGCGGACAGTTAGAGCATTGCTTTGCTGATCCGGCAGCTTCTGCAGCTTGTCTTGTTCCAGATATAGGGGTGTCACCTTTCCTCTGGAGTGAACTAGGCGGGCCGAGAGAGGGATCATGCTGCATGGGCAACACATGATCTCTATATTTTAGCCCAGGCTTTGTGCTATGGAGAGGCAATAACTCCATCCCTGGTCTTAACTGGTCTCGGAATCAAAGCGAGAGGCAACTGTTACGGGTTATAAGTCCTTGTCAGTTGGCGTAGACATGGGGCGCCACGCGTTGCCTCTGACGGTGGGAGACACCTATAGGTGTCACTGATCAGCTACCGCCCGCCTCAAGCTGGGCAGCCCCCAGCCAATTGGGTGCTGATCCGCCACAGCCTGCCTGCTTCAATGGGTGCTTGGGGCTAGGACAAAATCTGAATCGCAGGCTGTAAAACCAATGCACCAGGTACAAACAAAAATAAAAATAGAAACCTCAAGCTACGGCTTGCAACCTGGAACGTGAGAACCATGTGTCCAGGATTTTCCACTGACTTGACCAATATTGACGATGTGAGAAAAACGGCTGTGATTGATGCCGAACTCAATCGTCTTAACATTGATATTGCTGGCCTGCAGGAGACTCGCCTCGCTGAGGAAGGGTCACTCAGGGAAAACAACTACACCTTTTTCTGGAAGGGTAGAGGGCAGGCAGAAAAAAGGCAACACGGTGTGGGCTTTGCAGTGAAGAATTCGCTACTGGGAATGATTGAAATTCCAGCAGGAGGAAATGAAAGACTATTATCCCTGCGCTTGGCAACCTCTTTTGGGTTTGCCACCATTATTACTGCATATGCACCGACACTCGATTCCTCTGATGATGTGAAGGATTTGTTCTATGAGGAGTTAGACTCCGTGATCAAGGCAGTTCCAAAATCTGACTACATTTATATGCTCGGTGATTTCAATGCTCGTGTGGGCAAGGACTCAAGTTCATGGCCAGTGTGCCTTGGAAAATACAACATCGGTCGCATGAATGAAAATGGGCAAAGGCTGCTGGAGCATTGCACCAGTAATGACCTATGTATTACAAACTCTTTTTTTAAAACAAAAGAGATGCATAAGGTCACATGGAAACATCCAAGATCCGGCCATTGGCACCAGCTGGACTTCATCATCACACGGAGACAACATCTGAACCATATATCATTGACTCGTAGTTACCACAGTGCTGACTGTGATACGGATCATTCTTTGGTTGTTGCAAGGGTTAGACTGAGACCAAAGAGAATCTACACAGCTAAACACAAATCTAGCCCCAGGATTAATATTATTAACACTCATGATCCTGAAAAGTGCTTTCAGTTTCAACAGCAACTTGAAGATGCTTTCACTGATACACCAGAAAATTGTACAGTAAATGAAAAGTGGGGTCAAATTAAGGAAACCCTTTATAAAACTGCCGTAGGGGTTTACGGCACTGTGGATCATAAGAGGCAGGACTGGTTTGCGGCCAACAGCGAGACTCTGCAGCCCCTGATTGATAAGAAGAAGAAAGCTCTCTTAAGAAACAAGGAAAGACCAACGCGTAACACTCTGAGTGAGCTAAGGCAAGCTAGGAAGGATGTGCAAAAGGCTGCCAGGCAGTGTGCAAATGATTATTGGATCAAGTTATGTGAGTCCATTCAAATCGCAAGTGATAAGGGAGACATAAGAAGCATGTATGAAGGAATAAAGAAAGCCTGTGGTCCAGTGATCAAAAGAAGTGCACCATTGAAAACCTTGACTGGAGAAGTCATCACTGATAAGAAACAGCAGATGGACAGATGGGTAGAGCACTATTTGGAGCTTTACTCAAGTGAGACCAAACTAGCGGATGATGCCCTCAACGCCATAGAGGCTCTACCAACTCTTGACCACCTGGACACACTTCCCACCATAACAGAAGTTAAGTGTGCTATAAATGAACTTGCATCTGGCAAGGCTCCAGGTAAGGATGGGATTCCAATAGAGGTTATCAGGAGTGGGCAAGACACACTCACTATACAGATCCACCAGCTAATAGAGCTATGCTGGCGGGAAGGACAAGTCCCACAGGATTTCAAAGATTCAAGCATCATAACACTGTACAAGAACAAGGGCGATCGGAGCGACTGCAACAACTATAGGGGTATCTCACTTCTGTGTATTGTTGGAAAAGTATTTGCCAGAATTGTTCTGCGCAGACTTCAAGTCCTAGGAGATCAAGTCTACCCCGAATCACAGTGTGGCTTTCGACAGAACCGGTCTACCACTGTTATGATATTCTCATTGCGACAAATGCAAGAAAAATGCCGTGAACAGAATCAACCACCGTTTATTGCCTTCATCGACCTCACAAAGGCATTTGATTTGGTCAGTCGTGAGGGTCTGTTCAAGGCACTAAAGAAGATTGGCTGCCCACCAACTCTTCTGTCCATTGTGGAATCGTTCCACACAGGCATGAAGGGTATAATCAAGTTTGATGGTGCAACTTCTGAAGAATTTGAAATCAAGAGTGGAGTTAAGCAAGGTTGTGTACTAGCTCCCACCCTCTTTGGAATATACTTTTCACTTCTACTGAAATATGCATTTCGTGATCAGGATGGTGGTATATACATTCACTCACGCTCAGATGGCGGCCTCTACAATGCTCAGAGATTGAAGGCTAAGACCAAAATTAGGAGGGTACTGATCAGAGAGTTGCTTTTTGCAGATGATGCTGCAGTTACGACCCACTCTGAGGAAGAATTGCAATGTCTACTATCTGCATTCTCCAATGCTTGTTCTGAATTTGGTTTAACAATTAGCAAAAAGAAGACACAGATTATGTCACAAGGTGCACATGAGGTACCATCAATCTTTATTGACGACGCCGAACTAGAGATAGTAGACCATTTTACATATCTAGGATCAGTGGTAAATAGCAAATTATCCCTAGATCAGGAAATCAACATCCGGATTGGTAAGGCAGCAACAACAATGAACAGGTTAAGAAAAAGAGTCTGGGAGAACAGGAAGCTTACTGCCAAAACAAAAGTCCTTGTCTATCAAGCCTGTGTCCTTAGTACTCTTCTCTATGGCAGTGAAACCTGGACAACTTACTCACACCAAGAGAACAATTTAAACAGCTTTCATATGCGGTGTCTGCGAAGAATTCTTGGTATTAAGTGGCAAGACAAAATCACAAATACTGAAGTATTGGAAAGATCAGGTTGTGTGACAGTTTATTCCATGCTCAGTCTTCGTAGACTTAGATGGATAGGACATCTTAGGAGGATGGATGATGGTAGAATACCAAAGGATATCTTTTTTGGTGAATTACAGATGGGTAAGAGATCTCAGGGTCGGCCTCTACTACGATACAAAGATGTGTGTAAGCGGGACATGATTGATACAGGCATTGATAATGCACATTGGGAGCAAGTCGCCGCTGAACGTGTTGCATGGAGGGCAAATATCAGAAATGGAATAAAGTCAAAGGAGAAAATTATTGCAGAAAAGTCACACACCAAGCGTTTGAGACGTAAGATGGTGCATGATGGTGGAAATGACCACGTGTTCACATGCACCCACTGTGAACGGACATTTACAGCGCAAATTGGCCTTATCAGTCACACTCGCTACCGCCATGGTTAAAGGTTGTTGTGCCTTTTTGAAGCACAAACTATCGTCTGTCAAGACGGCAAGGTGCCAATGGATATGCTTGTGAAACCTGGACTGTTTATCAGCGACACGCTAGGAAATTAAACCACTTCCACACAGTCTGCCTAAGGAAGCTCCTGAAGATTAAATGGCAAGACAAGATCCTAGACACTGAAGTCCACACTCTACTGATGAAGAATCAGATTCGCTGGCCTGGTCACTTGACTCGAATGCCAGATCACAGGCTCCCTAAACGAATTTTTTACAGCGAACTGCGTTGTGGTAAACGCTCCCAATGTGGCCAGAGAAAACGCTTTAAAGACACTCTCAGAAAATCTCTCTGAATGCTTTTGGAATTCATCATGACACCTGGGAGACTGCAGCCAGAGACCGAAATTAGTGGCGTGCATCATTACACAAGGGTGCAGTCATGTGTGTCGCAACCAGCACTGCAAGAGCTGTAAAGAAAAGGCAGGACAGAAAAACCACTGCAGGACATCCTCTTCCAGAAACGCCAAGCATTCTTTGTCCACATTGTCAAAGAACATTTCGAGCCAAAATAGGCCTTATCAGCCATCTTAGAACCCACGGCTTCATACTTTCAACCCCACTGGATGTAATGAATGGTCATCATCATTCTTGAAGGACAAACAACAGTATGTGCGGTCTGGTCTCGTTCGCAAGATCAGTCCCGCGTCTGGCGTTCGTTGTCTCGGATTGCTGTGCGAGGTGCACAGAATGTGACCGCAGCGAGAAGACGGAATAGAGATCTGAGCGGACGAAAGAGCAAATTTTGACAGATCGTTCGACAAGGTCTCGATAAGCGCCCCCTCTCTCTTTCTCTCTCTCTCTCTCTCTCTCTCTCTCTCTCTCTCTCTCTCTCTCTCTTCTCTCTCTCTCTCTCTCTCTCTCTCTCTCTCTAAGCACCTTACAACTAGCTACATTGGAGGTGTTGTTGCGCAAGAAATTTCCTAAAGCATCTATTTTCTTTTCATCAATCATCCCGCCATGTTATGGATTCCAGCGCCCTACTGCCGATGCTGGCAATCTGACTCTACATAAATTTTGTCAAAAAACTAACAATGCTTTCATTAATAATACCCCGTATTTCACATCGCCATCCGGGGCTCCCAAGAAAAAACTATATAAGGATCAACTACATTGTTCAAAACTAGGAACTAGCATACTAGCGAAGAACATAAAATATCCTGAACGTACACAACAATTAGAACCAGTTACAGGAGTAAACCGATCTTCACCTCCGGCTGTAGCCATCTCTCAGTGTTCAGAAAACACTCAACCTCTGCCCACACCACCCTTGCCTATTCCCCAGGAATACAAGGCCGTAAATAGCGACCCAGGCTCCAATCCCAATGGTGCTAACTATGGTGCATTGTTTCCTCCCTTGCCCATAAAACAGTCTCCACCTAGCATGTCAAAGGGGACACCGTTAAACAACGTTGCGGTGCCCCCGATGCCTGCTTTCAATGTAGGCACTTCCAGTAGCTCTCATAGCAGTGGTCCCTCGTTGGACGGTAATCCACACTCTTATCAGTGGAATTGTCAACTTCAACAGCTAATGCACTACAATCCTGCAGCCCTGCACCAAGCTTTAATGATGTCACTCCATCACAGACATTTTCCTATCCCCTCTAATAGTCTTAACTACCACTAAATAAAGTTTCAAAACCTCTGAAAGTGTTCTACCACAAGCGACATCATCTTTTCATTGTGTAATGTTCTCCAATCACGATCAGTGGCTCAACAAAGATGGTCTACATATAGGCCATCTCAACATCTATCATTTGCTCAATAAATTAAACGAGCTTTCAGTAATACTGTGCAAACAGTTCCATGTGTTTGGAATCACAGAAAGCCGTCTCAACAACAAAATAACCGACTTTGAAATCTCTCTTAAGGGGTTTAAAATAATTCGAAGAGACGCAAATCAAAAATTAGAGACAGGTATTGCTGTATACATTTCCAATTCTCTCAAATGTTCCCGTAGAAGTGATCTCGAGATAGAAGAGATAGAATGTGTTTGGTTAGAGGTGAAGCCAGTCAGCCAGCAACCGTTTCTCATTGGATACCTATATCGGAATCCCTGTGCTGGGTATAGTTGGTATGACTGTTTCACTACAATGATGGATAGGGTGTTTACAGCAAGTAGAGAAGTCATGATATTAGGGGACTTTAACATAGATATTACTAAATCCAACCAGACATGGGAAGATATCATTCTATCTTACAATTTCAAACAACTAATAAATCGTCCCACAAGAGTTACAGACACCTCCTCAACTATAATTGATCATATATATGTTACTTGTCCAGTTAATATTACCGAATGTTCTGTTCCTGTTAGTGCAGTTAGTGACCATTACCCAATATGTTGTACATGGTCGAAAATTGGGTTCAAAACTCCTAAAAATAAACATTTAAGCATCAAATTTAGAAACTTTAAAGCTCTCAACCAAAATTTATGTTTAGACGACTTAAAAAATGCAGCCCTTGAACATGTTTACCAACTTCCTTATCCGGATGATGCACTAGCTTACTAAACAAAGACAGTCTACAATGTATTTGATAAACATGTGCCAGTCAAAGACGTTCGAGTCAAGAATCAACATAAGTCCCCGTGGGTCACTAGCGAAGTTCTCGAAATCATGAGAGAACGAGAAACAGCACACAAAAATAAAGATTTAACCAATTACCGCAGACTAAGAAATAAAGTTAAATATGAAATTCGTAGGATAAAGAAAGATCATTGTAGATAAATCAAATAACACAAATATATGGAAGGCTATTAACTTGCTAACCAACAAGAAACACGCTTCAGAGTCAGCAATACCAAACTCTATAACATGCGAGGATTTCAGTTATTTCGTTCAATCAGAAATAGAGAATCTAAAGCCCTCAATACCAGACTCAGTATGTAATTTAAGTTCACTGTCATCATTCTGTGAAGGGAAGTGCTCTAGAAATATTCCCCCTGAGATTCCCTTGATGTCTGTTGCAGAAGTATATAAATATCTCTCGAATCTCAAAGCAACAAATTCAGAAGGCCTAGATGGTATCAGTAATAGAATTCTTCGGTGTGCTGCATCAATTATTAGTGAGTCCTTAACTTTCATATATAACCAGTGCCTGTCCGAAAACTACTTTCCATCTGCCTTTAAAGTTGCTAAAGTGTATCCTCTACTTAAAAATGGCTCAACTGATATTAGCGTCTTGAGCAATTATAGACCTATTTCCTTACTATCGTCGCTATCAAAGCCATTAGAAAAACACATGCATAAAATAACACTACATCATTTAATTAACAACGATCTAATAATTGACAGTCAATCTGGGTTTCGACCTAAATATTCTTGCCATAGTGCCCTTACAAAAATTACCGATGACTGGTATCTTTGAATCAACAGTAGCAACATTTGTGGAGCAGTATTTGTAGACTTTAAAAAAGCCTTTGATATGGTAGATCATTATATTTTAATTAGAAAATTAAAACACATGAAGACTAGCACCAATATGGTGAACCTAATTACGTCATTTTTACTGCTTTTTGCAGTATATATTAACGATCTTCCTTTATACCTCAATACTTCGTGTGACCTATTTGCGGATGACTGCACTATCTACACTAGTCAAGAGAGCCTTTGTGACTTAGAGAGCTCTTTACAAAACGAACTTGACAACCTTAGTAGATGGAGCAATGAAAATCGCATGTTAATTAACATCGACAAAACCAAATCCATGCTAATAACAACCAGACAGAAACTGCATACCCTAGCCATAACTGGGACACCGCTCGAGCTCCACGTGGACACGTTACCTATAGTTAATGTAAATGAACATAAAATATTAGGTCTTTTAATTGACAGACATTTAAACTGGAGCCCTCATTTTAACGCCCTTACCAAGAGAATTGCACAAAACGTTTACCAACTTGCTAAAATTCAGCACTTTTTCGATGAAAGAACACGAAAAATATTATATGCATCCTATATCCAATTACCTCTCGATTATTGTTCCACAGTCTGGAATGGTTGCCCTAAATCTATTATGAAACGATTGTGTTCGCTTCAAAACCGCGCTATACGTCTAGTTTCTAGCATAAAGCACGTCGAAAGTAATAAATTATACAGACATGTAAGTCTTCTACCACTTCGAAAGCGCTTCTTTTTTAACACAGCCAAATTAGTGAATAAAATTATATCTGAAAATACCCAGAGTATCTTCTACCGTTAATTCAATCTAATGCAATGAACAGGAAGCGCTTAAATTTATTACAGCTTCCTAATCCTAGATTGGACTTATACAAAACTTGTTTCGCATATTATGGTGCTCACTTGTGGAATAGCCTTCCACCAGAACTGAAAACACCAATGAGCCCCTACACATTCAACCGAAAACTCATTCAATACTTACTTCATACCGACTATATGCCTCCATAAGCCAACTACCACATCATTTTTCCACTATCATTCTTCACTGTATGTGTGTGAGCGAGACAGTGGGTGAGAGAGTGAGTGAGAAAGAGTGTGAGTGGAAGAATGAGTATGAGTGAGAGAGAGAGTATGCATGCGTGTGTGCCTGAGTGAGTGTAAAAGTGAGTGAGTGTGTATGGACATATGTGTGAGAGATTTAGTTAGAGAATGAGTGAATCTGAGAGAGTGGGTGTGTTGTGTGTCTGCCTGTCTGTGTGAGAGAGTGTGAAAGTTAGTGAGTGAGTGTGAGTTAGAGAGTCAGCGAGTAAATGAGTGAGTAAGGGAGCGTGCGTGAGTGAGAGAGAATGTGTGGTTATGCGTGTATGTACGGGAATGAGTGAGTGTGAGAGCGAGTGAGTGTGTAAAAGAGAGAGCGTGGGTGAATGAGAGAGTGCATGAGAAAGTGTGATGTATGTGTGTGCATGTATGGATGTGTGTATGGGTGTATATATGTATGTACATGTGTGTATCTATGTGTGCCTATGTGTGTATGTCTGTACGTGTGTTAAGGTGTGCGTTCATGTGTTTATATGCGTTTATATGCATTTGCGTGTGTATTTGTGTGTATGGATGAGTGTGTGTGTGTGTGCTCGAGTATGTATTGTATATCTTTGTGTGTGTAAGTGTGCATGCATGCAGTGTATGAGAGGGAGTGTATATTCGGGTGTTATGTGAGTACGTGTGCGTAAGTATATGGATGTGTGTAGGTGTATTATCGTGTGTATGTTGTGTGTGGGTGTGTGTATGTACATGTGTGTGAGAGAGAAGAGAGAGAGAGAGAGAGAGAGAGAGAGAGAGAGAGAGAGAGAGAGAGAGAGAGAGAGAGAGTTGAGCGCATACATGTCATCTAACATGCTGTTCCATATGTTTTGTGCATTCTCATTTTCATATTATCATTTTGATGCACTTGATTTTAACATGCATAAAATGAATTCATGTAAATTACTGTAAAGTGAGAGAGTTAGTGAGTGTGAGTGAGAGAGAGAGAGAGAGAGAGAGAGAGAGAGAGAGAGAGAGAGAGAGAGAGAGAGAGAGAGAGAGAGAGAATGAGTGTGAGAGTGTGTGTATGTAAAGAGAGAGAGAAAGAGAGAGAGAGATAGAGAGAGAGAGAGTTGAGCCCACGCATGTCATGTTACATGCTAATCCATATTTTTAATGTATTCTCATCTTTCATATTACGAGGCATCGTTTTGTATGCCACTTGATTGTCCTGTAACATGCCATTCCATATATTTTTTTTTTTTTTTGGGGGGGGGGGGGCGTTATTCTCATCTTATCATTTTGTATGCCGCTTGATTTTATCATGTATAATATAACATTACTGTGATGTGAGTGAGAGAGTTAGTGAGAGAGAGAGAGAGAGAGAGAGAGAGAGAGAGAGAGAGAGAGAGAGAGAGAGAGAGAGAGAGCAAGAGAGAGAGAGGGAGAGGGAGAGAGAGAAAAAAGAGAGTTGAATTGCATCACTAATTTTTACGCTACATAATGTATATGTACAATTTTTTCTCCACTTCTTGCAATTGCGAGAATTCTCACGACAATCGTCAGTGTCTCAATTGTGTGTAAGGTGTGGGAGTTTGTTCTTATTAGTTTCAGTGATCATGTGAGGCATCATGCATGTGTCTAGATGTGAAGATGTGTGTATGGGTGTGTATGTGAGGGATATGTGTGTGTGTGTGGGGGTGTGGAGGGGAATGTATGCGTGGAGGGGTTGTGTGTGAGGGATGTGTATGGGTTAATGGGTGATGTGTGGATGTGTGAAGGGATGTGTAGTCGGTGGGGGTGTATGTGTGTGTGAGGGATATGTGTGTGTGTTTTTTGTTTGTTGTTGTTTTTTTTTTTTTTTTTTTTTTTTTTTGGGGGGGGGGGGGGGTTATTTGAGAGGATAGTTGGAAGTATGTGGGTGTTGGTAGGTTGGGAGGGGGTGTGGGTAGGGCGTGTGTGTTTGGGTGCGTGAATGGGTGTGTAGGAGATTGTGTGGGTTGGGGGATGGGTGTGTAATAGGTGTGGGGGATGAGTATGGGGGTTGTCTGTGAATGGGATATGTCTGTTTGGGTGGGAGTGTGTGAGTGTGGATGGGGTAATTGTGAGTGGGTGGGGGATGCATGTGTGGGTGGTGAGGTTGTTTGTAGGTGAAGGATGTGTGAGTGGGTGGGGAGATGTGTGGGCGGGGATGAGTATGGGGAATGTATGTGGTGGATGTGTGTGTGTGGGGGGGGGAATGTGTTTATGGGTGGAGTTTTGTGTGGGAGGGGAGATGTGTGAGAGGTGGGGGAGGTGTGGGATGTGCAGGTGATTGAAGGATGTATGCGAGGATGGGGGATGTGTGTTTAGATGGCTAATTGGGGTGTGTGTGGGTGGGAGGGTAGATGAGAGATGCATGTGTTGATGGGCGCGTGGGTGATGTGTGGGTGTGAGTGGTTGATGGATGAGTACGTGAGTGGGTGGATGTGTGTGAGAGATGAGTGTATGGGTGGGGGGAAGGTGTGTAGTTGTGAAAAGATGTGTGTGAGCGGCGTATGTGTGTGGGTGGGGTATATGTGGGTGGCGGGGTGTGTGTGGGTAGGAGGTGTGTGTTTTTGGGTTATGGGTGGGGGATATGTGTGGGCAGGTGGGGAGATGTGTCTATGGGTTGGGATGTGTGTATAGGTGGGGATGTGTGTATAGGTGGGGATGTGTAGTTGAGAGGTGGCGAATATTGGGTGGGTGAGTGGGTGTAGGTTGGCTGATGTGTGTGTGGGTGGTAGAGGAAAATTGTGAGAGTGCGGGATATGTGTGTGGATAGGTGCGGAATGTGTGGTTTGGCGGGGGTATGTGTGTGTGGTTTCTTCTTCTTCTTCTTCTTCTTCTTCTTCTTCTTCTTCTTCTTCTTCTTCTTCTTCTTCTTCTTCTTCTTCTTCTTCTTCTTCTTCTTCTTCTTCTTCTTCTTCTTCTTCTTCTTCTTCTTCTTCTTCTTGGGGAAATGTGTGTGGGTGGGGGATCAGTGGGTGTGTGGCGGCATGTATGTTCGCCTGGTTCTGTGTGAGTGCGTGGAGGTATGTGTGGGTGGATGGGGGAGGTTTGATGGGTTGGGGATGTGTTGGTGGCTGCGGGATATGAGGGTGGATGCGGGATGTGTCTCACAACATTGCAATATGCGCTGTTTATGTTTACAACTTTCATTTCATAATGTTTTTTTTTTCGTTTTCTCAAGTGAATGTATCATGCGTAATATGCATTGTTTATGCTTACAAAATCCATTTCACAATGCTTGTTCCCCTATCTTAATGTAACATGCACATTTGATGAATGAAAGATGAGTGATTGAAAGGGCCGAATGTAAGACGGGCCTGCGTGCCCAATTTGTTACCCTTTTAACATAAAGTATTTTCGTTCGTTCGTTCGTTCGTTCGTTCTAACTTTCTCTCTCTCTCTCTCTCTCTCTCTCTCTCTCTCTCTCTCTCTCTCTCTCTCTCTCTCTCTCTCTCTCTCTCTCTCTCTCGATGAGTAGTGGACCTGCAGTCAGTAAGCTGCCATAGCTTTTCAGTCAGTCCTGCCTGGCATAACTTGAAAGCTCGCCAGTTGTTTTGCATGTATCACCGGGTATCGAAGGGGCGCGCTGAGCGACTGCCACTCTTGTCCTGGGTGTGCGTGGATAGTCTGTCCGCACGATAGGATTCTGATTGATCCTGCCAGTAGTCATATGCCAATTACCAAAGTGGAGATTCGGTCAAGATATGTCACCGGCATAATCAAGGTCGCTGTATTGACCGATCCCATTTTTCCCGTCATCCTCGGTTGCCGGTATGTCTTTCTGGGAATTCCCAGGGAACCAATCCATATGGGGGAAATTCAGACTCGCTCTCAGACGAGACCGGATCAGGCAGAAGCAATGGTCACTAACCCATTGCCGGGGGAGTTGCGAACTGTTCAGAGTGAGGATGCAACCTTTCGTCCTTGCTACAAGAAGCTGCAGAGAAGTGCTGATCCACCAAAACGGGGGCAGTACTACATGAAGAACAGGATACTCTACAGGAGAGCCGGAAGGGTAGACAACTTACACGGTCAGTTGGTGGTCCCGAAGGCCTACCGTTCCCAAATTCTTTATATGGGGCATACCGTCTCATTTAGTGGGCATATGGGTATTGCCTCCACCATGCAGCGAATTTCCTGCCATTACTATTGGCCGGGAATGACTGGTGATGTGCGTCGGTATGTGAAGTCATGCCCTGAGTGCCAGAGTGTGGCACCGAAACACTGGACAGCGTCGGTGGTCTTGGGTGAAATGCCCATTATGAACTCTCCTTTCGAGAGGGTATCCATCGATATCGTGGGTCCACCTCCTAGTACAAGGAAGAGGAACATGTACATACTCACCATGGTGGATTGTTGTACAATGTGGGGTGAAGCCATGCCATTGACCACAATTGACTCGAAACGAGTGGCGGACGCACTGATAGAGGCCTTTACTAGATTAGGTTCCCTGATCAAATTCTGACGGACAATGGGTCCCAGTTTTGTGGGAAATTAATTGAGGAGGTATTTAGGGTGTTCCACTCTAATCATATACATACCAGCCCTTACCACCCTCAAGCCAATGGACAAGTAGAGCGTTTCAATGGCACGTTGATGACAATGCTCAGGAAACTGGCACAGGAAAAACCTGATAGGTGGGATGAATATATCCCAGCAGCACTTTTTGCCTATCTGGAAGTACCTCATGGCTCAACAGGACTACCACCCGCTACTTTGCGTTGGAAGCCATGTTGAGAAGTTGGACTGAGGAGGGGACGTCAGAAGAAGTGATCTCTTCTTATAAATACGTGGAGGAACTGAAAGACAAACGTCAAAAGGGATGGACTCTGGCGACTCAAAACTTGAAAAAAGCCAGGAAAAGACATGCGGCTTACTACAACCGTAGGTCTAAAGATAGATCTCTGGAGGTGGGAGACAAAGTCTTGTTGCTACTCCCAACGGGAACCAACAAACTAGAGATAGGTTGGCAAGGACCATTTCCCGTGGAAAGGGTGATATCCAGAACCAACTATCAGATCCGGTTCAGGGGAAAGTCGAAGATTTTCCATATCAATCTCCTGCGAAAGTATGGGGAGAGACCCGGAGACAAAGCAGCCCACCTCATGGCAATGGCAGTTGCAGTGGAGACTGAAGTTGGAACCGACGAGGGCAGGGAATATCCCCTGGTACACTAGGAAAACTACAAGGATGTGCAGGTGAACCCTGATCTGACCTCCCAGGAGAGGGAAAAGATAACCCATGTTCTCAAGTCTCATAAGGAGATACTGACTGATAAACTAGGACGAACGAGGTTGGTTGAGTTCGAGATGACCTTGACCACACAAGAGCCTGTTCGCCAAAAGGTTTACCCAGTGCCATTCTCTAAAGAAAAGGCCCTGGAGGAGGAAATACAGAAGCTGCTGAAGGATTACGTGATTGCGCCATCCACATCCCCATACAATGCGGGGGTGGTTTTGTTACGCAAACCAAGTGGAGAACACCGGTTGTGTATAGGCTATCGACTCTTGAACAGTCACACTCAATTTCAGGTGGAACCTTTGCCGAATCCAACTCAGTTATTCACTAGGCTCCATAAGGCTAGGTACTTCTCAAAGGTGGATCTGAGTCGGGGGTATTATCAGATTCCGGTCAAACCAGAGGTTCGACCCCTGCTGGCTTTCAGTACACCCAGTGGACACTACGAATTCAAGGTCATGCCCTTTGGACTCAGCAATGCACCTAGTGTGTTTACTCGCATGATGAGGACCTTACTAGATGACTTACAGGATCCGTCCATTATGTCATTCATGGATGATATTTTGATTTCCAGTGACGGCTTGGATGACCATTTGCAATCCTTGGAGAGAGTTTTCAATAGACTCAGGGAAGCAGGGCTTACCGCTCGCCCAACCAAGTGCATGATTGGTTACTAGACTCTGGAATTTCTGGGTCACACCATCACTCCAGGACAAATTGTCCCAGAGGGAAAGAACCTAGAAAATATCAAAAGTGCCCCAATTCCAAAAACGAAGAAGGATGTGCGATCCTTTCTCTCGTTGTGTGAGGTTTACCAAAAATGTATCCCGCATTTCACTGAACTGGGAGCTCCATTAACGGAAACCTTAAAAAAGGGATCCCCGGACCAAATCTTTTGGACACCGGAGTGCGAGAGTGCCTATAGTCAGTTGAAGGAGACCTTGGTCAGAAAACCTGTTTTACAGCTCCCCGACCTTTCCAAGCCATTTGTGTTGAGAACGGATGCGAGTGGGATTGGAATTGGGGCAGCCCTGTTACAGGAAGGGAAAGACGATGCTTCGGTTTTAAAACCAGTGGCATACGCAAGCAAGAAACTTCTCCAGGCTGAAAGGAATTATTCGACCGTCGAGAGAGAGAGTGTTTGTCTCTTGTATTGGCCGTACACAAATTCCAGCCCTACTTGTATGGTGTTCAGTTTCGGGTCCAGTCGAATCATCAGCCCTTGATGTTCCTGGCTACTTCTCAGAAGCTCAACGCCCGTTTTATGCGGTGGTCGTTGCTGCTTCAGCCCTACCATTTCACGGTGGAGTATATACCTGAGAGGGAAAATGTTGGAGCTGATTTCCTGTCTAGACACCCAGCTCCTGAAGAAGAGGAATAAATCATCTGGATCGAACTTCCAGTGGAAAAGAGTGATACGGACTACTCTCTTAAGAGGAGGAGTATGTCACGAGGCCACTGGAGTTAACGATCAGATGATAGATTTACAGAGACAGCTGCAACTTTTTGTTGATAGGGGGGGGGGGGACACTTCCATCGGATCAAACGAAACCAAAAGTCCTTGAGATTTCCCCAGGACACAGGAAAATTGTCGGCATGTTATTTTGCCCGAATCGAAAGATGAAAGGAAAAACGCCGTCTTGATTTGGTTGCCGCCAAGACCACCTGTTGTTGACAGCGAATGACGTCACTCGGACAATCTCCGACTGGAGGAAACATAACTTATTTGCCGCCAGTGTGTAAAATGGAATGAAACTAGACTGAAGTGTTTGGCTAGCTCTGTTCTAATTTGGAAAGAATCTATTGTGTTCTGTGTCAATTAAAGTTTATGAACATGTGTCTTTCATGGCAATGTGTAGATTCAATTCAGGACAGAGCTGGTGTACATAAGGTATTCACTAGATAGCGTTTAGGTATAAGTAATGTAGGATAGTCTAGTGATAGATAGAGTTTAGGACTGGAGCATAGTGTTGTTGCTTTGTGGTTAGGTATTCTTGGAGTGTCGGCGACAGTAGGCAATCGCGTTGTTAAACTAACTAGTGTGAGATGTCAATTAGCTCAGCTGGTTGAGAATAGTGTAGTTGGATGATATTTAGAGAAATTGAGGATGGTTGTGGGGGGGGGGGGGATGGGGGAAATGTCCAATGGTGGGATCTTCCAGTTGGGTGTCTACTGGGGTTCTGCACGTCGACTTTGGTCTTTCCTTGTCTTACCCTAACTCAGACCGATGTGATGAGCTCCTCTGCCCCATAACATAGTTTAGTTCACTGTTATGTATCTGAGTGCGGCTGTCGGCCTGCACTCATCTAATAGGGGTCAATATCGGGTGGCTCTCACCAGGTGTGTTCTCTCTTTCACAGGTTCCACTCCGGTTAAGAAGAAAATAAGCTGAAAATTCACTGTTTAAGATTCTGGATGATTCAGTAAAGGAAGTTTTATTCAGCGGCTTTTGCACTGGGCCCATAATCAAGAGGGTCTGAAGGAACATGGCTCTGTTGAGTAGAAACAGATAATTATCTGGAAATTACTCCTTAGTGATAGGATTCACGGAAGTTGAGTGAAATTATTTTCCATTCCACATGTAAAAAGAACAATATGGGTTATAAGGGAACAGGAACAACGAACATAGCGTTCTTCTCAGTTATTAGATTCCTGTGGAACTGTAATCATTAACTGTGTAATCGTGAAGCTCTAGATTATTTAGGAATGAATCATTTTGTTTTCAAGTGACAGTGATCCGTGTTTTCATGATACAGGGTTTGTTAAATCTCAGAACGGTAGGGACATTTAGTAACATTGTGTGTGATCGATTCGGGATCATTAGTGGACTATATCCGTGATTGGTGACCAGGTATTTGGGTTATCAAAGAGCTACTGGAGGAAGTCAACATCTGGCAGGAGGGACACATCGTTTGGTGAGGTAATTGTGTGCTGAGCTATTATGATGTTGTGTGGCCATTACCGGGATGATCAGACTTTGCTCCTGAGCTGTCCGGTCTGATTCTGCAGACACACTAGAGTATACGACATACATTCTACACATACACTTCGCACATACGTACACTTTTCTTCATTAAATTAAATTGTTATTAATTTTTAGAAGCTAGTGTTGTGTAGTATGTTGTTTTGGGGAAGAATGAGAGGGGGCATGATCCAGTGGTGAGTGGTTAGAGAGAAAGAGGTATCCAGGGATTGACGGGGTGTTGTGGACGGAATCTAGTGGATTCTCCAGAATAATGATATGGGGTTGAAAAGAATGTGGGTGTTGATTCCCCTCACCCCAGGGACGACACTATAAATAAATGATCCACGACAGTCAATATCCCACGGTTGTGAGGATCTGGCCGTTACTCATCCTCTGCTGCATGGAGGTGAGATGCTGAGCCAGCAGCATCTGCAGCCTAACTTGTGCCTTACGTCTGTAAAGACGGCAAGTGCCAATACTGTGTGGGCATTAATGGTAAAAAATAGCGTCCCAGTCTGTATCTAAAGCTCATTGAGTAAGCGTTATCAAAGATGGAATATATTGCATATTGATCCCTCCTGATTTTCGGAGGAGCAGCCTGTTGTGAACCGAGGGCTCAATATACAGAAGTGAGGCTAAGCAACTGCCATGTCGCTGTTATGGTTATTCTCAATGATTCGAACTGATAACTTATAATAATATAACTGTAGGCTCGCTCCAACCAACTGAACAGCAATATGGCTTTGGCGAGTGAACCCAAACAGGAAGAATAAAAGGCCGATTCCTGAACGTGAGCAATTAAAATCGCTGTTTTATTTCTTTACAGCGCACATCGGGTTTGCACATCACACAATACTATTCAATATATTACGTGGCCTGTGTTACCAGGACCAGCCGTAAATACACTATTGAATTTCCTATTAATGATTAAAAATTACAAACAGTCTCATAACAAACTGTTTATGAATTTCTTCATACGTCCTTGAAACTCTTTCTCTCTATTCTTCAGGTACATTTCTCGCCGCTCGGAAATCATGATTAATTTCCTCTGCAAGTTCATTCGTCCGTGGCGTTATCACACATGAGTTCGCGATATATCTTCTCTATCTGTAACTTCTATTCCAGCCACTGTTTCAATGCAGAACTATTTATTTGCCAACTTGAATGTACTGACAATTCGATGCACTGCCTTCCATTCCAAAACTCCCCAAAGTCCGCCGTCTCTATTGACATCTCTATGTAACGTTTTCCCTGTTGCGACTTCCCTTCTATTTTCTCTCCTTTTCGGTATCGAGACTTCTACTTTGTTTATGCTACGTCATTCCTGGGCACTTGCTATATGGCAGCAAACATGTGCAGGACCTGACGATTCCTAGGGTGAGCCCAGTACCAGAGCGCTGTGTGTCGGCTCTGCAATTATGGAAGCCTCTTTGAATGGCGGGGAATGCCAATGGTCTGCCCCTGCCTTTCATTGAGGGCCGACCTGGATGTCTCCGAATGTTCTAGGTGGGCCAGCTGGAATAGGGATAACACCACAAATGTAAGAGCCGAGAAAGCGACCCAGACGTACGAATCGGAATACAGGTTGGCTAGCAAACCCATTTTGTGGAAAGTCCGAACCAAAAGCTCGCTGAGTGGATGTCATCTGCAGTCTGACCTCTCCTGGTTTGCGTGGGGAGTGGCCTGTGGCAAATGAAATGCCCAATATACGGAAGTGAGGCTAAGCAGCCAGGTATAGGCCATGATTTTTCCTTGGGTGATCTTACTGCCAGTGCGCTGTGTGTCGGCTCTGTAATTATGGAAGCCTTCTTGGATGGTGGGCCTATTGTCTAGCCTTGCCTTCCCTTGTGGGTTGACCGGGATGTCTTCGGCCGTTCTAATTTGACCAGCTGGGATGTAGTTGACACCACAACAGTGAAAGTCCAATGTCCGTCTCAGAGTAAGAGCGGAATGTCCGTTGAAACACCCGGGAAGATTAATCCGTTCAACAAATGCCCACATATGTCGGATGTGTCGGTCTAAAGGCGCAAGTAAAATAGTTCTGCTGTAACCAGGCACAACACAGTAACGTCAGAGTGAGAGTCTGGAAAAAAAAACAACTACGGATAAAGGCAGAAGAAGAAGACAGTGTAGTATCTGCACTTGATCTTGCCAGGGCAACTAGTAGAGGCAGTCATCCGAATGACACATAAGGACTTGAGGACCTGATGGGGAGGTTCTGCTACTTGAAGGTGCAGCGAGCCCTTATTTTTAAAAAAAATTCTCGATTAAGAAAACGTTATTAATTTTTTTTTTTTTTTAACATACCCACCTCAATAGGAATATATGTAATAAAAATATAGGTAAGGGACATAACAATCTAACATTTATTGTTTACAGGGACGTTACTGGAAACTTCAAAAGTGTCTTATATGATTTAAATAACTTAATATCTTTAATAATAATTTATAAAATATTTTATATAGTTAACTAGAGATATACAAAACATAATTTACAGAGAAAACGCTTTATGCGGAGTTTTCAAATTTTATTAAAGTCATTGCGTAGTTTTATTAGCATGAAAATTTAATAATTCATTTTTCTTACCTATGTCAATAGTTACATTAAATGTTTTGTTCTTTCGAATGGCATTGAAACGATTGATATAGTTTTCAAAATTTTTGTCAGGCCTGTAACAGGCTTAACACACTCAATATCACCTTTCGGTCCCCTTGACTAAAGTAGAAGTGTAGAGTCTGCGCTTGCCAGGGCCGCATGCAGAGGCGGTCGTCCTAATGACACAATGACATGGGACCTTGATGGGTGCCTCCGACCCCTTTCAGAGCCACGACCCCTGTAACAAAAGATTCTTAATTTTCAGCACTTTTGATTATTTTACGGCATTTTTATCTCTCAATCTCTCTCTCTGTCTCTCTCTCTCTCTCTCTCTCTCTCTCTCTCTCTCTCTCTCTCTCTTGCTCTCTCTATCTATCTCTCTTGCGCTCTCATAAGCCACACCTACCTGTTTCAGTCTCATTTGTAAAATGGGATGCTTGTTGGGTGATACTGTGAATTGTTTAAACTTTGAACTGGAAGAAATTTAGTTTTAGAGAAATTTTCTTTTTTTAAAATAAGGGCTCGCTGTTCCCCCAAGGGCCAGAGCCGCCCCATCAGGTCCCCATGTCCCAATGTGTCATTCGGATGACTGCCTCTGCAGGTGGCTCTGGCAAGATCAAGTGCAGATACTACACATTGATATTAGCTACAAATCCGAGAAAGGATAGCATTCATAAATTGATGTATAAATAGCAATTATAGGTGTCCAATTAAAACATTAAGTGATTTTTGTCAGGACCCACAGGCAAACGTTTCTAGTGCTCTAGTGCGAGTTATTTCTCTTGTAAAATTGAGATAACACGTCTGTATTTGATTGTCTCACTTTAATAAATTACATTTTCGTCCACTGAAATACATTGACAAGAATATTTCGTTAGATTGTTTCTCTGTACACAAGAAGTCTTGTCTGTTGTTGTTGTTTTTTTTTTTTAAACTATGCTTTAATCATGGAAGCCTCGTTAGCGAAGTGTCTAAACTCCGACCTTTGGTCATGAGTTCGAATCTGCACCGGGGCGGATGTTTACAATTGACCTGAGCTGCCAGGTCGTCCCTGCCTAAAATGGATATCCGGAAATGGCTTGGGAATTAAAGGCGGCAGGTGTGATACTGACCACATCACTCAAAAAGCGCCGATTGGTCGATTCAAAATATGGGTCTGGCGCCATACGCCCATTGCGTCTCAAGGCGTGTAAAACTGTCACTCTATTATTATTATTATTATTATTATTATTATTATTATTATTATTATTATTATTATTATTATTATTAGTTTCATTATACTATCACGTTATTTCCGAGAGCAACATTGGCTTGGTTAGGAACTTGCTACCAGATCAATTAAACAAAACCACACACACACACACACACACACACACACACACACACACACACACACACACACACACATAATTCTTGTGTTGTTATTATTTTAAAAAGTAATACAAAGAACAAGCAGTTTTCCTCACGATGTTGACATGTTCTTTCTTTTTCGCTACAGCAGCAGCATTCAAAGACACGCAGCTGATGTCGGGGTAACGGGGTAGGGGTATCCCCTATCACAGGAGAAGTAAGGTGCCTCCTTCCCTTCGTTAGCCTACGGGACACCCTTGGGCAAGTTGGAGTGCCCGTTTAGCCTCCCCCCCCCCTCCGATCAGGGTCACGTGAAGCCATGGGCGCAGTTGGTGGATGAGGTTAAAGAGAAGCCGACAGATGTTATTTCGGAACAGTCATAACATCTGATGGGAGATGCCTTGAAGAGATTAGAACAAGAATCGCCATGGCGTAAGCAGCCTTTTGCAAGATGAAAAACATACTAACCAATAAAAATAATGCAACGAGAAAAAGAGTGTTGAGGTGTTACATAGAACCTGTGCTTTTGTATGGATGTGAACCGTGGGCAATGAGCAAACAGGCTGAAAATCATCTGAAGAATGTTGATATGTGGTTTCTGAGGAGAAAGCAAAGAATACCATAGACAGACAGAAATACCGGTGACCAAATCCTACAAGAAACACATGACAACCGTAAACTGATTAGAGAAATTAAACGTAGACAGTCATAATTTTGTGGTCTCGTTATGAGAAGAAATAAATTGGAGAACTTGGTGACAACTGGCAAGATCGAGAGTAAGAGAACAAGTGGATGGCAGAGAAATAAATACCTGAATGTCTTGGCCACGTGGTATCGTCGAGACAAGATCACTGAGCTGATCCACGATTCTGGTGATCGAGTGACATGGCAAAACATGGCCGCCCACGCTTACCGGCATGGGACATGATGGTGATGAGCTGATGTTGCTCATTATTACATAAACAATGATTCAGCGTGGACAAACAATGACTGCGATAACAACAGTGTTAACGATAACCGTGATAACATAGCGATGGTAACGATAACATCGATGTTAACTATAACAGGGATAACCCCGATGGTAAGAACAACAACGAATGTAGTGATAAGACCGATGGTGGCGATAACAACGAATGTAGCGATAATAACACCATGATAGCGACATCAACGACTGTAGCGATAAGACCGATGGTGGCGATATCAAAGACTGTAGCGATAATAATACCATGATAGCGACAACAGCGACTGTAGCGATAAGACCGATGGTAGCGACAACATCGATGGTAACGATAACAGCGACTGTAGTGATAATAACATCATGGTAGCGACACCAACGACTGTAGCGATAAGACCGATGGTAACTACAACAACGACTGTAGCGATAATAAACCGATGGTAACGACAACAACGATGGTAACAACAACAGCGACTGTAGCACAACACCGAGTATTAACGATAACACCGAGTATTAACAGTGATGGTAACGATAACAGCGATAAGAACTGCTAGCAGTGTAACAGCGAGTATTAATGATATCTGGGTCAGGGGTCATGTGATATTCTGTGAGTTATCGGTTCACGGTGTGCTAGACATATGTAAATAAGTTAGTCAGTCATTGCTTTCCTTCTTGGCCTCGACCGGGGAGGGTCGGGGACAGTAGGTATTCAAAGTATAAAGAAATCCTCTGCATACTGTAGGGAACTTGAGACTATAACCAACAACTATCTGTCGGTTGAACTCCAGCTCATTGTAACACCTATTAAGTGGTTTCACGTTCATCATCATCACATGAATTGCCTATAAGCGTGGGCGTTTCACGCTGCCCTGCTAGGTAGGTTAATCGGGTACTCCACCTTGCCCAAAGGTGACCCATAGGCTAGCGGGGGAAAAGGTGTACCTACCATCAAAATGTGCAGATATCGCAGCCCTGATTTAAACAGGTGCAACATAGTTATGTCAACAACAACAACAACAACAACAACAACATAAATAAATAAACCTAGAAGACGACCTAAACATGAATCAGTAACAATGTTACATCTCCTTTACAGGACGTTGCCATCAACCCCCGACTGATTTTCTATAAAATTTTACGTTCAGTAGTTTGCCATTGGTTTGTGAAAGAAAAGTCAACATTGAAGTCCAACTTAATGCCAGTTTGGGAATTGAACGCCTTACATCGTCATCAGTGCAACGGAAGTTTAAGAGTGTGCGCACCGACTGATTATGAATAAGTAGTGCATTAATGAGAAAATACAACTCTTAGAATGGCTCTATTCGTATGGTAAAACATAACACCATTGTGCAATGTCCATCAAACAACACACAATTATAAACATTGTAGCTGCATGACAACAACATTAATCTGCAAAACCTATACATCAAATGAGATGTCTTGTCTTGCGTATCCTTGTCTATATTCTTCTCTTACGCTGTCGGTTCTCTAGTCTTGTTTTCGCGAGACTTGTCTTGCATTGTTTTGTTTTTTTCTCTCTCTCTAGCTTGTCTTTCATTGTCTTTTCTCTAGTCTTGTCTTTCATTGTCTTTTCTCTAGTCTTGTCTTTCATTGTCTTTTCTCTAGTCTTGTCTTTCATTGTCTTTTCTCTAGTCTTGTCTTTCATTGTCTTTTCTCTAGTCTTGTCTTTCATTGTCTTTTCTCTAGTCTTGTCTTTCATTGTCTTTTCTCTAGTCTTGTCTTTCATTGTCTTTTCTCTAGTCTTGTCTTTCATTGTCTTTTCTCTAGTCTTGTCTTTCATTGTCTTTTCTCTAGTCTTGTCTTTCATTGTCTTTTCTCTAGTCTTGTCTTTCATTGTCTTTTCTCTAGTCTTGTCTTTCATTGTCTTTTCTCTAGTCTTGTCTTTCATTGTCTTATCTCTAGTCTTATGGTCTATTTTTTTTTCGGTAGTCTTGTTTTATATAGGCAAGTCTCCCATTGTTACAGATCAGATATTTATCTTAGGACAAATAGCCGAGAAAAATTGGGAATATAAAAGAGATCTCCATAACATTTTTGTGGATTTTAAAAAGGCTTATGATAGTGTCCATAGGAATAGTCTATGGAATGCTATGCGGGAATTTGGAATACCAAGGAAGTTAATCAACATGACCAGACTATGCATGGAAGATACTTATAATATAGTAACATATAAAGGCAGGAAATCAGGCCCTTTCCAAATAACATGTGGCTTGAAACAGGGTGATGCACTATCGCCGCTAATCTTAAATCTGGCTCTAGAGAAAGTTGTAAGGAAATCAAATCAAATCAAATCAACTTTATTAGGGTCACAAATTGGGCGCGCAGACCCGTCTTACATTCGGCCCTTCCAATCACTCGTCTTTCGTTCATCAAGAGCATTATACATTTGCATAGGAAGAAAAATAAACATTGTGAAATGAATGTTGTAAACATAAACAAGGCTAATTACCATGTTATGAAGCCCATCTCCCACCTATCCATACATCACCCCACCCACACAACACCCCCACCTGCCCACACACATGCGCACCAAGGGACACATACACACCCCCACCTACCGACACACACGCACACCAAGGGACACATACATACCCCACCAACCGACCCATCCCCCACCCACACACACTGCCCTCACCTGATCCCCCAACCAAAACACACTCGCCATCCACAAACATTCCCCTACCAACCCACACATCTCACATCCACTCACACATCCCCAAACCATACACACACATTACCACCAACTGACATGTCCCTACACCCCCCCCCCAAACACATACACACATCTCCCTAACCACCCATACATCCCCAATCCACTCACACACACACCACCACCCACACATACAACTTCCACCCACCCAGATACCACACAATATTCCCACCCACACCCACACAGATACCCTTACCCATCCACCCCACATACCCCCACTCACACACCACAAAAATCCCCCAGCCACACACACATACCTCACCCACACAATATCACCAACCAACACACCACACACCTCTCCCCACCCACACACGCATTCCCTACCCGTCCACCAACACACACTCACTCACACATCCTCCACTACGCACCCACACACCCCCACCAACCCACTCCCAACCAAACATCTCTCGATCACAATACCCCTACCCCCACACACATCCTCCACCCACTCACACATCCCACCCCGACACATACAACTCCCTCACCCACCTACACATCCCTAAGCCACTCACACACCCCCACCCACACATTCCCCATTCACATACACACATCTCCCACCCACACTCCCCCACATACTTCCCCCAACCACCACAATCCCCTGCTCACCCACACATATACCCCACCCATACGCACATTCCCCACACCCATCACACACATCCCCCACACCACACACTATCCTCCACCCATACCACCACAAACATACCCTCCACCCACACATCATTCACACATCCCCCACCAACACACCGCACACATATCTCAAACCCACACACCATACACTTCTCCCCACCCGCCCTACCATCCCAAATCCACCCAACACAATCCCCTACCCACACAACCCCGCCTCCCACACATACTTCCTCAAACCATCCACACATTTCCACCCACATAAACACACATCCCCTGCATCCGTCCCATACACATATCCTACACCCATACACACATCCCCCACACCCATTCCAACACCCCTACTTTCACCCCCACACATCCATCCACACATCCCACCAACACCCACAAATACCACTACCCACCAAAACCCGCACACCCCAACCCATCCAAATGCATACCCCGACCCACACACACCCCACCCACACATATCCCCACACTCACACACATCCTCCACATACACTTACACTTCCTCACATCTAGACACATACAAAATGTCTCACGTTAGTATTGAAACTAGTATGAACAAACTCCCACACTTTACTCACACACATACACTGACACTTGTCATGAGCAGTCTCATAAAAATGTTAAACATGGAGAAAAATGTTTACATAAAATGTAAGTGACGTAAAAATAGTGATGCTCTCTCTCTCTCTCTCTCTCTCTCTCTCTCTCTCTCTCTCTCTCTCTCTCTCTCTCTCTCACACACACACACACACACACACACACACACACACACACACACACACATTCACCCTCACGCTCACACATTCACTCTTAAGTAAGGAGGGTAAAGGAGGAATGTGATATTGGAGGAACATCCAAGCTGCTTGGTTATGCAGATGATATAGATATTATAGGGGAAAATGAACAAAAGACACTGGAAATATTGACTCACTTAAAGGAAAAAGAACAACAGATGGGGTTGGTTATCAACCAAGATAAGACAGAATATATGGTAATTTCAAGAGAAGGAATGGCTAAAAACTGTGGCCACATACAAATAGATAATATGACCATTAAAAGAACGGAAACATACAAATACCTGGGTACAATCTTCAACTGCTCCAACATCATAAAGGAAGAAATACAAACTAGAATCAATTCTGGAAATAAGATATACTATGCACTACAACATCTAGTAAAATCAATTGCGCTATCTCGTAACACCAAGATCACAATATACAAAACACTGACCAGACCAGTTGTGCTGTATGGCTCTGAAACTTGGAGTACAACGAAAGGAGACGAAGCCTTGTTACAAACCTTTGAGAACAAAGTTTTAAGACGCATCTTTGGACCCATTAGGGATACACAAAGTGGAGAGTGGAAAAGAAGAAGTAACAAAGACATTTATGATCTGTTTAAGGCCCCGCTAATAACTGGTATCATGAAGGCTAATTGATATGGAAACAAAACTCGCTTACACTCAGGAAATAAATGACCGTAGACCCCGAGGTAGACCAAGAAGACGGTGGAGAGATAATATATATACAGACCTACAAGCACTTGGAATCAACGACTGGCAAGAGAAGGTCAACCAGAGAGACGAATGGAGACGGATTGTATCTGCAGCAAAGAACCTCAATAGCTCGGAACGCTGAAGAAGAAGAAGAAGAAGAAGAAGAAGAAGAACTAGAAGAAGAAGTAGAAGAAGAAGAAGAAAAAGAAGAAGAAGAAGAAGAAGAAGAAGAAGAAGAAGAAGAAGAAGAAGAAGAAGAAGAAGAAGAAGAAGAAGAAGAAGAAGAAGAAGAAGAAGAAGAAGTCTTCCATTGTTGTTTCTCTAGTTTTGTTTTCGATGCTTTTGTCTTGCAATGTCTTTTCTTTACTCTTGTTGTTTCTCTAGTTTTCGCGAGTCTTGTCTTGCATTGTCTTTTCTCTATTCTTGTCTTTCATAGTCTTTTCCCTACGCTTGTCTTATATTGTTTTTTTTTTCTATAGTCTTGTCTTCCATTGCCTTCTCTCTAGTCTTGTCTTTAAGCTATTGAAGATTAAATGGCAAGACAAGATCCCAGAAACTAAAGTTCTAGAAAGGGCGTCCATACCCAGTATCCACACTCTACTAATGAAGAATCAGATTCGCTAGGCTCATCACTTAACTCGCATGCCAGATCACAGGCTCCCTAAACGATGTTTTTACGAGCTGCGTTGTGGTAAACACTCACAACGCGGCCAGAGAAAACTCTTTAAAGACACTATCGCTGAAAGCTTTTAGAATTTATCTTGACACCTGGGAGACTGCTTTCAAAGACCGAGATTCGTGGCGTACATTATTACGCAAGGGTTCGGACACTTGTGAAGCAACCAGGACTGCAAGAACTGTGAAGAAGAAGCTGGACGGAAAAACCACTGCAGGAGATTCTCCTCCTGGAACGTCAAGCGTTCTTTGTCCATATTGTCAAAGAACATTTCGAACCAAAATAGGTCATATCAGCCATCTTAGAACTCACTTTCAAACCCACTGGTTGAAATGAATGATCATCATCATTCTTAATGGTCAAACAACACATGCCCGCGACGCATCTTTCAAATGTCTGAACTATCAGATGTCGATGGTACATGACATGCTTACCGTGGTTGTAATGGGGAATCAGGGTTCGATTCCGGAGAGGGAGCATGAGAAACGGCCACCATATCCAAGGAAGGCAGCAGGCGCGCAACTTACTCACTCCCGGTACGGTGACTAAAAATAACAATACGGTACTTTATCGAAACTCCGTAATTGAAATGAGTACACTTCAGACCCTTTAACGAGAATCTATTGGAGAGCAAGTCTGGTGCCAGCAGCCGCGGTAATTCCAGCTCCAATAGTGTATATTAAAATTGTTGCAATCAAAAAGCTAGTAGTTGGGTCTGGAGTGTTAAAAGCAGGCTTCGGCTGCCTGAATAAAGGTGCATAGAATAATGGAATAGGACCTCGGTTGTATTTTGTTGGTTTTCGGAACTAGAGGTAATTATTAACAGTGACAAACGGGAGCATTCGTATTGCGGCATTAGAGGTGAAATTCTTGGATCGCCGCAAAAAGCGAAAGCATTTGGGAAAAAAATAGTTTTCATTAAACAAGAACGAAAATCGGATTCGTATGGACGATCAGACACCGTCGTAGTTCTGACCATAACCGATGCCGACTAGCAACCTCAGTGGGGTTGAAAGCGAAACTGTAACAAAATGGAATATACCTTGGACATGTTATGGTCCAGATATTTTTTTTACGGCTCTAAGCTGAGGGACTTACCCTGGTGCGAGGAAATGCAACCTAAAGACAAAATGTCATTGCAGGGCAGACCAGGCCCTAAGCCTTGGTTGGCGGTTGGTCTAGGATCGAAGCTCCGACAGGCGGACAGTTAGAGCATTGCTTTGCTGATCCGGCAGCTTCTGCAGCTTGTCTTGTTCCATATGTAGGGGTGTTACCTTTCCTCTGGCGTGAACTAGGCAGGCCGAGAGAGGGATCATGCTGCATGGGCAACACATGTTCTCTATATTTTAGCCCAGGCTTTGTGCTATGGAGAGGCAATAACTCCATCCCTAGTCCTTAAACTGGTCTCGGAATCAAAGCTGAGAGGCAACTGTTACAGGTTAATGTCCCTGTCAATTGGCGTAGACATGGGGCTTCACGCGTTACCTCTGACGGTGGGAAACACCTACAGGTGTCACTGATCAGCTACCGCCCGCCTCAAGCTGGGGACCTCCAGGCCACTTGGGTGCTGATCCGCCACAGCCTGCCTGCTTCAATGGGTGCTTGGGGCTAGGACAAAATCTGAATCGCAGTCTGTAAAACCAATGCACCAGGTACAAATAAAAAGAATAATAGAAACCTCAAGCTACGGCTTGCAACCTGGAACGTGAGAATAATGTGTCCAGGATTTTCCACTGACTTGACCAATATTGACGATGTGAGAAAAACGGCTGTGACTGATGCCGAACTCAATGTCGCTTGTCGTCCCTGGGGGGAAAGTGGAATCAACAAGCACACCTGTTAATTATCCTTTTCTAAGTTTTCTTCTGCTGGTGGACCTTTGTCTACACTCCCCTTGTTATTTAAAGTCTTATTCTCTCTCTCTCTCTCTCTCTCTCTCTCTCTCTCTCTCTCTCTCTCTCTCTCTCTCTCTCTCTCTCTCTCTCTCTCTCTCTCTCTTCAACAGTCAATACCCCTCTTCCCGTTCCTTCAGCACATACTCCCACTAACACAGGTTTCGAACAAAATGATAAAACATTTATTGCAGAAAAGTGTCATTTGTGTGTGCGATGTATGGGTGTGAATATACGTGATGTGATCTGTCTTGAATGTGTGTCAGAATATAGTCTAGGATCAGCATCAGAGTTTGTCATCATTATACATCCATTCGACGTCACCATTCACATAACAGGAAATATCTCACCCAGAGTTGTCTTTCTGCCTAATGCTGATTTTCTTCCCACTCTATTCTGGAAACTTTTAAATAATATATTATCCACGGAGTTATTTTTTTAGTTCTTGTCATTCACATCACATATATAAATCCGTTCAAATGGAAATTATTATAGTTCAATGAATATCTGATCATCAATGTTTGTTTCACTTACTTATGGTCCTTTAGTTCTTCACACACGATATAACTGTCGGTAATATATTCATGGTATTAAAGAAGATAAACACCTATCCAACCACATATAGTCTATACACTGCAGTTTGTCACTCATGGAAACAGGTTAATGCACGTCTTTTCCTTTCTGTATGGTTTATCGTAAATATTTATGTTCGTCATTTGCTAGTGGTATTGAATACCTTCATTGAGCATCTCACGTAGAGTAATGCAGTTAGTGTTTCTTTTAACTCCACACTTGTCTAACCGTCTTGTTAAAAAGGTGTTACAACTTGAGATCCTTTATTACTTCACGAGAGTATGTCCAATTTCCTCTGTTCAGATTTGTAACAACTTTCCATTATTTAATCTTTTTCAGGCCTAGAAGTAAATCATTTAATTCCCATGAAGGGACAGGGCTGGTTGTCTTTACAAAACCTAGACTCTGTGATATATATTCTATTACGGCACTGAATTAATTCCACACCCCGCCGGTCTTAAATGCAATCTTTAACTGATTTTAAAACGGTAATTTCAGTCCACAGATATTTGCTTGAACTACGTCACTTGTTTTGCTCTTAAACCATCAGCCTCTGTTCTTTTTCCTGGTCGTTTATCTCCGTACAACGTAATGACCACCTTCTTTGATAAAGACGATCTCCCGGTATATCGTTGTGTTTCCGTTGTTCAAAGGACTCCGTTCACAGTATTTCAACGCGATCCAACTGTTTGATCATGCTCCGAACTTACTGGAAATAAACGATCTTTCTGGGCATCGGTGATTCCCCGTTCATCTCGATGAGTGTTCCCGTGGTCATGCGACCTACTTCTACGTTACTTCAAATACGAACTCTGGTCTTTGAACTTTTCCGGTCGACAATCTTCCATTCCTTACGGGACTTCGCTTCCGTCTCCAATAAGTACGGCTAGTGTTTAAAGTAACGATCGCTGTCCTTTGAAAATTACAGGAGCGTCAACTTCTCACCACAACTGTTTCTGTCGTTTAATCCATTAGGAGCGACACCTGTCAGCCATCTCATGACATAGGCCCCCTCTTAAGAGAGTTGACCGCGTCGACTCTTCCTCCCTTGAGGTTCGATCCTGGTGGTCTTCCTCAACCTACTCTTCTTCCTCAGGAGTTGGGTGCCTAGACAGGAAATCCGCTCCTACATTCTCCCTACCCGGAATATACTCCACGGTGAAGTTGTACGGCTGCAGCAGAAACGACCACCGCAATAACCTTGCGTTGAGCTTCTGAGAGGTAGCTAGGAACATCAAGGGTTGATGATCCGACTGGACCCGAAACTGCACTCCATACAAATATGGCTGAAATTTGTGCACGGCCCATACGAGTGATAAGCATTCTCTCTCCACTGTAGAATAATTCCTTTCTGCCGGGAGAAGTTTCTTACTGGCGTATGACACTGGTTTCAAAACCGAAGCGTCATCTCTCCCTTCCTGTAACAAGGCTGCCCCAATTCCAATCCCACTTGCATCTGTTCTTAGCACAAATGGGTATGAAAGGTCTGGGAGTAGTAGAACTGGTTTATTCACCAACGCCTCCTTTAATTGACTCTAGGCACCCTCGCATTCTGGCGTCCATACAATTGTATCTGGGAATCCCTTTTTCAAGGTTTCCGTTAATGGATTTCCCAGTTCGGTGAAATGCGGGATGAACTTCTGATAAAACCCGTACAACGATAGGAAGGATCTCACATCTTTCTTTGTCTTTGGCCGTGGAGCTCGTCTGACTTTTTCCAAGTTCTTCTCCTCCGGGATAATTTGTCCTGGAGTGATGGTATGACCAAGAAATTCAAGAGTTTGGTAACCAATCATGCACTTGGTTGGGCGCGCGGTAAGCCCTGCTTCCCGGAGCCTATTGAAAACTCTCTCCAAGGACAACACATGGTCATCTAAGCTGTCACTGGCAATCAGTATATCATCAATGAATGAGATAATGGACGGATCCCGTAGAGGATCTAACAAGGCTCTCATCATGCGAGTAAACACACTAGGTGCATTGCTGAGTCCAAAAGGCATAACGTTGAAATCATAGTGTCCACTGAGTGTACTGAAAGCCAGCAGAGGTCGAACTTCCGGTTTGACCGGGATCTGATAATAACCCCTACTCAGATCTACTTTAGAGAAGTACTAAGCCTTATGGAGCCTGGCGAATAACTGGGTTGGATTCGGCAAAGGTTCCACCTGAAACTAGGTATGACTATTCAAGAGTCTATAGTCAATACACAACCTGTGATCACCACTCGGTTTTCGTAACAACACCACTCCGGCATTATATGGGGATGTGGATGGCGCAATCACATCATCCTCCAACAGTTTCTGTATCTCCTCCTCCAAAGCCTTCTCTTTAGAAAATGGCACTGGGTAGACTTGTTGGCGGACAAGATCTTGCGTGGTTAAGGTCATCTCGAACTCGACCAGCTCCGTCCGTCCGGGTTTATCAGTCAGGATCGGCTTATGAGACTTTAGAACATGGGCAATCTTATTCCGTCTCCTGAGGAGTCAGATCAGGGTTCACCTGCACATCCCGATAGGTTTCCTGGTGCACTAGTGGATACTCCCTGCCATCGTCTGGTCCTGTTTCAGTCTCCACTGCTACTGCCATTGCCATGAGATGACCTGCTCCTTCACCGGTTCTCTCTTCGTATTTCCGCAGGAGATTAATATGGAAAATTTTCGACTTTCCCTGGATCCGGATTTTATAGTTGGTTATGGATATCACCCTCTCCACGGGAAATGGTCCCTGCCATCCTATCTCCAGTTTGTTGGTTCCCGTTGGGAGTAGCAACAAGACTTTATCAGCCACCTCAAGAGCTCTGTCTCTAGACCTACGGTTGTAGTACTCCGCATGTCTCTTTCTGGCCTTTCTCAAGTTTCGAGTCGCCAGAGCCCAGCCTGTGTGAAGTTTTTCCTTTAGTTCCTCCACGTATTTGTACGAGGAGATCAATTCTTCTGACGTCCATTCCTCCGCCCAACTCCTCAACAAAGCTTCCAATGGCCCCTTGATTGGACGACCAAACAGCAAGGTAGCTGGCGGTAATCCTGTTGAGCCATGAGGCACTTCCCGATAGGCGAAAAGTGCTGCTGGGATGTATTCATTCCACCTATCAGATGTTTCCTGTGCCAGTTTCCTGAGCATTGTCATCAACGTGCCGTTGAAACGGTCGACTTTCCCCATTAGCTTGAGGCTGGTAAGGACTGGTATGTATATGGTTGGAGTGGAACACCCCAAAAAAAACTCCTCCATGAGTTTCCCACAAAACTGGGACCCATTATCCGTCAGAATCTGATTAGGGAAGCCTAATTTAGTAAAGGCCTCCATCAGTGCATCAGCCACTCTTTTCGAGTCAATGGTTGGCAATGGTATGGCTTCACCCCACATCGAACAGCAATCCACCATTGTGATGATGTACATGTTCCTCTTCTTAGTCCTTGGAAGAGGGTTTCCCCATTAACTTTCCCCATTAGCTTGAGGCTGGTAAGGACTGGTATGTATATGGTTGGAGTGGAACACCCCAAAAAAACTCCTCCATGAGTTTCCCACAAAACTGGGACCCATTATCCGTCAGAATCTGATTAGGGAAGCCTAATTTAGTAAAGGCCTCCATCAGTGCATCAGCCACTCTTTTCGAGTCAATGGTTGGCAATGGTATGGCTTCACCCCACATCGAACAGCAATCCACCATTGTGATGATGTACATGTTCCTCTTCTTAGTCCTTGGAAGAGGACCCACGTTGTCGATGGCTACCCTCTCGAAAGGAGAGTTCATGATGGGCATCTCACCCAAGACGACCGGCGCTGTCCAGTGTTTCGGTGCCACCCTCTGGCACTCAGGGCATGATTTCAATACCGACGCACATCTCCAGTCATTCCTGGCCAATAATAATGGCAGGAAATCCGCTGCATGGTGGTGGCCATACCCATGTGTCCGCTGAACGAAATGGTATGGCTTCACCCCACATCGAACAGCAATCCACCATTGTGATGATGTACATGTTCCTCTTCTTAGTCCTTGGAAGAGGACCCACGTTGTCGATGGCTACCCTCTCGAAAGGAGAGTTCATGATGGGCATCTCACCCAAGACGACCGGCGCTGTCCAGTGTTTCGGTGCCACCCTCTGGCACTCAGGGCATGATTTCAATACCGACGCACATCTCCAGTCATTCCTGGCCAATAATAATGGCAGGAAATCCGCTGCATGGTGGCGGCCATACCCATGTGTCCGCTGAACGAAATGGTATGGCTTCACCCCACATCGAACAGCAATCCACCATTGTGATGATGTACATATTCCTCTTCTTAGTCCTTGGAAGAGGACCCACTTTGTCAATGGCTACCCTCTCGAAAGGAGAGTTCATGATGGGCATCTCACCCAAGACCACCGTCGCTGTCCAGTGTTTTGGTGCCACCCTCTGGCGCTAACGGCATAATTTTACATACCGACGCACATCTCCAGTCATTCCTGGCCAATAATAATGGCAGGAAATTCCGCTGCATGGTGGCGGCCATACCCATGTGTCCGCTGAACGAAATGGTATGCCCTATCTGAAGAATTTGGGAACGGTAGGCCTTCGGGACTACCAATTGACCGTGTAAGTTGTCTACCCTTCCGGCTCTCCGATAGAGCAGCCGATTCTTCATGTAGTACTGTCCTCGTTTGGGTGGAACAGCACTTTTCTGCAGCTTCCTATAGCAAGGACGTAAAGTAGCATCCTCACTCTGGGCAGTTCGCAACTCCCCTGGCATTGGGTTTGAGACCATTGTCTCTGCCTGATCCTTTTCCTTCTGAGAGCGTGTCTGCATAGCTCCCATGTGGATTGGTTCCTTGGTCATTCCCAAAAAGACATACCGGCAACCAAGGATGACGGGCAAATATGGGATCAGTCAACACCGCGGCTCTGATTGTGCCCGTGACATATCTTGACCGAATCTCCACCTTAGCAATTGGTAACTTCATGGCTACAGCACTCTTTGTCGCAGGCTGTATCTCCATGGTCTCAACTGTGAGTTGTTCTGGGTATACCAGATCAGCAGAAATCACAGCTTCCCATCCAGGCCAGTATCATATAAACAGTTGACTTGGTGGCCATACACCTCAATCAACTCGACCACAGGGGTCTCCCTTGGTCCGGAGTGTCTACCACCTCCTCGACCTTTCCTTGGAATCCTCTTTTGGTTCCTCGAGGTTTGTTATGAAATTGGCGTCTTTTGACTTGAATCTGCAGTCTGTAGTATTATGTGCTTTCGACCTGCAGTGTGTGCACCATTTTCCCTTCCAAGGTTTTTCCCTTCCGGACTTTCCGTGTGCTCTCTTTGTTCAGAGTTTCTTCGCCGACCTCAGCCTTGTCTGTGATCAACCTCCTTAGGAGTCATTTGGCATGCCGCGAAGTGAGAGCTCTTCACCTTTGATTTGCACTCCTTCGTGTTGTGAGAAGGCGACTTACAAATCGAACACCACTTCTCCGACCACGGTCGTTTAGGTGGATCATTCGAGGTGTTTTTGCTTCCTTCTTTCGTCTTCTCCAAACTCTCCATTGAATTTTTCTTATAAGGTTCCACTTTCTTGCCTTCCGAGTTCTTAGATTTCTTTCGGTCTTGTTTCTCCTGACCTTTGATTTGCGTACTTGGTTCCGCAGCCTCCCCATGTACTTCCACGAATCTCTCCGCCAACTTATTCACCACCTCAATCCGTTCCGCCCCTTGCTCTCCCAAGAATGTTCTGAGAGGTTTCGACATTTGCTTTCGCATCTGGTCGACTACCATGAGCTCTTCCAGATTCTCATAGTCCCTTGCGAACCCTGCCAAATCAATCCATTTTTGTAGGTATGATTTCAGGCGTAAACTGTAGGCGGCGAATAGCTCTCCCGGCTCTCTTTTTGCTGATCGAAACTTCTTCCGATACGTTTGTGAGGTGATTTCGTAGTGTTTAAGCAAAGCGGCCTTTAATTCTTCGTAGTTATTCTCATGTCCTGGTGGTAGGCGGGAGTAAACCTCGTAACCGGACCCGCGTAAGCCCTGGGACAATTTAAGACAATATTTGTCTTTATCCAGACCCATAGCGACTGACATGGCCTCGAAGCGATTCAAGTATTGGTCAAATCTTTCTTTATTTTCCTCATAAACAGCTAAGGGAAACTTCATGGCATGGTAACCATGTCCACTCATGTTGGTTGAACCATGTGAAGATGATCCTCCTTCTGTCCCATCAGTTTCTCCCTTATTTTGTGTTTTGAGTTCCAGTTCTCGCATGCGGTATTCATGTTCTCTGCTCTTGTTGGCCTGTTGAGCTTCCAATCTCTTGATTGGCCTGTTCAGTTTCCATTCGTTTGGTCTCCCACTCCATCTTTTTAAGCTCTATCTCGGCCTTTCTGTCTTCTCTTTCTGCCTGACGAAGCTCTCTTTCCACCCACTGTATATAATCGGATAGTGCTTGACCCGCCAAGCCCATCCCTTCTCCCCTTTCCCTCAATTCTGCCATATCTAGTTTATGAGTGGCCATAGTTTAAGAAGGTGAGTCAGCAGGTTGAGTTAAGAAACCTCAAGGCAATATGTAAATACCCACTATATAAAATTACTATATATATATATATATATATATATATATATATATATATATATATATATATATATATATATATATATATATATATATATATATATATGACACCACACAGTACACCACAAAACAATCTCTCAACGACAAGAGGAGATTTAGGACTTAGACTTATGTAGACGTGTAAAGTGTGAACAGGTATGTAATGTGTCTTAACACCTATCCACATTCACCCTATCTGGATCTTTACTTTCCCGGCAATAATGTCCCCAACAACAATGTAATGTAGCCCATATATATTAATGCAATATCACCATATATCCCATGGACATGCTCACATTTAGTCGCTATATATATCCCATAGAAGTGCTTTCACACAAAGTCACCCCATATATATATATATATATATATATATATATATATATATATATATATATATATATATATATATATATATATATATATATATATATATATATATATCATTGGCACCTTGCCGTCTTGACAGACGATAGTTTGTGCTCTTAAAAGGCATAATAACTTTTAACTATGGCGGTAGCGAGTGTGACTGATAAGGCCAATTTGCGCTGTAAATGTCCGTTCACAGTGGGTGCATGTGAACACGTGGTCATTTCCACCATCATGCACCATCTTACAGTCTCAAACGCTTGGTGTGTGACTTTTCTGCAATAATTTTCTCCTTTGACTTTATTCCATTTCTGATATTTGCCCTCCATGCAACACGTTCAGCGGCGACTTGCTCCCAATGTGCATTATCAATGCCTGTATCAATCATGTCCCGCTTACACACATCTTTGTATCGTAGTAGAGGCCGACCCTGAATCTCTTACCCATCTGTAATTCACCAAAAAAGATATCCTTTGGTATTCTACCATCATCCATCCTCCTAAGATGTCCTATCCATCTAAGTCTACGAAGACTGAGCATGGAATAAACTGTCACACAACCTGATCTTTCCAATACTTCAGTATTTGTGATTTTGTCTTGCCACTTAATACCAAGAATTCTTCGCAGACACCGCATATGAAAGCTGTTTAAATTGTTCTCTTGGTGTGAGTAAGTTGTCCAGGTTTCACTGCCATAGAGAAGAGTACTAAGGACACAGGCTTGATAGACAAGAACTTTTGTTTTGGCAGTAAGCTTCCTGTTCTCCCAGACTCTTTTTCTTAACCTGTTCATTGTTGTTGCTGCCTTACCAATCCGGATGTTGATTTCCTGATCTAGGGATAATTTGCTATTTACCACTGATCCTAGATATGTAAAATGGTCTACTATCTCTAGTTCGGCGTCGTCAATAAAGATTGATGGTACCCAATGTGCACCTTGTGACATAATCTGTGTCTTCTTTTTGCTAATTGTTAAACCAAATTCAGAACAAGCATTGGAGAATGCAGATAGTAGACATTGCAATTCTTCTTCAGAGTGGGTCGTAACTGCAGCATCATCTGCAAAAAGCAACTCTCTGATCAGTACCCTCCTAATTTTGGTCTTAGCCTTCAATCTCTGAGCATTGTAGAGGCCGCCATCTGAGCGTGAGTGAATGTATATACCACCAGCCTGATCACGAAATGCATATTTCAGTAGAAGTGAAAAGTATATTCCAAAGAGGGTGGGAGCTAGTACACAACCTTGCTTAACTCCACTCTTGATTTCAAATTCTTCAGAAGTTGCACCATCAAACTTGATTATACTTATAATATATATATATATATATATATATATATATATATATATATATATATATATATATATATATATATATATATATATATATATATATATATATATCCCGGACGTGCTCCCTGCCAGAGTCACCATATATCCAATGGACGTTCCCCCATTAATGTCGTTTATCGTCCCTGGGGGGAAAGTGGAATCAACAAGCACACCTGTTAATTATCCTTTTCTAAGTTTTTCCTCTGCTGGTGGACCTTTGTCTACACCCCCCTTGTAATTTAAAGTCTTATTATCTCTCTCTCTCTCTCTCTCTCTCTCTCTCTCTCTCTCTCTCTCTCTCTCTCTCTCTCTCTCTCTCTCTCTCTCTCTTCAACAGACAATACCCCGTCTTCACGTTCCTTCAGCACATACCTCCACTAACACAGGTTTCGAACAAAATGATAAAACATTTATTGCAGAAAAGTGTCAGTTGTGTGTGCGATGTATGGGTGTGAATATACTGTGATGTGATCTATCTTGAATGTGTGTCAGAATATATTCTAGGATCAGCATCAGAGTTTGTCATCATTATACAGCCATTCGACGTCACCATTCACATAACAGGAAATATCTCACCCAGAGTTGTCTTTCTGCCTAATGCTGATTTTCTTCCCACTCTATTCTGGAAACTCTTAAATAATATATTATCCACGGAGTTAGTTTTGTTAGTTCTTGTCATTCACATCACATATATAAATCCGTTCAATGGAAATTATTATAGTTCAATGAATATCTGATCATCAATGTTTGCTTCACTTACTTATGGTCCTTTAGTTCTTCACACACGATATAACTGTCGGTAATATATTCATAGTATTAAAGAAGATAAACACCGATCCAACCACATATAGTCTATACACTGCAGTTTGTCACTCATGGAAAAAAGTTAATGCACGTCTTTTCCTTTCTGTATGGTTAATCGTAAATATTTCTGTTCGTCATTTGCTAGTGGTATTGAACACCTTCATTGAGCATCTCACGTAGAGTGATGCAGTTAGTGTTCCTTTTAACTCCACACTTGTCTGACCTTCTTGTTAAACAGGTTTTACAACTTGAGATCCTTTATTACTTCACGAGAGTATGTCCAATTTCCTCTGTTCAGATTTGTAACAACTTTCAACATTTCAAGTGCGGGGAACATTGTTTAATCTTTTTCAGCCCTAGAAGTAAATCATTTAATTCCCATGAAGGGACAGGGCTGGTTGCCTTTACACAACCTTGACTCTGTGATATATATTATATTACGGCACTGAATTAAATCCACACTCCGTCGGTCTTAAATGCAATCTTCAACTGATTTTAAAACGGTAATATCAGTCCACAGATATTTGCTTGTATTACGTCACTTGTTTTGCTCTTAACCCATCAGCCTCTGTTCTTTTTCCTGGTCGTTTTATCTCCGTACAACCGTACTGACCACCTACTTTGATAAAGACGATTTCCCGGTATATCGTTGTTTTTCCTTTGTTCAAAGGACTCCGTTCACAGTATTTCAACGCGGTCCAACTGTTTGATCATGCTCCGAACTTACTGGAAATAAACGATCTTTCTGGGCATCGGTGATTCCACGTTCATCTCGACGAGTGTTTCCGTGGTCATGCGACCTACTTCTCCGTTACTTCAAATACGAACTCTGGTCTGTGAACTTTTCCGGTCGACAATCTTCCGTTCCTTACGGGACTTCGCTTCCGTCTCCAATAAGTACGGCTAGTGTTTAAAGTAACGATCGCTGTCCTTTGAAAATTACAGGAGCGTCAACTTCTCACCATAACTGTTTCTGTCGTTTAATCCATTAGGAGCACAACCTGCCAGCCATCTCATGACACTCAATCGACTTAACATTGATATTGCTGGCTTCAGGAGACTCGCCTCGCCGAGGAAGGGTCACTTAGGGAAAACAATTACACCTCGTTTTTGGAGGGGTAGAGGGCAGGCAGAAAAAACGGCAACACGGCGTGGGCTTTGTAGTGAAGAATTCGCTATTGGGAATGATTGAAATTCCAGCAGGAGGAAATGAAAGACTATTACCCCTGCGCTTGGCAACCTCTTGTGGTTTTGCCACCATTATTACTGCATATGCACCGACACTCGATTCTTCTAATGATGAGAAGGATTCGTTCTATGAGGAGTTAGACTCCGTGATCAAGGCAGTTCTAAAATCTGACTACATTTATATGCTCGTTGATTTCAATGCTCGTGTGGGCAAGGACTCAAGTTCATGGCCAGTGTGCCTTGGAAAATACAACATCGGTCGCATGAATGAAAATGGGCAAAGGTTGCTGGAGCATTGCACCAGTATTGACCTATGTATTACAAACTCCTTTTTTAAAACAAAAGAGATGCATAAGGTCTTATGGAAACATCCAAGATCCGGCCATTGGCACCAGCTGGACTTCATCATCACACGGAGACAACATCTGAACCATATATCATTGACTCGAAGTTACCATAGTGCTGACTGTGATACGGATCATTCTTTGGTTGTTGCAAGTGTTAGACTGAGACCAAAGAGAATCTACACAGCTAAACACAAATCTAGCCCCAGGATTAATATTATTAACACTCACAATCCTGAAAAGTGCTTTCAGTTTCAACAGCAACTTGAAAGTGCTTTCACTGATACACCAGAAAATTGTACAGTAAATGAAAAGTGGAGTCAACTTAAGAAAACTCTTTATAAAACTGCCGTAGGGGTTTACGGCACTGTGGATCATAAGAGGCAGGACTGGTTTGCGGCAAACAGCCAGACTCTGCAGCCCTTGATTGATAAGAAGAAGATAGCTCTCTTAAGAAACAAGGAAAGACCAACGCGTAACACTCTGAGTGAGCTAAGGCAAGCTAGGAAGGATGTGCAAAAGGCTGCCAGGCAGTGTGCAAATGATTATTGAATCAAGTTATGTGAGTCCATTCAAATCGCAAGTGATAAGGGAAACATAAGAAGCATGTATGAAGGAATAAAGAAAGCCTGTGGTCCAGTGATCAAAAGAAGTGCACCATTGACAACCTTGACTGGAGAAATCATCACTGATAAGAAACAGCTGATGGACAGATGGGTAGAGCACTATTTGGAGCTTTACTCAAGTGATGACCAAACTAGCGGATGATGCCCTCAACGCCATAGAGGCTCTACCAACTCTTGACCACCTGGACACACTTCCCACCATAACAGAAGTTAAGTGTGCTATAAATGAACTTGCATCTGGCAAGGCTCCAGGTAAGGATGGGATTCCAATAGAGGTTATCAGGAGTGGGCAAGACACACTCACTCTACAGATCCACCAGCTAATAGAGCTATGCTGGCGAGAAGGACAAGTCCCACAGGATTTCAAAGATTCAAGCATCATAACACTGTACAAGAACAAGGGCGATCGGAGCGACTGCAACAACTATAGGGGTATCTCACTTCTGTGTATTGTTGGAAAAGTATTTGCCAGAATTGTTCTGCGCAGACTTCAAGTCCTAGGAGATCAAGTCTACCCCGAATCACAGTGTGGCTTTCGACAGAACCGGTCTACCATTGATATGATATTCTCATTGCGACAAATGCAAGAAAAATGCCGTGAACAGAATCAACCACTGTTTATTGCCTTCATCGACCTCACAAAGGCATTTGATTTGGTCAGTCGTGAGGGTCTGTTCAAGGCACTAAAGAAGATTGGCTGCCCACCAACTCTTCTGTCCATTGTGGAATCGTTCCACACAGGCATGAAGGGTATAATCAAGTTTGATGGTGCAACTTCTGAAGAATTTGAAATCAAGAGTGGAGTTAAGCAAGGTTGTGTACTAGCTCCCACCCTCTTTGGAATATACTTTTCACTTCTACTGAAATATGCCTTTCGTGATCAGGATGGTGGTATAAACATTCTCTCACGCTCAGATGGCGGCCTCTACAATGCTCAGAGATTGAAGGCCAAGACCAAAATTAGGAGGGTACTGATCAGAGAGTTGCTTTTTGCAGATGATGCTGCAGTTACGACCCACTCTGAGGAAGAATTGCAATGTCTACTATCTGCATTCTCCAATGCTTGTTCTGAATTTGGTTTAACAATTAGCAAAAAGAAGACACAGATTATGTCACAAGGTGCACATGGGGTACCATCAATCTTTATTGACGACGCCGAACTAGAGATGGTAGACCATTTTACATATCTAGGATCAGTGGTAAATAGCAAATTATCCCTAGATCAGGAAATCAACATCCGGATTGGTAAGGCAGCAACAACAATGAACAGGTTAAGAAAAAGAGTCTGGGAGAACAGGAAGCTTACTGCCAAAACAAAAGTCCTTGTCTATCAAGCCTGTGTCCTTAGTACTCTTCTTTATGGCAGTGAAACCTGGACAACTTACTCACACCAAGAGAAACGTTTAAACAGCTTTCATATGCGGTGTCTGCGAAGAATTCTTGGTATTAAGTGGCAAGACAAAATCACAAATACTGAAGTATTGGAAAGATAAGGTTGTGTGACATTTTATTCCATGCTCAGTCTTCGTAGACTTAGATGGATAGGACATCTTAGGAGGATGGATGATGGTAGAATACCAAAGGACATCTTTTTTGGTGAATTAAAGACGGGTAAGAGATCTCAGGGTCAGCCTCTACTACGATACAAAGATGTGTGTAAGCGGGACATGATTGATACAGGCATTGATAATGCACATTGGGAGCAAGTCGCCGCTGAACGTGTTGCATGGAGGGCAAACATCAGAAATGGAATAAAGACAAAGGAGACAATTATTGCAGATAAGTCACACACCGAGCGTATGAGACGTAAGATGGTGCATGATGGTGGAAATGACCACGTGTTCACATGCACACACTGTGAACGGACATTTACAGCGCGAATTGGCCTTATTAGTCACATCCGCTACCGCCATAGGTAAAAGTTATTATGCCTTTTTAAAGCACAAACTATCGTCTGTCAAGACGGCAAGGTGCCAATGAATGAAGCTGAGGGATATGGCTGAACGCTTCATTTACATCAATATCCTCCAGTTGTGAGGGCCTGGCCGTTACTCATCCTCTGCTGCATGGAGGTGAGAAGCTGAGCCAGCAGCATCTGCAACCTACCTTGTGCCTTACGTCTGTGAAGACGGCAAGTGCCACTACTGTGTGGGCATTAATGATGAAAAAAAGCATCCCAGTCAGTATCTAAAGCTCATTGAGTAAGCGTTATCAAAGATGGAAAAGCGTCCCATTGGCACGAAATGGAATATTGCATGGCTAGCAAATCCATTACGTGGAAGCCTGAAGCGAAAGCTCTCTGTGGGGATGTTGTCTGCATATTGGTACCTCCTGGTTTTCGGAGGTGCAGCCTGTGGTGAACGGAGGGCTCAATATACGGAAGTGAGGCTAAGCACCCATATGCAGGACGTGACGATTCCTTGAGTGAGTCCAGTACCAGAGCGCTATGTGTCGGCTCTGCAATTATGGAAGCCTCTTTGGAGCGCGGGGAATGCCCGTGGTCTGCCCCTGACTTTCTTTGAGGGCCGATCTGGATGTCTCCTGTTGTTCTAGGTGGGTAAGCTGGGATAGGGATAACACCACAACTCTAAGAGTCGAGAAAGCGATCCAGACGCATGAATAGGAATACAGGTTGGCTTGCAAACCCATTTCGTGGAAATTCCGAACCGAAAGCTCGCTGAGTGGATGTTATCTGCAGACTGACCTGTCTTGGTTTGCGTGGGGAGCGGCCTGTGGCAAATGAAATCCCCAATATAAAGAAGTGAGGCTAAGCAGCCAGGTATAGGCCGTGACGATTCCTTTGGTGATCTAACTACCATTGCGCCGTGTGTCGGCTCTGTAATTATGGGAGCCTTCTTGGATGGTGGGCCTATTTTCTAGCTTTTGCCTTTGCTTTTGCCACCGGGATGTCTTCGGCCGTTCTAATTTGACCAGCTGGGATGTAGATGACACCACAACAGTGAGAGTCAAATGTCCGTCTCAGAGTAAGAGTAGGATGTCCCTTGAAATACCAGGGAAGGTTAATCCGTTCAACAAATGCCCACATAAGATGGATGTGTCGGCCTAAAGGCGCAAGTAATGTAGCTCTGCTGTAAACTGGCACAATGCAATATCGTCAGAGTGAAAGTAGAATGTCATTCGAAACACCCGGGAATTCTCATCTCATTATCACGTTGCCGTCTTGACAGACACTAGTTTGTGCTTCAAAAAGGCATAATAACTATTAAACACTAGCTGACCCGGCCCGGCTTCGCCCAGTCCTTGGTGGGGAGCATCTCATTTAATTCATATAAGTAGTCATATAAGTTCCCGTTCCCGTTACCGACTGTCTGTCTGTCTGTCTGTCTGTCTGTCTGTCTGTCTGTCTGTCTGTCTGTCTGTCTGACCCGGCCCGGCATTGCCCAGCTCCTGGTGTGGAGCATCTCATTTAATTCATATAAGTAGTCATATAAGTTCCCGTTCCCGACTGTCTATCTGTCTGTCTATCTGTTTGTCTATCTGTCTGCCTGACCCTGCCCGGTTTCGCCCAGTCCCTGGTGGGGAGCATCTAATTTAATTCATATAAGTAGTCATATAAGTTCCCGTTTCCGTTACCGACTGTCTGTCTGTCTGTCTGTCTGTCTGTCTGTCTGTCTGTCTGTCTGTCTGTCTGACCCGGCCCGGCATCGCCCAGCTCCTGGTGTGGAGCATCTCATTTAATTCATATAAGTAGTCATATAAGCTCACGTTCCCGTTCCCGACTATCTATCTGTCTGTCTGTCTGTCTGTATGTCTGTCTGTCAGTCTGTATATCTGTCTGTCTATCTGTCTGATCCGGCCCGGCTTCGCCCAGCCCCTGATGGGGAGCATCTCATTTAATTCATATGAGTAGTCATATAAGTTCCCGTTCCCGACTGACTGTCTGTCTGTCTGTCTGTCTGTCTGTCTATCTGTCTGTCTGTCTGTCTGTCTGTCTAATCATTTATTGGTTGCAGTTAGAACAACCTTAGATAAACGAAGACCAACTTGGTAATATATTAACTTGGGTAAATGGAGCAGCGGCAGCAGCAGCAGAAGAAGAAGAAAAAGGAGGAGTAGGAGCTGGGAGGAGGAAGAGGGAGGAGGAGGAAGGAGGAGGAGAAAGAGAGAAGACGAGGATGGAGGAGGGAGAGGGAGGTGGGGGAGGAGAAGAGGAAGAGGGTAGGAGGTGGAGGAGGGGAGAGGAGGAGGAGGAGGAGGAGGAATATAACGCATATGCCTGTAGATTTAATAATGGCTGAGGTTGTTCCATGTCTTCTTAGAGTTGGCGACAGTGTAAAGAAATATAAAATCTTCAAACTTGATAGAGATAAGGTAACTATTATTTATTCATTCTTTAAGCAAAAAAAGATGAGTTACAATGTTATGCATTATGCATTATTTTTATGAAAACTTTGAAAATGCCTTACAGATTGTATCATTATTTATTATAACTCATATGCCGGTACATAACTATGGACAAAGAGTTTATAAATCTTTGAAAACGATGCCACAATATGACTATAAGTTATACAGAAAAGTTATGCCCCTTGAAATAACTTTTACAGAGTTAAGTCCCCTGAGATATATGAAATTATAATGAAAAATGAAATAATTTTGGGTAAGCAGCCGATTTCATACTAAAAAGATATGACAGTGGGCTGCGCTGGAATGAAAGGAAGCCGTGTAAAAAATTTCATCTCAATGGGATGGGCCGTTCGCGAGCGCATTAGGGACATATAGACAGACAGACAGACGGACGGAGATCGCCTTTTATATATAAGATATACCCATCCATGTTGGGGTTTCCTCTTGTCCGCTTACTCGTTAGGCCTCCCTCCATATACATCTTTTCCAGACTCTACACGCCCAAAGTATTTCATTTCCCTCACTTTCGTTTGTCTTAATAACCACATTTCTTTGACAATGAATCCCTGTTGAACGGTTCAGTGTGTTCTCTATTTCGCCCATGCAGGAGGAGGAGAGGGAGGAGGAGGAAGGAGGAGGAGAGAGTAGGAGGAGGGAGGAGGCGGAGGGAGAAGGAAGAGGGAGGAGGAAGAGGGAAAAGGAGGAGGGAGAAGGAGGAGAAGGAGGGGGAGGAGGAGGAGGGAAGAGGAGGAGGGGAGGAGGAGGAGGGAGGAGGAGGAATGTGAAGGGAGGAGGAGGGATGAGGTAGAGGGAGGAGGAGGAGGGAGGCGGAGAGAGGAGGAGGGAGGAGGAGGAAGAGGGAGGAGGAGGAATGTGAAGGGAGGAGGGGGAGGAGGTAGAGGGAGGAGGAGGGAGGAGGAGGGATTAGAAGGAGGAGGGAGGAGTAGGGTGGAGGAGGAGGCGAGGAGGAGGGAGGAGGAAGAGGGAGGAGGAGGGAGAAGGAGGGAGGAGGAGAACGCAGGAGGAGAAGGGAGCAGGAGGAGGATAGGGAGGAGGAGGGAGATGGAGGAGGAGGGAGGAGGAAGAGAGAGTAGGAGGAGGGAGGAGGCAGAGGGAGAAGGAAGAGGGAGGAGGAAGAGGAGAAGGAGGAGGGAGAAGGAGGAGAAGGAAGAGGGAGGAGGAAGAGGGAGAAGGAGGAGGGAGGAAGGAGGAGAAGGAGGGGGAGGAGGGAAGAGGAGGAGGGAGGAGGAGGGAGGAGGAGGAGGAATGTGAAGGGAGGAGGAGGGAGGAGGTTGAGGGAGGAGGAGGAGGAGGGAGGCGGAGAGAGGAGGAGGGAGGAGGAGGAAGAGGGAGGAGGCGGAATGTGAAGGGAGGAAGGGGGGAGGAGGTAGAGGGTAGGAGGAGGGAGGAGGAGGAGGTAGGGAGGAGGAGGGAGGAGGAGGAGGGAGGAGGATGAGGGAGGAGGCGGAGGGAGGAGGCGGCGAGGGAGGAGGAGGAAGGAGGAGGGGGAGGAGGAGGGAGGAAGAAGGAGGAGGAGGAGGAGGAGTGATGAGGAGGAGGGAGGAGGAGGGATGAGGAGGAGGAAGAGGGAGGAGGAGGAATGTGAAGGGAGGAGGAGGGAGGAGGTAGAGGGAGGAGGAGTGAGGAGGAGGAGAGGGAGGATGAGGAAGGAGGAGGGGGAGGAGGAGGAGGAGGGAGGAGGAGGAGGAGGGAGGAGGATGAGGGAGGAGGAGGGAGGAGGCGGAGAGGGAGGAGGAGGAAGGAGGAGGGGAGGAGAGAGAGGAGGAGGGAGGAAGAAGGAGGAGGAGGGAGGAGGAGTGATGAGGAGGAGGGAGGAGGAGGGAGGAGGAGGGATGAGGAGGAGGAAGAGGGAGGAGGAGGAATGTGAAGGGAGGAGGAGGGAGGAGGTAGAGGGAGGAGGAGGAGGGAGGACGTGAGGAGGAGGAGAGGGAGGAGGAGGAAGGAGGAGGGGGAGGAGGGAGGAGGAGGGAGGAAGAAGGAGGAGGAGGATGAAGGAGGGATGAGGAGGAGGAGGAGGGAGGAGGAGGAAGAGGGAGGAGGAGGAATGTGAAGGGAGGAGGAGGTAGAGGGAGGAGGAGGAGGGAGGAGGAGAAGGGAGGAGGAGGGATGAGGAGGAGGGATGAGGAGGAGGGATGAGGAGGAAGAGGGAGGAGGAGAAATGTGAAGGGAGGAGGAGGGAGGAGGTAGAGGGAGGATTAGGAGGGAGGAGGAGGAGTGAGGAGGAGGAGAGGGAGGATGAGGAAAGAGGAGGGGGGGAAGAAGGAGGAGAGGGAGGAGGGAGGAGGAGGAGGAAGAGGGAGAAGAAGGAAGGAGGAGGAGGAAGGAGGGAGAGGAAGGAGGGAGAATGAGGAGGGGAGGAAGGAAAGGGAGGTGGAATGGGAGGAGGAGGGAGGAGGAAAGAGGTAGGGGGAGGAGGAGGTAGAGGGAGGAGGAGGAGGAAGGAATGGGAGGAGGAAGAGGAGGAGGGTGGAAGGAGGAGGAGGAGGGAGGAGGTAGGAGGAGGAGGGAGGAGGTAGGAGGAGGAAGAGGGAAGAGGGAGAAGAAGGAAGAAGGAGGAGGGAGGATGATGAGGGAGAAGGAGGCAGGAGGAGGAGGAGGGAGGCAGGAGGAGGAGGGATGAGGAGGGAGAGGGAGGAGGAGGGAAGATGAGGGAGGAGGGGGAGGAGGCGGAGGGAGTAGGAGGGAGGAGGATGGAGGAGGAGGGGAGAGGAAGAGGGAGAAGGAGGAGGGAGGAGGGAGAGGGATGAGAGGGAGGAGGAAGAGGAGAAGGGTGGAGGGAGGAGGTAGAGGGAAGAGAAGAGAGGGGGAGAGAGTTCGCCATTCCGAATTCATACTCGTCTAGTTCTTCCCTTCTACACGACTGTAGATAACTTCCTTACACATAAAAAGATGAATTGTTATTGATATTGCCGTGGCATGGAGGAATATCAGCAGCAGAGTTGATTAAAAAAACAAAGACTGAGATCTACAGAGAGCCATGAACGCCTACGCCAGCCGGCACGGCACTTGATGATGATGATGATTGCCGTGTGACGATTCTGTGTAGTCACGTCATTTTCTTCCCTTTCCCTAGCGTTTTGGTTCGGGGATTCTTTCATCATCATCATCATATATTTACGTACGTATTTTGGGAGGGGGAGGAGGGAGGAGGAGGAAGAAGAAAAAAAAACTATGACAGTTGACAGCTCTGGAATGAAAGGAAGGCGTGTAGAAAATTTCATCTCAATCGGATGGGCCGTTCGCGAACAAATAAAGGACATACATATTTACATACATACATATATACATACACACATATTTACATACATACACTTCTATATATATAAATCAAAGTGTATGTATGTAAATATGTAAATATGTAAATATGTATGTCCTTTATTTTTTCGCTAACGGCCCATCCGATTGAGATGAAATTTTCTACACGCCTTCCTTTTATTCCAGAGCTGTCAACTGTCGTATTTTTTTTTCTTCTTCCTCCTCCTCCCTCCTCCCCCTCCCAAAATACGTATGTAAATATATGATGATGATGATGAAAGAATCCCCGAACCAAAACACTTGGGAAAGGGAAGAAAATGACGTGACTACACATTAGCTAAGGGACTTAACTCTAGAAAAAGTTATTTCAAGGGGCATAACTTTTAATAACATTGTTGTATAACTTATAGTCATATTGTTGTATCGTTTTCAATGATTTATAAACTCTTTGTCTATAGTTATGTACCGGCATATGAGTTATAATAAATAATGATACAATCTTTTAGACATTTTCAAAGTTTACATAAAAATAATGCATAATGCATAACATTGTAACTCATCTTTCTATACTTAAGAAGTTATCTAAAAGATGTTGAACAATATCATCGCATCTTTAGTGTTTTCCGCCATCATATCGACACGATTCGCTTGACAGCACTTCTCAGCGCTATCAAGCCAAGACGCCTTACACATTTCAAGCAGTCTGATACGGGGGGGGGGGGGGAATGGCACGTCGTAATAGCACAAAGAAACAAGCAGCTTCCAAGATGCATAGTGATAAAACCGACCAGACTATCAAGAAGACGAACCTGCCTTTGGAGAGTCTGCATGCAAGCTGTAATAAAGTATCTGAACCTACAGTCAATGAAACTACCAATAAGAAGAGCGACGACTACCCACAGACGAACACAAAAACTTGTGAGAGGAAGGAGGACCAAGACACCAGAATCAGAAACACTGATTCAAACACAGTCAGATGGGTGGTCAAGCGGCACATGCATGAATACGCACAAGATGCAATGACATATGTTCGCGCATATGGCCGCCCAGATTTGTTTATTACCTTCACATGCAATCCTACATGGGATGAAATAACAGAACTGTTGTTAACTGGACAATCATCATCAGATCGCCCTGATATTTCCGCACGTGTGTTCAAACAAAAATTGAAATCTTTAATGGATTTAATTGTCAAGCATCACGTTTTTGGAGAGACACGCTGTTGTATGTATTCCATCGAATGGCAAAAAAGAGGATTGCCACATGCACACATTTTGATTTGGTTGATGGAAAAAATCACACCAGATCAAATTAATCAAGTCATCTCAGCAGAAATACCAGATGTCGACATTGATCCAGAGTTACTTGAAGTCGTCACCAAAAACATGATTCATGGTCCATGTGGCTTCCTCAATAACAATTCACCTTGCATGTCTGATGGAAAATGCACAAAACGGTACCCAAGACATTTACATGCAGAGACAATCACTGGCAATGACGGATATCCACTATATCGTCGACGCTCAACTGAAGATGGCGGCAAATCTATCACTTTAAAAGTACGAAACAATGATCTTCAAGTCGATAATCGTTGGGTTGTACCGTATTCACCGTTACTCTCGAAAACGTACAAAGCACACATCAATGTCGAGTATTGCAATTCGGTTAAATCGATCAAGTACATTTGCAAATATGTCAACAAAGGAAGCGATATGGCAGTTTTTGGAGTGGGAAATGCAACTGCGTCTATCGATGAAATAGGCCAATATCAAGTGGGACGCTACATTAATAGTAATGAAGCAGTATGGCGTATTTTATCATTTCCAATCCATGAACGTCATCCAACAGTTGTTCATTTGGCAGTGTACCTTGAAAATGGACAGCGCGTGTACTTCACAACAGAAAATGCAAGTGAACGAGCATTGTCACCACCACCAACAACGTTAACTGCATTTTTTTCATTGTGTGGGAATGATATGTCTGCAAAGACACTACTTTACTCTGAAGTGCCAACATACTACACATGGAATGCATCAGCGAAAAAGTTTCAACGTCGCAAACAAGGTAAAGCAGTTGAAGGACATACCAATTTATATTCGACCGACGCGTTTAGGCCGTCTGTACACTGTTCACCCAAACAATGCAGACTGCTTTTACTTGCGATTACTGTTAATCAACGTACGTGGACCGACATCCTTTCAAGAATTAAGAACAGTAAACGGTCAAGTATGTGCCACTTATCGTGAAACTTGCCAAGAATACATCTTCTTGAAAACGATGCACACTGGGACACTTCACTCGCTGATGCATCAAATACTGCTCAACCACAGCAAATACGCACATTATTTGCCATCATATTGACAACTTGCTTCCCATCCAATCCAAAAGATCTTTGGGAAAAATACAAAGACTGTATGAGTGAAGACATCCTACATCGTTTGCGTGCAATGAATCAAAATCCGGACATTCAATTCACACAAAATGTGTATAATGAAGCATTGGTTTCGACGGAGGACATATGTTTGGCAATCGCTAACAAACCACTGGTACAATTGGGAATGACTGCGCCAGATCGATCTGCAAACGATCTTTTCGATCGTGATTTGCAACGAGAATCACTCTTTGATGTCGACGAATTGTGTGCATTTGTTCAAACGAATCTTCTGAAATTGGTTCCAGAACAACGTATAGTGTATGACATAATTATGCATGCAATTAAAAGCCAAACCGGCGGATTGTATTTCCTAGATGCGCCCGGGGGCACAGGGACAACTTTTCTCATTTCACTTATATTGGCAACCATACGATCACGACAAAATATTGCGCTGGCTATCGCATCATCTGGAATTGCGGCAACTCTTTTGGATGGTGGCCGAACAGCACATTCAGCACTAAAATTGCCCTTGAATATTCACATCACTGAGACACCAACATGCAATATCCGAAAAAATTCTGGAATGGGTAAAGTACTCCAATCATGTCAACTCATTGTATGGGACGAATGTACTATGGCACACAAAAAAGCATTGGAGGCGCTTCATCGTACACTACAAGATTTCAGAGGAAATGAACAGCTCTTCGGTGGCCGCACTTATTTTATTGTCTGGTGATTTTCGACAAACTCTACCAGTTTATACCACGTTCAACACCCGCTGATGAACTTAATGCATGTCTGAAATCATCAGTTTTGTGGCGACACGTTCAGAAATTGACTTTGAAGACCAACATGCGTGTACAACTACAACATGATGCATCCGCAGAAGTTTTCGCAAACAATTGTTGGATATTGGGAATGGAAAAATGCCAATCGATGAATCCACACATAGTATCACCGTTGCCAACAAACTTCTGTAACATCACAGCAACTATAGACGAATTAATTGACAAAGTTTTCCCAAATATGGCACGGAATCACAAAAATCATCAATGGCTCAGTGCACGTGCTATATTAGCAGCTAAAAACAACGATGTCAATGCCATCTATTGCGCCATTCAAAACGAAATACCAGGCGAAGCGACAACGTATAAGTCCATCGATTCTATGATGAATCAAGACGAAGTGTGTCAATTATCCAACTGAATTCTTGAATTCCCTTGATTTGCCAGGCATACCGCCGCACGTTTTAACATTGAAAATTGGCGTGCCTATCATTCTTCTCCGAAACATCAATCCACCTCGACTTTGCAACTGTACCAGGCTTGCAGTCAAAAAGATGATGAACAATATCATCGAAGCTACAATTTTGAATGGGAAATTTAAAGGAGAAGATGTACTGTTGCCTCGCATCCCAATGATTCCAACAGACATGCCATTCGAATTCAAACGCCTGCAGTTTCCGGTGCGAGTTGCATTTGCCATGACGATCAACAAAGCACAGGGGACAATCGCTACAAGTGTGTGGACTAAATTTGGAAAATCCGTGCTTCACACACGGACAGCTATATGTGGCCTGTTTCACGCGTTGGAAAATCTTCGGATTTATTCGTCTACGCACCAGACAGAAAACAAAAAATATTGTTTATCAAAAAGCACTACGTTAGACATCATATTTGGTGTTCGGCCATAACTTGAAATTTATACAAGATTTAAAAAAAAATAATCCTAGCATTAAGCAAACTTTTCTCCCTCTAGATAGACAGACAGACAGGCAGGCATGCAGGCAGGCAGGCAGGCAGGCAAGCAGGAGAGGAGGCAAAGAAGAGAAGATGGATGGGAATATGAGAAGAAGTAGAATTTGGGGATGAAAAAGAGGGGAAGAAGAAAAAGAGGTTGAGAAGAAGAAGGCGAAAAGGATGAGAAAGATAAAAAAAAAGGAGGATGAGGAGAATAGAATGAGAAATAGTAGAAAAGTACAAATGTCTTCATGCTTTTTTAAATTGCATTATGTTCTGGTGTTTCTTTAACACATTTGATCCTGGGGGAAATTTTTTGGCTTTATGTCATAGTCGTAATCTAACACCTTTAGTTTTGGGGTATATTTGACAAAGCTGCCCTCGTGTAACTTTAACCCATTCTGCCTTGATTATTGCTTAGACTCCTGGCCTCTGAACCACTTGGATCCAACATTGATTATCCCTCTAAACATGATTGTCAGAAGATGTTGATTTAAGTGCCGGGTCCATGTGGTACTTCCAGCATGCCAGCACAATAATAACAACATCAAGTGCAGTTGTGTTTAGAAAATAGGTGCATAACATCGTATATTCACAGCAAATGCCCGGTATCAGTTGCAAGTTTATTTGTTGCTTTCACTTTCTGTATTTCAAACTGCTATAATAATAACTCTTTCTGTTCAGGAGTTTATTACTTTAAAATAACACATTTGTATGATATTCTTCATGTCAAGTTTCTCAAATACAAAGTTAGTTTATCTATTTGCAAATTATTTAAAGTAGCCTCAGCAAGTGTTACATAAAAACTGCACGTCATTACGAGTGCAAATGACTCAAGAGTCTCATTGTTGATGTTAACCTAATGAAGAAATAAATCACTATTACTGCCTCTAAAATTGTCTTATTTAAAACGAAATCAGCCACAGGCAAGTGAGGACTACATTATTGTATTACTTTAGGCTGACCGTACATACTTCACGAAATCATGCTCATTATGTGAACGATCCTGCAAGATTCTCGACTCTACAGCAGACAATATAACTATAGTGAATATTTCTTGAATTCAATAATTCAGTTTTCCATTTCATGTTTTCAACTTGGCATTGCTTGTCAGGTTCTGGGCGAAGCCGGGCCGGATCAGACAGATAGACAGACAGATAGACAGACAGATAGACAGACAGACAGACAGATAGATAGTCGGGAACGGGAACGTGAGCTTATATGACTACTTATATGAATTAAATGAGATGCTCCACACCAGGAGCTGGGCGATGCCGGGCCGGGTCAGACAGACAGACAGACAGACAGACAGACAGTCGGTAACGGAAACGGGAACTTATATGACTACTTATATGAATTAAATGAGATGCTCCCCACCAGGGACTGGGCGAAACCGGGCAGGGTCAGGCAGACAGATAGACAAACAGATAGACAGACAGATAGACAGTCGGGAACGGGAACTTATATGACTACTTATATGAATTAAATGAGATGCTCCACACCAGGAGCTGGGCAATGCCGGGCCGGGTCAGACAGACAGACAGACAGACAGACAGACAGACAGACAGACAGACAGACAGACAGACAGACAGACAGACAGACAGACAGTCGGTAACGGGAACGGGAACTTATATGACTACTTATATGAATTAAATGAGATGCTCCCCACCAAGGACTGGGCGAAGCCGGGCCCGGGTCAGCTAGTTGTTTTATAAATATAGATGCGGTAGCGAATGTGACTGATAAGGCAAATTCGCGTTGTAAATGTTCGTACACAGTGGGTGCATGCGAACACGTGGTCATTTCTACCATCATGCACCATCTTACGTCTCACACACTCGGTGTGTGACTTATCTGCATTAATTTTCTCCTTTGTCTTTATTCCATTTATGATGCTTGCCCTCCATGCAACACGTTCAGCGGCGACTTGCTCCCACTGTGCGTTATCAATACCTGTATCAATCATGTCCCGCGTACACACATCTTTGTATTGTAGTAGAGGCCGACCCTGAGATCTCTTACCCATCTGTAATTCACCAAAAAAAAGATGTCCTTTGGTATTCTACCGTCATCCATCCTCCTAAGATGTCCTATCCATCTAAGTCTACGAAGACTGAGCATGGAATAAACCGTCACACAATCTGATCTTTCCAATACTTCAGTATTTGTGATTTTGTCTTGCCACTTAATACCAAGAATTCTTCGCAGGCACCGCATATGAAAGCTGTTTCTCTCCACAGCACAAAGCCTGGACTAAAATATAGAGATCATGTGTTGCCCATGCAGCATGATCCCTATCTCGGCCTTCCTAGTCCACTCCAGAGGAAAGGTAACAACTATACATCTGGAACAAGACAAGCTGCAGAAGCTGCCGGATCAGCAAAGCAACGCTCTAACTGTCCGCCTGTTGGAGCTTCGATACAACGCAATTACGTCTGGAAAAAACACACCACGGATGAACGCAGAAGACGAAGAAAGTGTCGTATCTGCACTTGATCTTGTGATCTTGCCAGGGCCACTAGAAGAGGCAGTCATCCGAATGACATACAGCGACGTGGGGACCTGATGGGGTCCTTCTGGTACTTGGGGAAACAGTGAGCCTTTATTTAATAAAAAAATATAAAAAATTCTCGAGTAAAGAAAAGTTATTTAAAACAAAAATTAAAAATTAAAAAAAAACACGTTAAAATATATCAGCTAATATTCAAAGGGACACTACTAAAAGAATCATAAGTCTATTATTATGTGATATAAATAACTGCAGTCTTTATAATAACCTTATAAATATTCCATATTAATTTTTAAATTTCTATGGTCCATAAAAATTGAATAATAATTTAAAGTCATCTTTAACATTTGTGTAAAAGTAATTGCTTTGTTTTATAAGAATGAGAATTTAATAATGCATTGTTGTAATCTAAGTTCATGTTACAGTAAATATTTTGGGCTCTCAATGGTAGTCAGAGGTCGGGCTGAAGATGAAAAAATTTGTTTCGGCCTGTAAAAAGGGCAAAAACCCTTAATATCACCTCTCGGACCCCCTTTGGGTAAAGAAGAAGTATAGAATCTCTCTGATCTTGTTTTTTCTCTCTCTGTCTCTCTCTGTCTCTCTCGTCTCTCTCTGTCTCTCTTCTCTCTCTCCCTCTTTCTCTTTTTCTCTCTCTCTTCTTTTCTTTCTCTCTCTCTTATCTGTCTCTCTCTGTCTCTCTCTCTCTCGGGCTCTCTCCCCACTCTCCCCTATTCTCTCTCTCTCTCTCTCTCTCTCTCTCCTCCTCTCTCTCTCTTTTTCTCTCTCTCTCTCTCTCTCTCTCTCTCTCTCTCAGAAGACACACATACATGTTTCAATCTAATTAATAAAATGGGGGCACTTGTTGAGGACACCGTGAATTGTTTTAAAAAGGAAGAAAACTAGATTTAGAGATTTTTTAAAAAAAAAAAAGAGCGCTGTTCCCACAAGGGCCCGAACCGCCCCATCAGGTCCCGCATCCCCGTGTGTCATTCGGGTGATGCCTATGTGGCCCCTGGCAAGATCAAGTGCTGATACTACACTTTGATATTAGCCAAAAGGCAAAGAATGGATTCATTCATTCATACAGTAGCATGTCCTTTGCAGAACGTTGCTCCCATAACAACCTTCCAGAAAACCTCTAGATCATAAGCAAGATGTCCCGCGTCCGATACACCCATCTGGAGATCATCCGCCACATCCTGCACCCATGTTCTCCTTGGCCTTCCTCTTCCTCTCTTCCCAGGTATACACCCCTCCATTATTGTTCTCTCCAAACTTTCGTGACGTTTCAAGTGACCAAAATATTTCAATTTTCTTTGTTTTATCGTTTTTAATAGCCAACCTTCTTTAATATTCAGCTCTTGAAGTATTGATGTATTTGTTCTTTTCTTTACCCAAGATATTCTTAGAACTCGTTTATAACACTGTCTGTCCCATTCCATAATTTATTCAGTTGTTTTAGTCTTTGAAGAGTAATTGATAGTCGTCATTTAATTTCTTTCATTGTGTAACCGTTGTTGGTAATCAATGACCCAAGATATTCAAAATTGTCCACCACCTCCAATTTTTCCTCATTAACATATATTTCTTTCTCCATAGTGGTTTTATCTGTATGCATTATCTTTGTTTTTGCAATGTTAAGAGTTGTGTTGTGGGTAGCAATACTGTATTATCAGCATACCGAATCTCTGGTATGTCACGACCACCGATATATAGGGCATCATATAGCTCCCTGTTTATATCATCTCTTACATTTCTCATTATATTTTCGGTGTAAGGTTAAAAAATAGGGGGGCAGCACACATCCCTGACGGACTCCTTGTTTTGCCAAACCAATCTGATGTCTCGCCATCTATTCTAACCGTTGCTTGTTGGTCTAGATAGAGAATTCTTATGAGTTGTATTACATGTGGTGGAAAGCCCACATTCCTCATGATTTCCCAAAGTTTCTATGTTGTACACCGTCAAATGCCTTTGAATAATCCACAAAACATGAGAATAGGTTTACATTAAATTCTCTGCACTTCTCTATTTTTAAACGCATATTGAGAATGTGATCTCTTGTTCCTCTTCCTTGTCTAAATTCAGCTTAAACCACGTTAATTTCTTCTTCCATTTTCTTACAAAGTCTTTCCATTATGATTTTTTAGTAAAATGTTACTTGCATGACTGATCAGGACAACAATTCCATAGTTGGTGCATAATTTCAGGTTGCCCTTTTTTGGTATTGGAATGAAGATAGTTTCTTCGAAGATTGCTCTTCCAATCTTTTGGCCATATACCATATTTTCATATCTTTTTACATAATGAGTGATAGATTTGTATGATTTCTTCTCCTCCCGCTTTAATTAGTTCAACTGGTATCTCATCTAAGGGTAGCGGGGTAGGGGTACCCCCTATCAAAGGAGCAGTAAGGTGCCTCCTTCCCTCCGCTAGCCTACGGGACACCGAAGGGCAAGGTGGGGTACCCGTTTAGCCCCCCCCCCCCCCCCAAGAGG